>CM057830.1:43768140-44319014 GCA_030068075.1 Paguma larvata | reverse complement strand
ATGTTTGCAAAACAAATGAACCAAGAAGTGGAAAGGAAGAGTGGTGATTACAGAGGTCTTACCTTTCTGGCTTTCTTGGCCTTGACCTTGGGCCGAGTATCTTGATTTTCCTGAGCCTGAGCAGCTGCACCCTCAGGCTTAGGTTCATCTGCCAAAACCTGAGAGGCAGGAGCCTCAGGCTCCAGGGCCTTTGTATTGACCTTTGTACTAGCCACACAGCTGACCTTTTTGGTTTCAGTGGCAGGTAGTGTCACAGGTTGAGGGTCAGCACTCTGCATCTTGGTGTCAGCTGCTGGACTCTTCTTTTCAGCTACCAGAATCTGGGTATCAGTCAGCTTAGTGGTAGGTGAGGCCTGAGTGGCAGCTGTCTCCTGAGCCTCTGGAGTCTTTGAGACCTCTGTGGCCTTTGAGACTCCTGCAGCATTTGAGACCTTCATGGCTTTTGGGACCTCCAGTGCCTTTGAGGTCTTCTGCGTCTCTGAGACCTCCAAGTTCTGAGTCACTGTCAATAGGCTCTGTATCTTCAAGCCACTGTCCTCTGAAGCTTCAGTCTGCAAGAGGAAGCCGGAAAGCTCACAGACCTTCTCCTCACCCCCAAGTAAGCAAGTGGCTCCAAAATTCCAGGCCTCAATTCTCTGACCTATACTAACTCCTACTTGTGATGTGGTCTGCCCACCTGACCCCAACAAGGCCTCTCCTTCCTCTGAGCAGGAAGTGATGGCAGAAGAATGGCAGGCCTGCCTCTCTCCCTCCTTCCTTCCTACATTCATCCTTCCATCCTTCCTTCCTTCCTTCCTTCCTTCCTTCCTTCCTTCCTTCCTTCTCTCCTCCCTCCCTCTACAGGGTGGGGGGAGGGGCACCAGGCAGGAAAGTGGGTAAAAAAGGACAAGGATGGGGAGGGGTGTGCCAAGGGAACTGAAGCAGCAACAGGGGCTAGAGAAGAAAAGCAGCAAAGGAGACGAAGAAAGGAGGCCTTACCTGGAAGCGGGTTGGACCCGTACCTTTCTTGCTTGTGTCAGACATATCTCAAGATGGCCTGGCAAAAGCTGAGCCTGAGGAGAGAAGGCCTGGGTGAAAGGGGGAGCCTCCAGAACGTCCTCCCTCCAGTTCTGCTTGTAAACTGATCCTCACTTTCCATAGGGCCCCATTCCCAAACCCCTCCCCCACCCCAATGACTCCGTTCTCAGATTCAGTAATCCAGAGCGTCTAGATCTCAATTCTTTGCAGCCGCCCTCCCCTCCTCCAGGAAGAGGTGCCAACGCGGCAGCTGAGGACCCCGCCCCTTTTCCCAAAACACCCACCCTCAGCTGCAGGCCAACAGGGCGCATGCGCATTCGCTGCAGGGCCCACCTCAGCTCCGCCCGCTTTCCCAGCACAAGCTTTCTTTGATAGCCACCGTGCACATGCGCATTCGGCATCTGCCCCGTCTCCAAGCTGGCCCTTCTCTATACACGCCCCTTCCTAGTGCTCTATAGTGCGCATGCGCAATGATCCGGTCTCTGTCCACCACCCTTTCCAACACACGCCCTTCTTTAGGTCCGCAGTACCATTCCGTCCCGCCCCCTCCCCAACAAGTCTTCCTCTAAAATCATCCCAGTATCTGGTGGTCCCGGCTCCTCCCCTACTCACACGCACCCCAAGTCCACAGTACCGCCCGGTACCGCCCTTTTTCACAACACGCCCCTTCCAACCAGGGGCAAAGAGCCTTGGTTCCGCCCCTTCCTTAATACACCCCCTCCTCAAATCAGAATGAAGCCTGCGATTCTATCTTGGGCCCAGCCAAACCGGGTCCAGTCCCCTCCCTTCCCATCCGGATGGATCCGGTATGATCCGGTCCCTACAGCAGGTTTTCTCCAGATCCCAAAGGGTGGGGCTGTAGATTACAGAGCCCCTACTGGGCTGCGATCCAAAGCTGGGCCCCACAGCTCACCTCCTTCTCCTTAAAGAAGACTGCGACCACTCTCCAACCCCTCCAAAACTCCTAGACTGCCCTTCCCGCTCCAGGCCGGAAGTGGTCCCGCCCCTTTCCGCCTCCCTAGGGGGCCTCCGTCGCAGCCAGTCTGCCCTTCCCCCCTCTCTGCTCCTCATTCGTTATCACCCCCCATCCCCGTATTCCCTCAGCCTTGCTCCTTGCTCCCTATTACCCCTCACATTTCCTATTTACCCCACAGAATTCCCTATTCCCATTCCTTACATCCTCCTCCGTGTTACTTATGCACCCCCTTCCTTAGTATTCCTTAAACCTTTTCTGCATTTCCTGTTTTCTTCTCTGGATTTCCACTTTCTCTCAATATTCCCCCCTCCCCTTTATACTCCCAGTCCGCCACCCAGCAAGTCCGGTTCCCCGTTCTTCTCCCCCACCTTCCCCACTAATCTCTGATACACAGTCCTACCGACTACTCTCAGTAGTCTTCTTTGCCCACAACCCGCTTCAGGTCATCTCTCCCTCAGCTGCAGTGATGCAATAAAGATTGCCCACCTGCCTGGCTCTAGGTTCCAGGGGGCTGAAACCGCTGACTGCCAGGAAACCCAAATCTCAACGCCCCTCACCTTGTCCTCGAGCAAGTCCGGAATGCGCCTGCCCTCCCTCAGTCCTCTCAAAGTCTCAGCCTCCAGAACTAGAGTTGCAACCAGCCCAGCCCAGCCCCTTTCCGCAGCCCCCTGCCACCCCCCCTCCTTCCTTGGGGGTGGGGCAATGGGGCCCCGCTCAGGGCTGTCTGACGCCAAAGCCCATTTTTATGCCACTGTACAAGGCTCGGTCCGCAGCCCTTCTGACCAAAACCACCGCCTCAAAGCGACTCATTCACTGAATTTATTTATTTTTATATCTTTATTTTTTTCTTACTACAAAGGTAATGTATTGTGAAAATTTGAATAATGTAGAAATATGTAATATACCAATGAAAGGCCATTCTTATCTCATTTCCCAGAAATAACCACTTTTAACATTTTGATATACAGCCCTCCAGATTGTTCTCTATTCATACACTAATTATTTGGGTTTTCTCCCCACAAATGATATCCTATACCTATTGTTCTGTGACCCAGGTTTTTTTCCAGTTATATATTCTGAACAACTTTCTGTAGTGCACAATTTTCTTAATAGCTGCATAGTCTTTTCTTGCATAGATAGTCCATAATTTATTTAACCAGTCCAGGTCCATGGTTATGGACATTTAGATAGTCTTCCCCTCCCTTTACTATTACAAGCAACACGACAAGGAATATCCTGTATTTGTATGTCTGTGTTGGGCTTTTTTTGTTGTTGTTGTTATTTACAGTATTTTTTGCTGACTCAAATGCTACAAAAAAGTCTTCCATTTAAAATTTGTCAACTTACTCTCTAAAGGTAAATGGAATAATATTACCATCAACGATGTCTTTCATATGTTTATGTGTCACATATGTAACAAATATTTTTTATGTTATTGATGATAATCTTTGCTATACAAGAGGATTTAAATATTATGTGGTGTCCTTTTATCACAATTGGATTCTGCTTCATGCTTAAAGATGCTTTCTGCACTCCTATATTATAACAATCCTTGTTTTTTTCAAGTACTTTTTTGGGTTCAATATTTACATTTATATATTTGATTATTCCAAAATTTGTTTTGTAAAAGGATTCAGCTTATTTCCCAAAATTACAGTATCTTATCCATATACCATCTGCAAATTAATCCATCTTTTTTCCCCACTTATTTGAAATGGCACTTTATCACATAAAAAATTCACATAAGTAATTGGGTCTATTCAGGAGAACGAAATAAGATATATAAATAACAGAAAGGAGATTAATTATCATTAATTACAGAGTATATGAATGCAGACCTGGACAACCCAAGAGCATTAACTAAAAGTTATTAGAAAACATAATAAAATTCAGCACAGTGGTTATTTACATAAATAATATTCAATGCCTTTTTTACATTCAAAAATAATTCAAATGGTCATAAGTATTCTGCTTTATGAGGTACCTTTTCCTTTACTAAGCTAATAAAATATCAATTTCTACATTCTATGAAAAATTCACACACACACACTTCGAGACATTCAAGATGGGCCTTTGTTTTCCTGACTCCTTCTTCCTCTGAATTGTTGCTTCCTCCAAGTTTATACCAGTTCACCACTTCTTGCTTCCTAGGTTCTCTTCCCCATCCATGGGGCTTTATTTCATACTAGGCACAGACCCTCCTTTTCTTCCAGTTCTAGGACCCAAATTCCCATTGCTTCCAAATCATAGCAAGACTTGAACACCAGGATAAGGACTTTGGTCTTGATCTTGAGAGCACCAAAAGGTTTTTGAAGGGTTTAAGGGTTTGATACAACAAAGATTTGTGTTTTAGAAAGAACACTTTAGCTGCCTAATCCATAAGGAGTAAAGATTAGATGTCTACCTGGAAAGAGGGTGAGTAGTCACCTAGGTAAGCTATGATTGTGGTTTGGCCTAGAGTGGTAGCAGTGGATGTAGTGAGAAATTGTTGAATTCAGAATATATTAAAGAAGTAAAAAGCAATAAGACTTTATGAATAATTGGGTGTGGGGAAAGGGGTGAGGAGGAAGAAACTATAAAAGGGAACTATTGGGGATCTGATTTGAGAGATCAAACGTGTTAATGGTAGCCCATTTCACTGAGATATGGAATACTAACAAAGGAGAATACTAACAGAGGGGAACATTGATATTGAGACACCTGTGGGACATTCAAGGAGAAATATTTCACAGGCTGTAGAATATACATGTCTGAAGCTCAGGAGAGAGGTCTGGGCTAAGGTTACAGATCTAGAAATCATCAGCATATAAATGGTTCTTTAATCTATGGAAAAGGCAATAGCACCTGAGAAGAATGATTAGCCTTAGAACAGATGGGGCCTAGGGAAAAGCCCTGGAGACCAGCAATAACTATGAATAGGTGGAGAAAAAGGAGCTCAGAAGAGAGATGGATAAGTAGTGACCGAAGACATAGAAAAGCAGGAGAAAGTAGTGTCACAAAACTAAGGGAAAAGAATGTTTAGGGACATCTGGGTGACTCAGTCAGTTGAGTGTCTGACTCTTGATTTCGGCTCAGGGCATGATCCCAGGGTCGAGGAATCAAGCCCCACATCAGGCTCTGCACTGACCATGGAGCCTGCTTAAGATCATCTCTCTCTCCCTTTGCTCCTCTCCCCCACTTGCTCTTGCTCTCTCTCTCTCTCTCAAAAAAAAAAAAAAGTTAAAAAAAATGTTTCACAAGGAGGGGGGTGGTAAATAGTGTTGAATACTACCAAAGAAATCAAGAAAATTCCTGAAAAAAACACCTAGGGATTTTAACAATCACGCGGTGGTGGTCTGGTCATTGGTGATCTTGGAGGGGATAATTTCACTACAGACATTTGTGGAATAGATTGCTAACTGGTTACCCTAATATCCATTCTTATCTTCTTCCTTAGTAATACAACATCTTTAAAAAACATCTTTAATTTTAGTTGGACACATAGCCTCTGGAGTAAAGGCCATGAGAACAAGGGTAAAATCCTAAGAATAGTGGAGCAGCAAACTAAAAAGAATCTGGTTTTCTAACAATCTCATGGTGCCACCATCCCAGCTTTGGACTGCCTACCCTCTAGATTTCTTTTAGGTGAGATAAATACATGTATGCCTTATTTAAACCATTGTTACTTGGGAGTCTATGCCATGTAGTAGTTTCATGATTACAGTGAGTTGAGATGTCACTGGTAGGTGAGGTATACATGACAATAAGTATAGACTACTCTTTCAAGAAACACCTGAGCCTGACTTCAAGGTTCTCCCAAAATTTATCCTAATTAGTTTTTCAGGCTTTTTCTTGCTGTTTTTCTGAATATTGCCTATATTCAAACCAAACAAAACGCTTACTATTACCAGATAAGCTCTTGCTTGCTTAGGAGCCTTTGTACAATTTCTTCTCCATGGAACACCATCTATTAGATCTATCCTATGTTACAACCTCCACCATTTTAAATTCCACAACATTTTAAGTCCTGGTTATGGCCTTTGGGATTCTGGAGTACTTTAAAGGAATACAGAGTCAGAACCTTAGGAGATATTGAATTCAAGGGACTCAAGCAAAATCTCAGTCCAAGTCCATCAGAGAGGCATTCTCAAAGATTTTTAAAGCCAAACTTCCCCAGTCCCTTCTTAATATCACCATCTCCCTAACATAGTACCTAGCCACCCTTATCTTATGATCTGGGGATCAGAGGACAGGAAGAAATCTTATCAAGAGAGAAAAAAAATTCATTAACAATTTTCACCCTTTGACCAGAGAGATTTCCTTCCATCTTCTCCTTGTGAACTCTTGGAATCTTTTGATCTTTAGCACCTATCCATAAAATCTGAGGAAGCTAGGACACTGGGTCCCAAACAAGTTTCCAGCATCCATATATGAACAGGCAAATATCTGAGATCATATAGGTCCTACACATCAACTAAGGACAAAGATGAAAAGCCGAGTCATCACCAGGGAGCTCTGTTAAGGAGATAAGGAAAGGCAGGCTAAAGATTTCTTAGTGCAGAATGTCATGGGATGAAACTGCCTAATCCTGGAACATCTAAGATTTTAGACCCCTGAAGCTTAAATGGAAAGCCCAGAATATCCTCACCATTAATCCTCTCCTAACATATTTCCTTTCAGCCAAACTATACAAAGTAAGTACCTCTGATTTTTTTAGAGGTAAGGCTAGAAGTGAGTGGCAAAGGTTTCTTTCCAAGCCTACCTATCGCTTTTTTAGTCATCTAAATCTGCACAGCATAGCAATTAGTTTAGAATTTGATATCAGACTTTCTTGGTCTTTATATTTTTTCAGCCATTCCCATTACTGAGAAAGTTGTACTAAACATCACTTCTCCTGGGCCCCAGTCCTCATTGCTGTTGGGCCCTTTATGTCCCTGAACATGTGGAGGGATCTTATTTCCAATTTCCAGGTGCCTATGTCCTCGCTCTTGAGCTGCTTATGGAATCTCATTTTTTCTTCCTTTTATGTGCAGGGAAATTTAATTTATTTTGTAATACTCTAAGCTCAGAGAGCTATCTTTCCAAAATCAAAAATGACTGCATTTTGTTAAACCAGAGGCAAATTTCCCATAGATGAGGAAACCAGCTACTCACTTTTAGGCCAACATGTCTTCTCCCCTGCTCTTTGTATGTTGAGTCCTTCCTTAGCACACATCTGTGAGGCAGGTTCAGGTCATTCAACAGCCACTGAGCACCAACTATGTATTAAGTATCTCTATAGGGGTAATCCTTGCACTTGAGGGCCTTTCATTTCAATGTAAAATGAGCATTAGCCTCATGTTACAGGGGAAAAAATTGGGAGTGGAGGGAGATAATTTGCCCATGGCAAAGCAAATAACAACTAGTGAATGGCAGAGACAGACTTGAACCCAGGCAGTACAATGCCAAATACCAGAGCCTTCACCACTACGCGTAGTATTTCCAATGTGTTAATGCCAAGAATATCCTTTGCAATCCTCTTCATAAACACCTGTGAGGTGCATTACAGTATGATTATCTTTTGTGAGGTGAGTCTAACTGGATATTCACATACCCATTTTGATACTATCATAAAATATAATAGGATATATAATTATTTTTTGTTGTGAGATCAACATAAAGTATTATTATTTTATTTTTATTAAAATAATGCATGTAAAAAGCAAAGAATCAACAATACAGGAGAGGATATGATAAAAACCACCAGTCACCTCCTTGACTCTCCCCATCTCCATCCCACTCTCTCCAAGCAATCTTAAAAGGCTTTGTTGTTGGTGTTTAGTTGCTCTGCTGGTAGTTCCCTTTACAACTCTAGATAACATGTATATAGCTGTTTTTTGGCTTGTAAAATTTTTTTTATTTTTTTAAAGATGTTTATTTATTTTTGAGAGAGAGAGAGAGAGACAGGGTGTGAGCGGAGAGGGGCAGAAAGAGAGGGAGACACAGAATCCAAAGCAGGCTCCAGGCTCTGATCTGTCAGCACAGAGCCTGATGTGGGGCTGGAACTCACGGACCGTGAATCATGACCTGAGCTGAATTCGGACACTCAACCGACTGAGCCACCCAGCGCCCCCTGGCTTGTAAAATTTACACAATATCCTATCAGCTCCCTGTATGGCATTGGAGATTTTGTTTATGTACATATACTGCCTCACTTTGCCTTCCACTCCTCACCATTGTTGAACACTGATATTCCTTTTTTTGTTCTTGGTTATTTTGTTACTTGAAAAAATATACTCAAACCTCCATTCCTTGTTCTATTCATTTTTGACAGATAATTTCAATTGCCCACTTTTTAGGACAAGGATATTAGGGTCACTACCCTCCCCTTGTCCATTCAGTGACCAACATTGTCAGTTTCATCTTTCCTTTACATTGTTCAGATTATCAACATTTACATTGTGTTCTGCAGCCACAACCAGGTCTTCTTTGTTTTGGTCCCCAAGTTGGCTCTAAAACCTGAAAACCAGTAAATAGCATTTACGTGATCATGACTATGTAAATATTTTCAAAACCCAGCCAAGTACTGCACCAGAATACACTTCCTTCTCTACAGTCCAACAACACAATCTTTGGGCCTCTTAAAGGAGAATGTTTCTACCATCAAAGTTAAAGAGAGTCTATTTTATATTCTATCAGCTGTTTATCATGTTATATTTTATTTGCTTTACATTTGGACCATGATTTTTTCAAGCAGTTACACACCACACACACACATCACACACACACAACACACGCACGCACGCACACAAGAGTTTCTAATAGCCTTTCTTTTTCTTTGAATCAGTTTCATTATCATATTCATTAATTTGACAATCATTTATTGGATGTCTACTACGTGCCACAACACTGTTCTAGAAGCTGAGGATAGAGCAGTGAGGAAAACAGGCATCCTTGCCCTTCTGTAGAAGATATTCTAGTGAGGTAAAAAGAGAAAATAATCAGATAAATAAGTAAAATATACAAGTTAAAATGTAACTGTAAGCACTTGTAAGTGCTATGAGGAAAAATAAATCAGGGTAAAAGAAATGAGGAATTCCAGTGAGGGTGGGAAGTTATTGTAGTTTTAAATAGGTTGGTCAGAGAAAGACTCATTGAAAAGGTAGAATGTGAGCAAAGACTGGCATGACATGAGATCCACTCATCAAGTGGATGCCTTGGGAAAGAACATTTCAGACAGAAAGAACAATCGTGTAAAGGCCCTGTGCCTAGCATTTTTTTCCCTCCTGCCTGCCATTTTAAAGAGCATAAAGGTCACTGTTGCTAGAGTGGTAGAGGAAGGCAGAGGGGGAAATGATAGGATGAGGTCAGATAGATAACAGAGTTTAATCTTATAGGACCCTGTAAGCCACAGTGAATCCACAGGAGAGTTTTGAGCAAGATGGAGAGGATCTGACTTGGGTTTCATAAGGATCCCTCAGGCTACTTGAAATATATACTGGTGTGTGTGGGGTGAATATGAAGATGACAAGGAGGTAGCAGGAAGACAAGTGAAGAGGCTGCAATAATCACTTTGGTTGGATTAACCATTTCCTGGTTCACTGAGATAGACTCTTAAATTTCTCTCATACTTTGTGTTTCTTTGTTTTCTGTTTTGTTTTTGGCTTTTGTTTTGCTCTACGTTCTGGGAAATTTCCTCAACTTTATTTTCCAGTCTTTCTGCTAATTTTTTTTTAATTTCAACAACTTGTTTTTCATTTTTAAGAAGTCTTTCTTTTCCCTGTTTTTGTGACATCTACTTCCTGTTTTATTCATGCTACATCTTTTTCAATTTTGTTTAGAGTATTATCTTCTGAGTATAATACTTAGAGTATTATTTTCTTTCTGAAATTCTCTTTTGTTTATGAAATTCCCAGAGTTTTCTGGGATCAGTTGTTTTGTTTATTTAGTCTTTTTTCTTTCAATGCTGCAGTTTCTTTTAATTTGCCTAAAGATCCTTGGTAATCCATTCCTAGTCAAGGGATAAGACTGGTAGCTGATTTCTCTGTTGTTGTACAAGCATGGCTGTTTTCTAAATAAGGTTCTCTCCTATGAGGAAATTCTGACAGGAAACTTTGTGTGAACTTGGGGAGGTGCAACTTACAGGCTATGAGTCGTCCAAATACCAGAATGAAGAGGCTTTGTTCTCTGCAGTACCAAATGCCACAGGGACAAGTCTGAATGTTTTCTACACAGTTTGTAAAGTGTCATTAGAGACTTTGCCTGAAGGTAAGTGCTGGAGCTGCATGTTTCTCGATGTGGATGGAAAGGGCAGGAGATAGGGGTTTTGACTAATGCTTGCTTTTGTCCCATGTGCAGACCTTCAAGTAACCTCTTTCTCAGCTTCAAATCCTCACTCTTACCCTCCACTATACCTGTAGACCACAATTCAGAGCATGTCCAGGTTTCCACATACAAACCGATGCCCATCAACTCAGCTTCTCCCCAACCTTCCTCCACCTAGGTCTCCAGAGGGACAGGGAACTTCCCATACACCACCTTTCATTCTGACCTCATCTCATTGTAGTCCTAGCAGCTAATATTTACTGAACCTTTGTTCCAAGCATTCTGAAAACACAGTGTCACCTAATCTTATTATAACTTTATTACAACCTTATGAAATAGATGCTATTATTATCCTCATTTTATAGGAGAAAAATCGAGGCTATAGAGTGGTTGATTAGTTTAATATTATTAAGTATTAATTACTAGTATTATCTAAGTGTTACACTGTTAGTAAGTGACAGAACTGATATTCAAACCCAGATGATCTGAACCCAGTAGTTCCATTTTGAACCATTATGTTATATGCTCAGCTCTACCCTAGCCTGTGTTGGCCTCTGACTATTCTGGAGACTGTAAGTCTCATGTCTGTGGTCCTTTTAATTTGTTATGGGACCCTAAGTAAGTCTCTCGTGTCTCAAGGTTAAAGTCAGTACCAGAAGGGACCAGGATTGGGGCCTTGCTCCACCAACTCCTCTCTCATATCTGCCACCTTTTTAAGGTGATCAGTACTAAGTGATCTTTCTCTGGCCTTAGTTTTTTGGGCTCCTCTGGATGTTTATAGAAAAGAAAAACTCCGCCTTGAGCCAACATAGCAAACAGACAGACCCGGCACTATAGTATGTTTAGCTTTTAATCATCTACAGCTGGATGGGACAGGGGAAGGAAGGGAGGGCATGGAACTGGCCCCTCTCTAGGCAAGATGCCAATCCCAGCTCTTGGACAATCCTGAACTGTATGGTCCTCAATGCCACATTCAGAGCCTTCCTCACCCTTCAGGATAGTTCCTCTCTCTCAAGAGAAGGGATACCTGGAGGTGCAAAAGAGAAAGAATTTGGGGATTGGGTTCAGACCTTATAGATGTAAACAACGGACCCAGGCCAGAGGTGAGATCATGTCTGAGTGAAGATGCCTCATCTGTGTCAGCTTTTTCCTGACCATCTTCCTTGAACTGACACACCAGGGACCTCTTGTCCCCTCCCCCCTATCAAGCACAAAGGTCATTCTGAGATGAGGAACAAACCTCCGGAATTTGTGAAAAATTAGCTCTTTATGAGGGAGGGATTGGGAAAAGTTATTGGGTCTGTGTTCTCAGTTCTATAACTCAGAAGCTAGGGCTAGAGAAAAGAGTTACCATTTGCTGAGCACATGTAAGGTGCTGCACCAAGGATTTTAGAATTACTGTTTAGTCCTCACAGTGTCCTTGTGAGCTAAGCTCTATTATTATCCCCATCACATAGTAGAGGAAACAGAGGCTCCGAGGTTAAGACATAGTTAGGAAGTGGCAGAACCAAAATTTGAACCTAGGTCCATCTCATCCCAAATGCCCTCATTTCCCTCTGTCTGACACTGAGAATGAACTAGATATATGTTATATGTGGGTAAATGGAGGAACCATGGCTTCAGGAAAGGTGAGGAAGAAGGTCAGTATCCTACTTGTATGCGACCTCAGTCTTTGGACCCAGTTAAAACACTGGTAAAATGTGGACATTAATAATATCTAACTCACAGAGCCTACTCTAGAATTAAATAAGATCGTGGATGCCAGATGTTTATTATGCTTTCAGTGCATGATGGCACTTATCAGAGGCAAGTTTTTATACCTGAGATCCTAAAGGAGAAGAAAAAAATATATATTTATCTCAATGCCTTGCACAGAGTAGGACTCAATGAATGATAGCTGCTCACTCTGTTATATACCCTAAAGCCTTGCTACTCAAAGTAACATTCGTAGACTAGCAGCACCAGCATCATCTGGAAGCTTAGAAAAGGTAGAATCTCAGGCCTCACCCCAGACTTGCTGAATCAGAATCTGTATTTTAACAAGATCTCCAGGAGATTCATATACATACATGGTAAAGTGTTGAAGCACTTTTCCAGAGGTCCCTTAATTTGTGATCTTCTGTAAATCCAGTTCTGAGACTTGATAAAGCTCACTTAAATATTAAACAGATTTATGAAATGGACGACAGAGGCTGTTTTCCCTCTCTTATCTTTAGTTTTCTCCACCTGTCCCTGAGGCCAGTCCAGGAGTTCTGGGTTCCCAAGTACTAGCACATGTTGGCCAAGGGTAGAGTCTACCTAACTTACCTCCTTGTCTTCTCTCTCAGCTGTTGATGACAAGCTAATTTCATGGCTTCTACCGTGGTTTCCCACTATGCCCATATCTTGGTCACCTCTGTTCTGTTCAATCCATGTGCAAAGGCCCATAATGCCATCTTTGACCTGGATCTGCCTTACCTTGCCTTTATCTCCAATTTTACTATATAAGTCTGCTTCCAAACCTGTTGTTTTATTCATTTGTGCATACATATATTCATGCTTTTGTCCATTCTTTCAGCAGAGCATAGTGATAAAGAGCATGTATTCTGAGATCAGACTTCTTGAATTTGAACCCTGGTTCTGCCGGCTATAGGACTCAGGACAAGTCAATTTGCTTCTCAGGATCTCATTTTACACATCTGTAAAATGGGAACAAATGAAGGCCAACCTGCAATGATTAAATGAGTTTATACATGTGAAAGTGTCTGCCAAAATCGGTGCTGGGAAACATAAGTTCTTGATAATATTAGCTTGATTTTTTTTAACAAACATTTCCTAATGTTGACTGTGTGACTTACACTGTGCTGGGTACTATGGAAAAAGGAAGATGAATTACACACAGTCCCTTCTCCCAAGGAGTTCACTGTCTAATGGGGACAGGAAAAAGTAAGCAGATAATTTTAATAATATGCTGGAAGAAAAGAAAAGTGTGAATGCTGGATGATGGGAATGGTGAGGCCTACCAGAAGACAGTGGTCAGTTCCCCACCTCCTGCCCCAGGCAGTCAGAGAAAGCCTGACGAGATGACACATAAATTGAGGCTCGAAATATGAGAAATTCACCAAATGAGCAAGGGGAGGGCAGGGCTGAGGAATTTCAATGTCACTGGAGTGCAGGGCATAAGCAGGGGTAAAGAATGGTCAGAAATGAGACTGGAGAGGTAAGGAAAGACTAGATAGTGGAGGGCTACCAATGCCAGACCATATCCTGACCCTTATGTGGTGGTGACCAACCATCTTCGCACACCCATCAGGAAAAACTTGATCAGTAATCTCCAAATATGTTATTTATTAATTTATAAATTGTATGAATATACTAATGAGCAACTATATTAGGTATATTATAAAGCATATGCAAAAATATAAACAAAGGATGAAGAAAAAAAAACCCTATAAGTAGAGTTTATATATTATTTCCCAGTCCCTCATGATTTATCTCCAGCACACCCTGGACCATGTGCACCCTACTTTAGAAATAACTGTGGCCCATAATGAAAAGACGTGGCAAGGTCTTAAGCAAGGAGTGCCAATAGTGAAATGGGGGGTAAACTGAAGGGGCCAGCTAAGAAGCAGGGAGCTCAGTAAGGGAACCTGAGGGATGCTGAGGGCTGGAGTAGTGCAGTGTTGGTAGGATTAGAGGACCATAAAGTGGGAGAAACAATGTGATGTATGTGAAAATTAAGTAAATAAAGAGGGTGCCAACCTGATTTCAGCTTGTCTGGCCTGGGAATGACAGTGCCCTCTTTGACATTATAAAAATGGGGGAAGAAGTAAGTCAAGGGGAAGCTTAGTGAGGCCTCATTAGCCCATATACCACCTTAGTGTGAACCTGAAAAAAGGCTCCCTGGTTTTGGTGAGAGAACTTGGATTTAGAAGTTGAGTAAGTCCATCACAAGCAGAGTTTCAGCTTTGCTCAGGCCTCCCTCTCCAGAGGGGGTCCTTGTACTATAAACAACCGGTAAGCCTAAGCAATAGCCCTGGATCCTGGGTTTTGTCACCGGGAATCTCCTGGCTTTGATGATGATGGCACTCCCTTAGAGAGAGGAAAGGTTGGAGGAAGTGAGATGTGTGCCCTTGGCCAGAAAGCTCAGGGGAGAGATGCTGAGGTACCCTAAAGAGGGTTTCCTAGAAGCATGATTTCCACATGGGTAAGATTTGAAGATTTGAGAAACCAGGGGAAGGACGGGAAAAAAACTGGTATGAATTTGAAGTATGAAGGCTAACTACAGAGGTTGCTGGTCAAATGATGCAAGGGCCAAGCGGAAGGGTAGAATTTGGATATTTGCTCCAAGAGGGAAAAAAAAAACATCAAAAGATTTTTTTTAATTAGGCAAAGTAGGCTGGAGGAAATGTTGTTGGGCAGACTTTATGGAAAGTATGCTTGCACATACACAGAGGCCTCAGTGTGCTGCTGCCAGACCAATTCCACCCTACACCCCCACACCCTCCAGGAAACACTGGGGCAGTGCTATCCCAGCCCACCCCCATCTTAGTCCAGCCACAGAAAAAGTCTGTTTTAGCTGCTTGGAAACACTCCCTGCCTGAGTGGTCTCTTCTGCAAGCTGCAGATCCTTCTCAAGTGTTCCTGGAAGATGTTTCTTTGGTTAAATAACTTCACCCCTGCTTCCATATGTGTGCCTCAGTTTCTCCATATGCAAAATGGAGACTATTACTCCTGCCTTTTACAGAGTTGCATTAATATTCTCTAGGACACTGAACTACCTATTACTCCTTAAAGGACAGTTCTGATCCATTCCTCTTCTTTTCAAGATTTATCCCTGACCCCCATTCTTCGTAACAAAAGTCTTCACTGCCATATGAGCTCATAGAGTCTGATGTTCAAAACCTTTTATTATCTAGGACTACTCAACCACTCCAAACTTCTCTCCATACCTTCTTTACCTGCACCTCTGCTCCAGCCAAATCTAACTAAATACTTGCTATTCCTTGAATCACATTCTGTGTTTTCCTGCTGTCTATCCAGAATGCCCATTCCACAAATAATTGTTGAGTACCTGCTGTGTGCCAGGCCATATTCCATATGCTGGGGATACAGCAGCAAATAAGACAAAATCTCTGCCCTAAAGGAGGTCACAGTCCACTGGAGAAGACAGACAAGGAAAAATAAACATGGAAGTATATGTCAATTTGTGGATTAGACGCTCTACAAAGAAATAGAAAGTAGAGCAAGGCAGATACAGAGTGAGTAGGAAGGTGCTATTTTAAAATAATCAAGGATGTCTCTCTGAGGAAATGACATTTGAACAAAGACCTGAAAGAAGAGAGGGTGTAAGACTTGCAAAGATCGGGAGGAAGAGTGTTCCAGATTAAGGGAATGGTCACTGCAGATGAGAGATAGGAGTATGCTGAACAAATTCAAGAAACAGCAAGGAGGCCAGTGTGGGATGGAGCGCAATAAATGAGTGAAAGAGTAGGATGATATGGGGTTAAAGAGGTGACAGTGGGCCAGACTATGTAGGGTCATGCGGGCCCTGGTGAGAATTTTAGCTTTTACTCTGAGTTAAGACAGAGTCAGAGAGAATTTTGAGCAAAGAAGGGACTTGGCCTGCTTTAAGATTAAAAGGATCTTCTCATGGGCACCTGGGTGGCTCAGTTGGTAAGCGTCTGACACTTGATTTTGGCTCAGGTCATGATCTCGTGGTTCATGAGTTTGAGATTACATTGAGCTCTGTGCTGACAGTGTGGAGCCTGCTTGGGATTCTCTCTCTCCCTTCTTTCTCTCTCTGCCCTTTCCCCACAAAAATAAATAAATAAACATTAAAAAAAATTAAAAAGGATCTCTCTGAATGCTGTGAGAAGAACATAAAATAAGGAGGCAAGGCTTTAAGGAGGAAAGCCAGTTCATAGGTCATTTGTCCAAGCAAGAGATGTTGGTAGTTTGGATTTGGGTAGTGATGAGAAGTAGTCAGATTGTGGATGTAATCTAAAGATAGAGCCAAAATTCCCTCATGGATTATATATGGAGTGTGAGAGGAAGAGGGGAGTCAGGCCTGATTCTAAGATTTTTTCATCCAAACAACTATTTCCTGAGATAAGATAGACTGGGGAGAAACAGATTTGGAAGGTTGGGGAGATACCAGGAACTAAGTTTTGGACATGTTAAGCTTTAGGTGTCTATTGGACATTCTAGTGGGAATGTCAAGTAAGCAATTAGATATACAGATCTGGAGTTCACAGGACAGGTCCACAGGAGAGATAACAGAGTTTGGAATCATCTGCATAGAAATGATATTTAAAGCCATGGGCTAGATGACCTCACCTGTAGAAAGAACAGAAGAAGGGAAGGGGAGGTTGAGAGCAAAGTCTTGGAGTGTCCCAAAGATTTGGAGGCCAGGAAGAGAAGGAGCCAACAAAAGAGACTAAGAAAGAATGGCCAGTAAAGACCATCCATCCAAAGCTTCTTTGTTTTTCAGGCCCAGCACCAAGGCTACCGCCTCTAGAACTCTTTTCTAAAGGCTCGGGGAAAAAGTGCTCCCTCCATTCTTTGAAATTTACACTCTATTGCCTTCCTTAGAGAAATGGGAAAAATTGAGGGGGTGGTGGTAAACAGTCTGAGTTAGTATTCCGTTAGTTTCTGAGCTCCCTGAGGTCTAGGTCCCCTCCCTAGTCAGGCCCAGATGGCTTTGCAGGGATTTGCATTCTGCTTTCACAATTTTTACCGCCTGTACCACTTACCATATTATTCACTTAATATAGTTTCTTTAAATAAATGTACTTTTTAAGATTACTTAAGTTAGTCTTATCCTAAGCAACAATATCTGTGAGCTCATGGGTTCAACATGCTAGTTATCTTTTTAATACATATTACAGTGGGCACATAACAATTATGATACAAATATTCACTTGTGTATAATAACCTTATGTTCCAAAACATGGAATTCAGTTAACACTTTGGGAAACAGTTGGGAAAAGTCCCAACTGTTGGGAGCCGTTTTGGGCTCGCAGGTTGAAACCCCTCTCTGTGTGGAAAAGGTTGAAGCAAAGCTCCTGCCAGCCAAACTGGCTCCTAATCTTACCTCCTTGTAAATAATCTTTCAGGCCTGGATTTCTTGAACTGCTTTCGTTGGCCTGAGGGACATAATGCTCTTTGGTTTTGTGGCATATGGAAAAGGGGACCTGGTCTTGATGGATAAAATCTGAATGAGAGTAACCTGGTCAGAAGTAACCTCAAAGTTGCCTCTTGGAGATAGGTTACACAAATTGATCATATAGAATAGCAGTTATGAGTTGGCTAGAAATTAGCAGACTGTTAGACCCCAAGACTCCTTGAACCAAACTAGATTTTCCCTGCAGGTATCGCATTGTGTTAATCATCCCCTCAGCCCCACTATAAGACCTCAAGGTACATCTCTGTAAAGCTTCTCTCAGTATTTGATTAACAGACTGATAGGAGAGACTGAAAAGAGACTTAGGACCTTCCCCGGAGGTTAGCCTAGCCCAAAAGTTAGAAGCACTGTTTACAGATAAGGTACAAACAATAGCCAACCTTTCTGAGGTTAACATTTCACAAATCCTTTTGCTATTCCCATCCCCACGCTCTTTTACAATAAAAAGGCAATAACAAAATACTTTTACAGAAACTGCTGTTTGTATAAAGAACAGATAAACATGACCCTTACAATATAGGCTCACTCACTCATAAAGGGAAAGAAACTTAGAGATCATGTCTCTACCCCCCCCCATTATGGTTAAAGATTATGGATAGAATGTCTCCTAATCTATCTATAGATAATTAACATAGGCAGGCCTAGGTAACTTGCTATTCTTTCCCCCACCCTAAATTTGTATGTTAATTATCCTCAAACCAACCTACAGGATTGAGGAAGTTGCCGCCTTGCTGGTAAAAAGGGATTATTGTTAAAGAGATCAAACTATGGAATGTCACTCATTGATGTAATGTAACTCGCTACCTTTAAAAATAAAGACACTGAGACTAGCAGTTCGGAGATGCCAGAATAGAGACGCCAGAGACGCCAGAATGGCAAAGATGCCAGAATTGCCAGGGCTGCCTGCTTGGTCATCAGATTCCATCTCACTCGTGGCTCTCTCACTTCATTTCGCCTGACCGTCCGTCCTTCGTGGACCCCTAGATTCGCCGGAACAAGAACCCCGGCACCCAACACCAGGTTAACCATATGCCAACTGTGTGATGTCTATTTCCCCATCTGACAAATGGAGATAATGATAATTGCCTCACCTGATTTTATTTATCTGGCCTACCCTCTCATCTCTCATTCCTTCTCTCACTCTAGCTCTAGGGTACTATTTTTCTCTTTCTCTCTCCCCATCCGCCATTCATCTTTTTTTGTTTGTATCTTTCTATCTTTCTAAACACCTATATTTTTCCCTTCTCTATTTCTGTCTGTTCTTCCTCATTCCTCCTTTGCCAGGGCCATAAACAATAAAGTCTATGTTGCAGGAGTCAAAGAGAAGCACCAAGGAAAGAAAATCAATGAGAAAGCCCACCAGCAGGGAAAGACATCTGCTTATGTAGGCATCAGGTAAGGAAGGCTCCATCCAATCTGAAATGTGACCAAGTTCATCTTAATCGTGTGATCATAAACTTATACATGTTTCCCATTGCCTCTTACAGAGTTCCTACCTCTGTAAAATGGGGATAATGATCTCTATTTCATAGTATTGCATGAAGATGATGTAAGTTAATTAATATACAAACTTATAAGAAAGTAGGTGCTCAATAAATGAGAGTTTATATCCCCATTTCCACTTTCTTCCTCCTGCAAGATGTGGCTTAAGTATTGGCACCAGACAGTAGGGTTATATTCAAGTGATATTTTTCTAAAATGAATTCTGTTTCCTGAGTTCCATTCTATTGGCAGAAATGTAGTCTTCCTTCAGTTTTCCTCCCAGCTTCCAAAAGAGCTTCATCAAGCTCATCAACTTTAGGATTGGCTACTGCATGCTGTGGAATTAATGGCATATAAACAAGTTTACTATAAAGCATGGGGAGTGAGGGGCTATTTGAAAGGAAAGAGGCATTGTATATGAATGGAAAGCAATTTTTGTAAAACAAATCATTAGCCATTTATTGTTGCATTCTACATTCAGATTTTCACCAACAGAGTTTCCTTATGGGTAAGCAGCCTGTGGTGAGTTTCTCAGGCAGAATATGTAGCAGTGTGAATGAGGGAGAGAGACAGGTTAATAAGCAGATGAAAAACTATGGGTGAGAGACTTAGTTTAACTGGAAGCCTGATCAGGCCTACTGGGGCCAGGGTGGGCATGGGGCAGAACAAGGTATTCTATCTATTTTCCTCCCACTTATGAGATCTCATCCCCTTCCTACCACCCCTCCTCCCTTTCATGCCCAAAACTAGGAATCAGAGACGTTCAGAATCTCCACTAGCCTGACAGTAGGTACAGAGGTGACTTTTTCACTGGTCTATGAGTGGTTACTGCAGTGGTGCCAGGGCCAGTCCCTGGTGGTGGTGAGCCCGAGGCCTGGGCAATTGGTGACAAGGATGAGTTAGAGGGCACAGTGTCAGAAAGAATGGGCATTGGTTATATTCACATATTGTCTCTGAGGGCCAGCTGCCTGTATACCAACACCCATATAAATATGTCGGTAGCATTATGGGACAATGATAATATTGGCTTTTCCTGAATGGGACAACTGCACTTGGGCTTCCATTAGTACCACTTCCACACTGTCCTCACTGCCACATACTTCCACATTCAAATAAAAAGAGGTGATGCTTGGACTAGAATATTTTTGGGTTATAAACTTGGTCTGATACTTGAAAACTGTGAAATCAATAAGTGCATTAACTTCCAAAGTTGTAATTTCTATTATGAAAAAATAGATTGCACTAAGGGGTGCTGGGTAGGCTCCATGAAATCATGTGTTGAAAATACTGAAGGTACATAAGCCAACCTTTCCAAACCTGGCTTTCCTCAAATGACTCCTGAGAATGCAAGGGCAATGGGAGGTCAGTGTGAAGTGCAGGCTGCCCTTGAGGATACCATCTCAGGCGCCATAGGCCAGAGAGATGTCCTGGCTTCCAGCCTTGCTTTGAATTTCATCTACAGATGTTTAAAGGCCAGACTGGCTACATCAGAATCACTATGTGAGCTGTTAGAAATACAGATTCCTGGACTCCACTCTTCTGGATTCTGCTTCAGTAGGTGGGAGAGGGACCCAGGAATCTATGTTTTTAACCCATTTTCAGGTGAATTTGATGTCCAGCCAGATTGGAGAACCACTGAGCTGGCCTACCCACCTCCTCTGAGAGATGAATGGACAGGCACAGAGAAATCACCCATGCCGTGGAGCCACCCTCACCAAGCTGTTTATCTTGGAGGTCTTGCCTGATTTGACCCTGCTGACCCAGAGAAGCAGGCTGGTACACATAAAGGAGGGAGACAGACACACAGACCTGGGTTCAAATCTCAGCTTTGACCTTTTCCTAAGGTGGGACCACAGACAAATCACTCAACTGCTTTGCTTCACTTTTCCCATCAGTACAGTGGGGAGGTGACATCTATAGCCCAGGACCATTGTGAGGATTTGAGAAAATTCCTTCCTACAAATCACTGCTGCAGAGTAATGAAGATGTGATAATTGTAATTGTTAGCATTATTGAGCACTTACTAAGAACCAAGTATGGTTCCAAATGCTTTACATAAATGGTCTCATTTAATCCCCACAAACACTGTCTATGAAACAGGAACTATTATCATTCCTGTGCTATGGATGAGGAGACTGAGACTTAGAGAGTGTGAATAATAACTTGTCCAGGGGCCCACAAGCAGCATCTGAGTCCTTGGAGCCTGCACTCTTAAGCCCTAAGCTATAAATGGCAGCTCCCTCCCCCTTCTCCTTAAAGGTTAAAACAGAGGATAGAGCCAATCCTGTGGGGATAAAACAGAACAAAGACTTCTGAAAGGAAGGAAGCCAAGGGAATGTATGTAAGCAGGGCCTCAGAGAGTATGAGGCTTGGTTTGCCCCTAAGCTTCCTGACAGCTGTAGCAGGAAGGAGGGGGAAAGCAGAATTCCCAAGGTTCCATTTTCTGGAAAAAAAAGGAGGCACAGGGACATGTCTAAATGGTCATTTGTCTTGGGCTGAAATTCCAGTGGAGTTGATCTTGTGGCCTGCAAACATCCGGGACTAGAAATTCATCTGTGATTTCTCGAGGCACCAGAACCTCATTCACACACATGATTCTGAGTGTCAGAAGGCAGAGGGGGAAGAGAACACATGAAATTCTATCCCAGAGGAGAAGCTTGCTAGACTGAACTTTCCCAGAGCAGTAAGGGGCATGGGAGGGGGGGACCTAGGCCCTGTTGCTGTGTGTTTGTCCATCTCCACAGCACACGCCACGCAGCCTCTGTGGGAGGAGACCAAGGCCCCTTACTGCTACCTGGGGACATGACATTCCTCCAGGGACGGGGCCCGGGGTGAGGTTGTGGGTGAGAGTCAGACTTCCAGAGCCTGGTAGCTATGGGGAAAGCTGGGTCTGTCAGGCTGGGCCTGCTGGAAGAGGCAGAGCAGGACGAGCTGGTTATAGGATTTGGAGAGGAGTATATAGCATTTGGGCAGGTGGAAGGGTATTGTAGGCAGGAGGAGCAGCAGGTGGTACAGGGTTTGCTTTTTCCCATGCTCAAATATTGCCCCTTTTGATGTCCCCTTTCCTGGATTCCTGCTTTGTGAGCCCTCCATGCCACCCACCTCTATCCTCCTCACCCATCCAGCTGAGGCTGACTCGTCCCCATCCACCAAGATTGAATGGGAAGAGACATGTGTCTGAATCACCTTCTGCCCAACACTTCAAGACCAGTCTGTCTTCATACCAGTCAGGCATCATGGCCTGGGCAACTTTGTGGCCCAGTATGACATAGTCATGGAGGACATCACTGGAGACGTGCAGGTGAGGGGGCCGGGGGAATGGAACAAGCATGGGCTCTGGAGTCAGACAAGCCTGGTCAATAATCTGGCTTCTGTAAGTCGCTCATCTGTTTTTCCCTAGAGATCAGTGAGAACAAGTGGACACGGACAAAATGATGTATAGGGACGGACATATGGCTTCAAACTATGGGAAGCACATATGCTTCTCTACGTGTTAGAGACCTGGAGCTGTAGACATTGAATCAAAGTACAAATGCATCCATTCCTAATTGAATCACGTTATAGCCCGCACTTCTTAAAAATTTATTTTAGTTTAGTTTTTAATGTTTATTTATTTTTGAGAGGGAGAGAAAGAGAGAGAGAGGAGAGAGAGAGAGGGAGAGAGAGAGAGAGAGAGAGAGAGAGAGCGAGAGAGAAGGAGGGAGCAGGGGGGAGGAAGAGAGAGAGGGAGACATGGAATCCGAACCAGACTCCAGGCTTTTTAGCTGTCAGCTCAGAGCCCAACATGGGGCTCAAACCCACAAACCGTGAGATCATGACCTGAGCCAAAGTCGGACACTCAACCGACTGAGCCCCCCAGGCGCCCCATGTTATAGCCCACTCTAAACCAGTCCTTTTGGAAAGTGAACCATTGGCCAGTAACTGGTCTCTCGCACTCATGGGGCTCTCACATTTTCTGCAGCTCTGATACTCTCACATCCCCTCGGACTTTCTTGCTATCTCTAAGTTTTAAAAATGCTTTTTGCCTCACAGGAGCCATCTCCCTAAACAGGGAGCCCTTAATTCTGGGCTCACGCACTCATGAAGAATATGCAGAGGTCCCATGCTCTGCCAGAGGAGTAAAGCACAGACCCAAGACCCTCGGCTTGATGACAACGATCGTATGGCAGCCTGAGATGTCTGGTCCCAGCCTGCCTTTCCTGCCATACCTCTCACTGCGTACGGCGCAGAAATCACCCTCCAGCTGCCTCACACCACACCAAACCACTGCACCACACCGCACACCTTTCTTCAGAAACACCTGAATTTGTCAGCCATCTGTGTCTAAGCATTTGCTCATACTATCTGCTGCCCTGGGAACGTCTTCCCCCTCCTTTCTCCACTGGTCAGTGTCCTCCCCGTCCTTGAAGACCTTGCTCGAACATCACCTCCATGATGGCCTCAGTCCACTGACAGTTCCTGTCTGCTCTGTGCTAATATAGTGCTTTGGTAACACCTCTCCCCATGCATGTGTTTACTCACTTATTCATACGTGGGTACATTGCCACTGAGCAGAGCTACTCTAGCCCCATCTTGTCCTCATTGACTCTGGGAACTCAGAAATGAGGTGGACACATCCCCTAATCTTCCTTTGGAATGTCCCAGTCCTGAAGCAGCTGGATACATACAGCCATGGCCGTCGTAAAATGTTCTAAATGCTGCATGTAAATCTGAAATGGGTTATGTGCAGATACCACTGAGGAGGGTTTGAGAAAAGTCTTCCTAAAGGAGTTGGCCTTTAAATTAGCCTGGGAAAATATGAATAGACTCTACCTCTACCTGGGCCAATAGGGTGAAGGGAAAAGCATGCAGAGAGAGGGGGGACAGCCTGTGCAGAGGCACAGAGATATGGCACAGAGGGATGGTTGTGTAGAGGGAATAAAATAATTCACCCTCTCAAAGTAGGGGCTGAGGGTACCCTGCCAGTAGGTGGCAGCAGGAGCCTTAACCTGGTGTTCTATCATGTGGGTGTGTTAACTGAGGTATTTGTCTGCTTGTTCATTCTTTACCTTTTTGACCATTGCCTGGAGTAAAAATATAATTAGACCAGATGGAATTAGGCACTAAGTAGTAAGACAGATACACCCATTTACTGTGTGCCCTGACTCCTGCACCCCCTACCCCGAACCCCTCAACTGACCTCCCATTCCTGTTTGAGCATGCTCATCTTTCAAAGCCCAACAATTTCACCCCTTCATTCACTTGGTCGGGACTCCCTGGGCACCTAATATGCTTTGTACTCCCTGCTGACTGATGTTGGGAACCCTGACGTGAATCACACACAGATCCTATGCACTGTCTCTGCGTGAAACACAGAGGAGGATGGGGAGAGAGAGAGAGAGAGAGAGAGAGAGAGAAGAGGAGAGGAGAGGACAGGAGATTAGAGGAGAGGAGAAGTGCTCTTTCGATGACAACACAAGGTAAGAAGGATACCATCGGGAGGGAAAGAAGTGGTCAGGGGAGGGCTCCCTGGTGAAAGCAAAGACTGACCTGTATTAAAGAATACAAAAAAGTGTACCAAGTTGGTAGGGAGGCTGTGAAAAGTGAAAGACATTCTAGCCAAATGGGAGCTGCACGATTCAAGGAATGAAGGCCAGATACATCCAAGGGTGTTTAGGGAAGGCCTAAAGTAGGTTGGAGTTCCTGGAGCATTGATTTGAGGTGCAAGAAATGGTAAGAGGTAAGAGTGAAGGCTATAAGTGCTGCAGAGGCATGATAAAGAATACAGAATACATCTTGAAGGTGACCAGGCAGCCATGAGAGGGAATGGCATTATGGAGTTTGAGCCTAGAAAGACCAGACTGAACAGCCACTGCAAAGATGCATGGTTGGGAGAGGCTACAATGGAAGCAGCAGAACCAAAGAGAGAGAAGTCCTGAATTTGAGTTTTGTTAGTTTGGGATGGAGAGGAGGGGTGGACCTGAGACATATCCAGCAGATTAAACCAGCAGGAATTGGTGGCTGGTTGGATGTGGGGAGTGAGGGCCACAGGAGGATTCAGGGGTGACACTCAGATTTGTATCTGGAGTGACCATGTGGATGATGGGGTCTCTAAATGACAAAGGCACACACGGACAGGGTAGGGGAAATATATGAATTTATTGTTTGGGCAAGATACATTGGAGGCATCTTCTGACATCCAAGGGAACAGATCCAGCAGTGAGCATATATGCAGTTGTGGAGGGGGGCGAGCAGAGAGCATCGGACTGGAGAAAGAGGTATTGGGTCATCATGGAGATTCAGGGACTGAAAGGACGAGATCTAGGGAAGTGACCCAGAGAGAATGTATCGAGCCAGAAGAGCAGATCCAGGATGGCAATTGCTATGGCACGGCTTCCCCCAGTCCAGCAGCTGTTGATCTCCTCAGATCTCAGGGTGTTCAGCACCACCCGCTGCCAACGGTCTGCTCAGACGTCTATATCCCCACCACTTCCCTCCATTGTGCTACACAAGCATAGTCATTTTCTTTGCCATACCATGACTGAAAACTATCAGGGAGCACTGCTTAAGGGACAGGGGGGAAAAATGGAGCTCTAGAAAGAGGCTGAATCAGATGGGCCAGGGAGCTGGTAGGAGAATGAGAGTTCACCACCTCAGATTCCTAGGACAAAAGATTCTTCTTGGGACGGACAGTGATCACCAATTGCAGTCCAATGAGAATCAAAATACACCCACTGAGTTTGGAAACCAACTAGTTACTGTTGCCTTTAGTGAGAGAAGAGTCAGGGTGTGGTAGGAGCTGAAGCCAGTCTGTGGTGTGGAGAGGAGTAAACTGGAGGTGAGTAGACCATTGCAGGTGACGATGTCATTACCTTGGCATGCTGCAGGGAGGCGAGAACATGGTTTGAGGTTTGGATGGGATTGGGATCAAAGGGGATTTTCTTAGTGAATGGAAAAGACACACAACTTTTTGTATTCTAAAGAAGACCCAGTAACATGTGTGGAGCAGGTTGGAGAGAAGGAAGGGTCTGACCAGTGGAGGACGTGCTGGAGGCCGAGAGTGCATGGGGTCCAGGACAGACTGTTTTGTCCTTAATAGAAGAAGAGGTGTATGGGTGTGTGAACCCTGTCCAAGGGACATGGCCTGGTGCCCTTAATTTTCTTCATTAGGAAGGGCAGGAAACATTTCCTGAAAGTGAGGTGGCATGGCAGCTGAGGGAAGCATGAGAGGTTGGTGACCTGGGTCATGACTCTGGCTTATAGACTGTGAGGTGTGGGACCACCAGGGAGCCTGGAACCATGAAGAGATAGGAATATGATTTGTCCAGAAACTCCCACCTACCCAGGTTATGGGAGGAATGGGAAAGCAGCTGGCCTCTGCCTTGGACTTGGGCAGTTGCGTGATGGATGACCCAGGCCTTTGAGAACTGCTGTAGAGTACCAGGAGAAAGTGTAGATAGAGCTTGCACATGTACCTGTGAATTAATTCAAAGGCTGGAATGGAGGGAAAGAGTTAATATGTCCTCCCTTATCCTCTTTTCCCCTTGAGAGAGGAGGAGATAGTGTGTCCAGCCTTGTGATCAGAGAGTGCCTGAGTGGCAGAGGGGAGAAGAAAGCCGGTTGTCCCAAGGCAGAGCTTACTTCAGGCCACTGAGCAGCACAGACCCTCAGCAAGCCCATACTTCCCTAGGCTGAGCTGACACTGGTCCTGGGGGCCCTCCCAGCTCCCCCCTCCAACTCCCCCAGTTGGTCCAGCCCCCAGGCTCTGCAGAGGGAAGATACAGTGGGGGAAGGGGGTCAGCAACCAATCACATCCCTGACAGCCCAAGGCATCTGCACCTGGTCTAACCAATCCCCTCTGAACAAACAGCTCACTCAGCCTCTGCTCTCTCCTTCCCTGCTTACTCTGCCTGGCAACAGCAGAAAGGAGATTTAAGGAGGAGAGGGAGGCCCTGAGAACTCCCAGCCCCTGGAAGCAATGGAGCTGGGCCCCTGGCTCACTCTGTTATAGGGAGGTTAAAACAATACTTACAGTTCCTGGAAACCAGGCAAAATGTCCCCAGGGGCCCTCAAGACTGTGCAAGTCAGCTCTCACGGACAGGAACTTGTATATTACAGAGATCCTGATCCTTGGAGCCTTGGGCCACAAGCCAGTCCCATTCACTCCACAGCTCTGGGGCAGGCCCTGGGCTGACAGCCTGAACAGCAGAGACACAGTTCTGAAGGACATTGAACAAACAATCGCAGAGATGCCTATTTAACTAGAAACAGAGATAAGGCCTAGGAAGGAAAAGAAGCAGGGCGCTTTGTAGGGAGAATAAGAGGGGACCTGATTTAGATTGCCTCTCACAGTTCTCGTTGGTTTCAGTTCTTTATGTCCAGGTTTACCATGGCTATTTTATTCATGAGTTTGCCCCCAGAGGCCTCACACTTGTCAAGATAAACATGGTATTCTGGCATTCGTGGCATTTGTTTATTGTTGATGTGAGTGGCTCCATGTTTGGTAGCAAGATTCAGCAGGTAACAAGGACGATGTGGACCTTTTTAAGCTCTTGTTTTAGAGGGCTCAGAAAGCACAGAGTGCTGGAACAGTGATCCCCTGGGACCAGAGACTCTACCTCCCTTCACCTCTGCGTCTTACAGGCCAAGGCCTACCTTAGGGTCATGGCGACTTGCACATCAAGAGCCATGTAGACCTAAAGGCACAGAAAACGAGGAACATTGAAACACTGGACAATGGAGCTGTAACCATCAAGACCCTCATTATTATTATTTAATTTTATTTTAAGAGAGAGAGACAGAGCACATGCAGGGAAGGGTCAGAGAGAGAGAGAGAGAGAGAGAGAAACTCAAGCACAAAACTTCAGGTCTCCAAAGGGCCTGGGGTCATAGAGACTTCAAGCTAGAGAACTCTGATGTCATAAAACCTGAGCCAAAAAAATAAAAATAAAACCATAGTCAGTTTAGACTCTGAGCCTTCCAGAGGCCACAGGTTTGTTTTGTTTTGCTTACTTTACTTCAAAACCAGAAAAATACAGTGCACTGGCATTGCAGTGCTTAGACACTATAGAGTCCTGGGTCCATCTATTTTTAAATATTGTAGCCCTTCTACCAGATCACCCTTAAAACAGAATACTGGAGGGGCACCCGGGTGGCTCATTCAGTTAAACGTCTGACTCATGATTTTGTGGGATTGAGCTCCGTGTAGGGCTCTGTGCTGGCAGCATGGAGATTGCGTGACACTCTCTCTCCCTCTCTTTCTGCCACTCCCCCTTCACACTCGCTCTGTCTCTCTTTCTCTCAAAATAAATAAATAAACTTAAAAACAAACAAAAAAACAGAATAGGTGCACCTGGGTGGCTCAGTTGGTTGAGCAGCTGACTCTTGGTTTTGGCTCAGGTCATGATCTCACGGTTCGTGGCTTCGAGCCCCATGTTGGACTCCACGTGGAGAGCGCAGAGTCTGCTTGAGTTTCTCTCTCTCTCTCTCTGTCTGTCTCCCTCTCTCTCTGACCCTTCCCTGCGTGTGCTCTGTCTCTCTCTCTCTTAAAATAAAATTTAATAATAATAATAATAATAATAATAATAATAATACTGGAGCCATTGGCCAAAGAGATTTTGAGTTTAGAGCCTGAATTTATAATATTTTCTATGAACCTTTTCCAATCATTTATTCTAGGGTTCCGGAATTATAAGTTTTAAGAGTCACGTTACAGTATAGAATTTGTAATGGAAACTTTGTACAACAGGTCTTTTCAGAAAAAAGTTACGGTATCCCCTGAATTTCAGCGTCATGGATACATTAATGCTTAAAATCCTTGAAAATAATTGGACATTAAAGTTGTAAAAGGATTTTTTGACCTCCTAAAGCCTCAAATTTCTAAGCTCAGTTATCTTAGAGCCAAAGTGGGATTTCAGCCCTTTAGCCATAGTATTTTTCAGCTATCCCTGCCTTCTGTTATATCTACTCTACTCATTTAAAATTTTTCATTTTTTCATATTTTAAAGATATAGTCGACACAAAATATTACATTAGTTTTAGTCGTATAGGATACTGATTCCCATGTGTTTACATTATGGTATCCTCAGAAGTATAGCTACCGCCTGTCACCATACAACTGGATTACAATACCACTGACTATATTCCCTGTGCTGTACCCTTCATCCCTGTGACTTTTGATTCCATAACTGGAGGCCTGTATCTCCCACTCCCCTTCATCCATTTTTCCCACCCCCCAGATCCTCCTCTCTGGCAATCATCAGTTTGTTCTTTGTATTTATAAGTCTGTTTCTGCTTTTTGATTCTTTGTTTATTCACTTGTTCTGTTTTTTAGATTACACATATAAGTAAAATCATATATTTGTCTTTGTCTCTGTGACTTATTTCATTTATTATAGGTTGATCTATATTGTTACAAATGGCAAGATCTCGTCCTTTTTAATACTGAGTAATATTCCATTCTCTATACGTATACTACATTTTCTTTTCCACTTAAATATCAATGGACACTTGGGTTGTTTCCATATATTGGATATTGTAAATAATGCTGCCATAGACATAGATAAATGATATTTTTTGAATTAGTGTTTTTGTTTTCTTTGGGTTAATACCCAGCAATGGAATTACTGGATAAAGTAGTATTTCTCTTTTTCACTTTTTGAGAAACCTCCATACTGCTTTCCACAAGTGGTTATACCATTTACATTCCCATCCACATTACATAGTTTTTTTTTTTTCTCTCCATAGCCTCGCCAAGACTTGTTATTTTTTTTGTCTTCTTGATACTGGCCACTGTAGCAGGTGTAAGGGGATATCTCCTTGTGGTTTTGATGTGCATTTTCCTGATGATTAGTGATGTTGAGCATTTTTTCATGTGTCCGTTGGCCATTTAGATGTCTTCTTTGGAAAAATATCTATCCAGGTGCTCCGCCCATTTTTTTCATTGACTTAATTTGCATTATTGGTGTTAAGTTGTGTAATTTCTTTATATATTTTGAATACTAACCTCTTTTTGGATATATCATTTGTGAATATCTTCTCCCATTCAGTAAGTTGCCTTTTTTGGTGTTGATGGTTTCCTTTGCTGTGCAGAAGCTTTTAATTAATTAATTAATTAATTAATTAATTTGAGCCATTCCTTTCCCTTTTTATGTACACTGGCACTAATTATTGTGCTTTTTCCAGCTAACATTTATTATTGTGCTTATATCATAAAGAAACCAAAAAACTTACTTTCTTCCTGAGTTCCAACATTATTTTTCACACATCTGTTAGAAAGCCATCCCACACTGACATTTCTTTATACATTCGTGTTCCCATACATATAGGACACCCTGAAAGGAGGAATTCTATCTTGCTCATTTTGGGACCCCTAGGGTTTTGTGGAAAAGTATTGCTTACTTTTTTTTATTAATAATTTATTGTCAAATTGGTTTCCATACAACACCCAGTGCTCATCCCAACAAGTGCCCTCCTCTGTGCCCGTCACCCACTCTCCCCCCTCCCACACCACCCTCTCCCCTCGGTTTGCTCTTAGTCTTTGGGAGTCTCTTATGTTTTGTCTCCCTCCCTCTCTGTGGCTTTCTTCCTTCCCCTCTTCCCCTCCCCCCTGGTTTTCTGTTAAGTCTTGCGAAGTCCCCCTATGCGTGGAAACATATGGCATCTGTCTTTCTCTGCCTGACTTATTTCACTCAGCATAATACCCAATTTAGATGTAGTCCCAATAGTTTATTTTCAGTTGTATCCCTTGCCTGAGAAGAAATATGTCACTAATGGAGATGCCCAAAAGATATTGCCTCTGTTCACTTTTAGAATTTTTATGGTCAGGTCTCACATTTAGGTTTTTAATCCATTTTGAGTTTATTTTCATGTATGGTGTCAGAAAATGGTCCAACTTCATTCTTTTGCATGTAGCTGTCCAGTTTTCCAAACACCATTTATTAAAAACTGTCTTTTCACCATTGTATATTCTTACCTCTTTTGTTGATTAATTGACGAGGTTTATTTCTTTGGGCTCTCTATCCTATTCCATTGATCTATGTTTCCATTTTTGTGCTAGTAACATACCGTTTTGATTACAATAGATTTACTATAGTAGTATATCTTGCAATCTGGTATTATGATACCTCAATCTTTGTTCTTTCTCAAGATTCCTTTGGCTACTTGCATTGACTTTTGTTGTTCCATACAAATTGTAGAATTATTTGTTCTAGTTCTGTGAAAATGCCATTGGTATGTTGATAGTGATCGTACTGAATCTGTAGATTGCCTTGGATAGTATGGACATTCTAACAATATTAATTCTTCCAGTTCATAAGTACAGTATACCTTTCCTTTTGTTTGTGTCATCTTCAACTTCTTTCATCAGTGTTTTATAGTTTTCAGAGTACAGGTCTTTCACACCTTGGTTAAGCTTATTCCTAGGTACTTTATTATTTTTGCTGTAATTGTAAGTGGGGTTGTTTTCTTAATTTCTCTTTCTGCTACTTCATTATTATTGTATAGAAATGCAACAGATTTATGTATATTAATTCTGTATCCTGCAACTTTACTCAATTCATTTATTAGTTTTAATAGTTTTTTGGTAGAGTCTTTAAGGTTTTCTATCTACAGTATTATGTCATCTGCAAACAGTGACAGTTTTGCTTCTTCCTTACCAATTTGGATGCCTTTTATTTTTTTTTTCTTGTGTGATTGCTGTGCATGGGACTTCCAGTACAATGCTGAATAAAATTTAAGAATGGACATCATTGTCTTGTCGATAATCTTAGAGGAAAAGCTTTTATTTCTACACATTGAGCATGATGTTAGCTGTGGGTTTTTCACATAAAGCCTTTATTGTGTTGAAGCATGTTCTCTGTTGCGCACTTTGTTAAGAGTTTTTATCATAAATGGATGTTGTGTTTGTCAAATAATTTTTTGCTTCTCTTTAGATGATTATATGATCTTTATCTTTCTCTTTGGATGTGATGTAAAACATTGGTTTGTGACTATTGAACCATCCTTGCATCCCTGGAATTAATGCCACTTGATTATGGCAAATGTTCCCTTAGCGTATGGTTGAATTTGGTTTGCTAGTATTTTTTTGAGCATTTTTGCAAATTTTTTCATCAGAAACATTGGCCTATATAGTTTTTCTTTGTGGTGTGTTTGTCTGGTTTTGGTTTTAGGGTAATACTGGCCTTGTAGAATGAATTTGGAAGTTTTTCTTCCTGTTTTATTTTTGGAATAGCTAGCGACGAATTGTTAATGGGACATCTGGGTGGCTGAGTTGGTCGAGAATCCAACTCTTGATTTTGGCGCAGATCATGATCCCATGGTTCTGGGTTTGAGCCGTGCATCAAGCTTCACCCTGTACATGGAATTGGCTAAAGATTCTCTCTCTCTGCCCCTCTTCCCCACTCATGCTCCCTCTCTCTCTCTGTCTCTCTCTCTTTCAAAAAATGATATTAACTCTTCTTTAAATGTTTGGTAGAATTTACCTGTTAATCCATCTGATTCTGGACTTTGTTGAGAGCTTTTGGTTACCAATTCAATTTCATTACTAGTAATTGGCCTGTTCAGATTTTCTATTTCTTCCTAATCCAGTTTTGGAAGATTGTATGTTCCTAGGAATTTATTCGTTTCTACCAAGTTGTTCAATTTTTTTTGGTATATATATATTTTTATATTATTCTTTTCTAATTCTGGTGTCATTTGTTATTTCTTCTCTTTCGTTTCTTATGTTATTTATACGAGGTCTCTCTTTTATTCTTGATGAATCTAGCTAAGTGCTTATCAAATTTGTATTATTTTGGGGGAGGGGGGACAGCTCTTCATTTCATGCATCTTTTAGATTGTTTTCCTAGTCTCTCTTTTAAGTAATCCTGCCCCAATCTTTATTATTTGCTTCCTTTTACTGACTTTGTGCTTTGCTTCTTCTTTTATTTCTAGTTTCTTTAAGTGTAGGATTTATTTGAGATTGTTTTTGTTTCTTGAGGTAGGCCTGTATCACTATAAATTTCCCTCTTCAAATGGTTTTTGGTGCATCTCAAAATTTTGGATTTTTGTATTTCCACTTACACTTGTCTCCTTGTATTTTTTAATTTTCTTCTTTATTTCTTCATTAATTCATTGGTTGTTTAAGGCATAATTTTTACCTTCACTTTTTAGTGTTCTTCCCCTCCCCCATTTTTTATTTTAATTGATTTCTAGTTTCATACCATTGTGGTTGGAAAAATTGCTGATATGATTTCAATCTTCCTAAATTTATTGAGCTTTGTTTTGTGGCCTAACATGTAATCTAACATGGACGATACTCTATATACACTTGAAATGAACATGTATTCTCCTGTTTTGGGGTGGAATGTTTTATATTTATCTGGTAAATCTATCTGGTCCAATATGTTGTTCGAAGCATTTCCTTTCTGATTTTCTGTGTGAATGATTTATCCATTGAACTTAGTAGGGTATTAAAATCCCATACTCTTATTTTGTAAATCTCAATTTCTTTCTGTGTGCCTGTTAATTTTTGCTTTATGTATTTAGGTACTCCTATGTTGGGTGAATATATATTTACAATTGTTATATTCCCTTGTTGGAATGATCCCTTTATCATTATGTAATGTTCTTCTTTGATTTTTGCTACAGTATTTATTTAAAATTTTTTAATATAGTATTGCTATCCTGGCTTTATTTTATTTATTTTTTTTTATATTTTTTTTTGTTATAATAGTTTATTTTCAAATTGGTTTACATATAACACCCAGTGTTCATCCCAACATGTGCCCTTTTTAATGCCCATCACCCCCTCTCCCCCCTCCCTCATCCCCCTTACCCTCAGTTTTTCTTAGTCTTTGAGAGTCTCTTATGTTTTATCTCCCTCCCTCTCTGTGTCTTTTTTTTCTTTCCCCTCTTCCCCTCCCCCTGGTTTTTGCTTAGTTTCACAAAGTCCACCTATTCGTGGAAACATATGGTATCTGTCTTTTTCTGACTGACTTATTTCACTTAACATAATACCCTCCAGTTCCATCCATGTTGCTACACATGGCCAGATTTCATTTTTTCTTTCCATTTTCATAGAATATTTTTTTCATTCCCTTCACTTCCAGTATGCATGTGTTTTTAGGTTTGAAGTGAATCTCACATATACATGGGTCTTGTGTGTGTGTGTGTGTTTTTAATCCATGCAGTCCCCTCTATGTCTTTTGAGCATTTAGTCCACTTGTGTTTAAAGTAATTATTAGGAAGTGAAGTTAAGATGGCAGAGGAGCAGAGGGACCCTAAGGTCGCTTCCTCCCTCAAACACAGCTGGATAAATATAAAATCATTCTGAGCACTCAAGAAATTCATCTGAGAACTGAGAGAACAAAACTGCCTGCCTACAAGTTGAAAAATGACCACCTTGTAGAAGGTAGGAGCTGTAGAGAGTTGATTTGGGGGAGATTAGAACTGTGGGTGCTGTTTTAGCGGAGGGAGCCCTGCTTACAGAGGCTAATGCGAGCAGCAGAGTGCAGAATCTGAAGTTTTAGAAATCCATGCCATCACTGGAGTCTTGTCTGGCCGGCTTAGGGGTGCTCCTATGGGAAAGGAGGGTGGACACCTGGGAGCGGGACAGTGTGGTTTGAGGATTCACTGTGTTGCACGAAGAGAAACAGTCCCCCTGCTTGAAGTGCATTTGGGAGTGGACGTAAGGCCTCTCCAGCGACAGAAGAACTGGTGGTGCCAACATGCTGCACTCTTTCCAAGCATAGTAGCAGGGACGGGACTGAGGGTAGCGAGCATTGGTGCCAAGTTTTGCTGTACTTTACTATAAACTCTGAACCACTGCACAAGTCGAGCCACTGCTTTTCTGGAACAATCCAGCAAACAGCAAAAGTGTGGTGAGATCTTCTCCCAGAATATCAGGGTGGGTTTGTGCCACACAAGTCCCTAAAATTTGGAGTTTTGAAACCCAGCCATACCTGACATAAAACACAAGAGTACTTTGCCGCCTGAAAGGTGGATAGCTCAAACTCAACCAGTAGAAAGCAGGGATATGATGGAAGCTGGGAACACAAGAGGGTTGATTGTTTGCTTTCCTGTGAGGGCTTTCTGAAGACCGGCAGGTGCAAACTCTCTGCTCTGGGACTGAGCACCATTTTGTTCATGCCCATCAACACTGACCAACCTCAGTGAGCTATACAGTGCCCCCAAGTGCAGACCAGAGTTGCTTACATCAAGCCCCAACCCCCTAGCCCTCCAGATGCATCTTCACTAGGGAAAGTCCACCTGAGATTCACACAAGAGGCCCCTCCTCGAGAAGACCAGCACAAACCCCTCAGAGGCACTAAGTCTACTGATCATAGAGTTCTGCAAGGCTTCAGCTCTGAAGAAAAGAGGATCTACCTTCTTTTTTTTTTTTTTTGCTTTATTTTTGCTTTTTTTTTTAAATTTTAATGTAATTATTTTAATTTTAATTTTTTTCTTTTTCTTTTTAGGATCTAGCTTCTTTTACCAAACAGAACAAAACACACTTAAGAACTAACTTTTTTCTGGACAAAATGACTAGAAGGAGGAATTCACCCCAAAAGAAAGAACAGGAAGAAGTCATGGCCAGGGATTTAATCAATACAACTATACAGAAGATGTCTCAACTAGTATTTACAACAATAATTATAATAATACTAGCTGGGTGAGAAAAAAGCATAGAAGACACTAGAGAACCCCTTACTGCAGAGATAAAAGAACTAAAAGCTAGTCAGGCCGAAATTAAAAATGCTGTAATTCATATGCAAACCAAAATGCATGCCATGGCAATGAAGATGGATGGAGCTGAGGTATGAATTAGTGAAACTGAAGATACAATTATGGAAGATAATGAAACTGAAAATAAGAGGGAAAGAAATTTATTGGATCCTGAATGTGGACCTAGGGAACTCAATGATTCCTTAAAGCGTAATAACATTTGTATCACAGAAGTCCCAGAAAATGAAGAGGGAGAAAAAGGGACAGAAAGTTTATTTGGGCAAATTATAGCTGAAAACTTCCCTATTCTGCAGAAGGACAAGACATTGAAATCTAACAAGCACAGAGAACTCCCATAAAATTCAACAAAATCCAGACATTGCCAAGCCTTATCGTAGTCAAATTCACAAAAATACACAGACAAGGAAAGAATCCTGAAAGAAGCAAGAGCAGAAAAGCCCATAATCTACAAGGGAATACAGATGAGGTTCACAGCAAATCTGTCCACAGAATCTTGGCAGTCCAGAAGGGAGTGGCAGGATATATTCAAAATGCTGAATGGGAAAATATGCAGCCAAGACTAGTTTATACAGCAAAACTTCCATTCAGAATAGACAGAGATAAAGTGTCCCAGACAAATGAAACCTAAAGGAGTTTGTGACCACTAAACAAGCCTTGCAAGAAATATTAAAGGGGATACATTCAGTGGGGAAAAAATCAAAAGTAACAAAGACTAGAAAGGAACAGAGAACATCACCAGAAACAGCAACTCTACAGGTAACACAGGGGCATTAAATTCATATCTTTCAATAATTACTCTGAATGTAAATGGACTAAATGCTCCAATGATAAGACGTAGGTATCAGAATGGAGAAAAAACCAAGACCTATCTATGTGCTGCCTACAAGTGACTCACTTTAGGCCTAAAGACATCTGAAGATTGAAAGTGAGGGCATTAAGAATCATCTATTATGATAATGGGTATCAAAAAAAAAAGCTGGAATAGCCATACTTAAATCAGACAAATTTGATTTTAAACCAAAGACTATATGTAACAAGGGATGAAGAAGAGCATTATAACATAATCAAGAGGTTTATCCATCTAATATTGTAAATATTTAAGCCCCCAACTTGAAACACCCAAATATTTAATACAACTAAAATAAAGATAAAGAAACTCATTGATAACAATACAATAATAGTAGAGGGCTTTAACACCCCACTTACAGAAGGTCATCTGAACAGAAAATCGAAAAGGAAAAAGTGACTTTGAATGACACACTAGACCAGACAGACTTAACAGATATATTCAAAACATTTCATCCTCAAGCAGCAGAATATAGATTCTTTTCAATTGCACTTGGAACAGTTTCCAGAATACATCCCGTACTGGGTCACAAAGCAGCTCTCAAAAAGTACAAAAAGATTGAGATCATACTGTGCATATTGTCATATCACAACGCTATGAAATTTGAAGTCACCTACAAGAAAATGTTTGGAAAGACCACAAATACATGGACGTTAAAGAACATCCTAATAAGTAATGAATGGATTAACCAGGAAATTAAAGAAGAAATAAAAAAGTACATGAAAGCAAATGAAATGAACACCTTTGGGATGCAGCAAACACAGTCCTAAGAAGGAAGTATATTGAAATACAGTCCTACTTCAAGAAGCAAGAAAGGTCTCAAATACACAACATAACTTTACACATAAAGGAACTAGAAAAGGGACAGCAAATAAAGCCTAAACCCAGCAGTAGAAGGGAAATGACAAGGATTAGAGCAAAAATAAATGATATAGTAACAAAAAACTGTAGAACAGATCAATGAAATTAAAAGCTGGTTCTCTGAAAGAATTATTAAAATTGATAAGATCCTAGCCATATTTACGGAAAAGAGAAAGGACTCAAATAAATAAAATCATAGGAATAAAAGAGGAGAGATCATAACCAACACCACAGAAAGACAATCAATTATAACAGAATATTATGAAAAATTATATGACACCAAAATAGATAATCTGGAAAAAATGGACAGATTCCTAGAAACTCACAAACTACCAAAACTGAAACAAGGAAGAAACAGAAAATTTGAACAGACTCATAACCGACAAAGAAACTGAATCGGTAATCAAAAATCTCCCTAGAAACAAAAGTCCACGGAGATGGCTTCCCAAGAAGAATTCCTCTAGACATTTAAAGAAGAGTTAATATATACCACATCTTCTTTATCCATTCGTCAGTTGATGGACACTTTGTCTCTTTCCATGATTTGGCTATTGTCGAAAATGCTGCTATAAACATTGAGGTACACGTTCCCATATACAATGGAATACTATGCAGCAATGAGAAAGAATGAAATCTGGCCATGTGTAGCAACCTGGATGGAACTGGAGGGTATTATGCTAAGTGAAATAAGGCAGTCAGAGAAAGACAGATACCATATGTTTTCACACATAGGTGGATTTTGAGAGACCTAGCAGAAAACCATGGGGGAGGGGAAGAGAGGAGAAAAAAAAAGCCACAGAGAGGGAGGGAGACAAAATATAAGAGACTCTTAAATACTAAGAACAAACTGAGGGTTGAGGGGGTTATGGGAGGGGAGAGAGAGGGTGATGGGCGCTGAGGAGAGCACTTGTTGGGATGAACACTGGGTGTCGTATGGAAACCAATTTGACAATAATTTATTTAAAAAATAAAAAATAAAAATTCTAACAAAAATAAAATAAAGAAGAGTTATTACTAGTCTTCTCAAATTATTCCAAAAAAAATAAAATGGAAAAAAAAAACTTCCATACTTCTTCTATGAGGCCAGGATTGCCTTGATACCAAAACCAAAGATCCCAGTAAAAGGTGAATTACAGGCAAGTATCCCTGATGAACATGGATGCGAAAACTCTCAACAAGATAATAACAAATGAAATCCAACAGTACGTTAAAAGAGTTATTCGCCAGTATAAAGTGGGATTTAGTCCTAGACTTAAAGAGTGATTCAATATTCACAAATCAACCAACGTGATACACTACATTAGTTAAAGAAAGGATAAGAGCCGTATGACCCTCTCAGTAGAGGCAGAAATCGCATTTGACAAAATACAGGATCATTCTTGATTTAAAAAAAAACTGTCTTCATTTCTTTTTCCTCGCATCCTTCCTTATTCTGATTTCTCTCTTTCTGGATTAAGTCCTTCAGTCTCTATACCTAGTCAAAGTTCATTTTCTTATCCCCGCACCTGTCATTAACCTCTGTATAGGCTCTGCTATCAGAACAGCACACACCCTGTCCTTAATGTGTAGCTGATACTTCAGGTCACATGCCCTCAGAGTGTCGTTTTTTATTCTTTTATTTGTTATGATACGCTTGTCTGTATATTTTTCGGTACATTTGTTTGCTTTTGTTTTGTTTTCCTTTCCAGGGTGACCTCAGGAAACAAACCAAAACACACATAGCCAAAATGACAAAACGGTAGAATTCTCCACAAAAGAAACTACAGGAAGTAGTGACAGCTCAAGAATTGATGAAAACAGGTATAAGCAACATAACATAACATGAATATAGGATGATAAACATAGAACTAATCGCTGGACTTGAAAAAAAGCATAGAAGAATGCAGGGGGTCCCCGCTGCAGATATCAGGACATTAAAAAAGGTCTGAAGGAATTAAAGAATGCTTTAAATGAAGGGAAAAATTAATCGGAGGCGACCACAGCATGAATTGAAGAAGCAGAAGCGAAAATAGTTGAATTAGAAGAAAAAATTATGGAAAAAAAGGAAGCAGAGAAAAAGGCAGAGAAGCGGATCCAGGAACAGGAAAGGAGATTCCAGATCCTAGCGATGCACTCAAACGAAACAATATCCCTATCATAGGAATTCCAGAGGAAGAAGACAGAGAAAGGAGTCAAAGGGGTACTTGAACAAATCATTGCTGAGAACTTCCGCGACATGAGGAAGGAACGGGCATGGAAATCCAAGAGGCACAGAGAACTCCCTTCAGATGTAACTTGAATAGATCTTTTGCACGACACATCATAGTGAAACTGGCAAAATATATGGACAGGAGAGAATTCTGAAAGCAGGTGGGGAAAAATGGGCCTTAACATAAAAAGGTAGACACATAAAGGTGGTAGCAGACTTATCTACAGAAACTTGGCAAGCCAGAAAGGAATGGTTGGATATCTTCAATGTGATGAACAGGAAGATTATGCAACCAAGAATCCTTAATCCGGCCAGCCTGTCATTCAGAATAGAACGTGAGATCAAGGTTTTCCCCAACAAACAAAAACTGAAGGAATTCATCACAAATAAGCCAGCATTACAAGAGATCCTGAGGGGAACTACATGAAGGAAAGGTGGCAAAGAACACAAACTACCAGAGACATCCTTACAAGCATGAAACCTACACATACACAGTGACTCTAAACCCATATTTTTCAATAATAACACTGAATGTGAATGGACTAAATGCTCCAAAAAAAGACATAGGGGAAGAGAATGGATCAAAAAACAAGACCCATCTATTTGCTGTCTTCAAGAGACTCATTTTAGACCTGAGGACACCTTCAGATTGAAAGTCAGGGGATGGAGAAATATCTACCATGCTACTGGAAGTCAGAAGAAAGCTGGAGTAGTCACACTTATATCAGACACACTAGACTTTAAAGTAAAGGATGTAACAACAGATAAAGAAGGACATTATATAATAATCACAGGGACTAGCCAGCAGGAAGAGCTAACAATTATAAATATCTACGTGCTGAATTCGGGGGCATCGAAATTTGTAAAACAAGTACTTACAAATATAAGCAACCTTATCGATAAAAATGTCCTAATAGTAGGGGACCTTAACACTCCACTCTCAGCATTGGATAGATCAACAAAACAGAAAATCACCACAGAAACAATGGCCCTGAATGACACATTAGAACAGATGGGCCTAACTGACATCTTCAGGGACCTTCATCCAGAAGCAAAGGAATTTACATTCTTCTCAACTGCACATGGTACATTTTCCAAGATAGACCACATTCTGGGGCACAGGGAAACTCTGAATAATTATAAAAGAAATGAGATCATACCATGCACACTTTCAGACCATAATTCTTTGAAACGTGAAATAAACCAGAGGAATAAGTCTGAAAAATCCCCAAAAACATGGAGGCTAAGGAACAACCTACTGAAAGACGAGTGGGTCAACCAAGAGAAGAAATTAAAAAATACATGGAAACAAATGAAAATGAAAATACAACAATCCAAACGCTCAGGGACACAGAAAAGGCAGTACTGAGTGGGAAATATATTGCAGTCTAAGCCCATCTCAACAAACAAGAAAAATCACTAACACAAATTCTAAAAGCACGCCTAAAGGAACTAGAAGCAGAACAACTAAAACAACCCAAACCCAGCAGAAAGAAAGAAATAACAAAGATCAGGGCACAAATTAATCATGTGGAAACAGAAAACAGTAGTGGAACAGATCAATGAAACCAAGAGCTGGTTCTTTGAAAAAATAAACAAAATTGACAAACCTCTAGCCAGGCTTCTCAAAAAGAAAAGAGACAGAACCCAAGTAGCTAAAATCACCAACGAAAAGAGAGTAATTACAAGCAATTCCTCATAAATACAAGCAATTTTTAGAGAACACTATGAAAAATTATATGCTGCCAAACTCGGTAACCTGGAAGAAATGGACAAATTCCTAAATAGCCACACACTACCAAAACTCAAACGGAAAGAAATAGAAAACTTGAACAGACCCATAACTAGTGAAGAAATTGAATCAGTTATCAAAAATCTCGAACAAATAAAAGCCCTGGACCAGATGGCTTTACTTTAACTCTTTAAAACAGAATTAAGGAGTCGCGGCAACATGGCAGAGGAGTAGGAGGCTCCAGTATTTCGCTTGCCCTTTAAACGGGGACGACTGAAACCATAGTCTCTCTCAACTCCAAAAATCAGGGGAAAAGGTGCTACAGCGAACAAGGAACGAAGGCGAAAACAGACATGGCCCAGCTAAACCGTGAGTTTAATCTGGGTCGGATAAAATGAATTCAAACTCGGGAAGTAGAGCTGAGGGGAGGGTGAGCGTCTTCGGGGATAGCTGGGAAAGTGCCGATGGAACAACATCTGAACGAGAGGGCCAGAGCGGGTGAGACCGCTACCGTCCAGCCCCTAAATGCAGGGCTTTTGAAGAGAAGTTCAGTGGCAAACAGCAGCACTACCCGCGCGCCGCCGGGACTGGCAGCGGGGACCCAGGTGGCACCACCCGCTAGGCACCTCTAACCCCAGCACAAGTATAACGAAATCAGGGGTAGCAGGCGGCCGCGTCACCACGCCACCCTCGCCCAGCGCCTCCGGGGCGCGCACGCCGCCGGGACTGGCAGCAGGGACCCAAGCAGCCCCAGGCGGCGGCTCCTGTGGAGCACCTCTAACCCTGGCACAATTATAGTCAAATCGGGGGTAGGACACGGCCGGGTCACCGTCCAGTGAACCACACTAGGCCGGCGTTGGCGGTGGAGAGAGAACAGAAATAAAGAGGCGAATAAAGCCTCCAGGACTGGTGGCGCGGGTCTGGAGAGACGCCATTGTTGTCTCACAATCCAGGAAGTCACCCCAAAAGCCATCCCTGCAGCAGTGGAGGCGGGACCTATCTACACCAAACCACGCCCCTCCCAACCTATCAGCAGGAGCGACTCATGCCAAGTGGAGATTGCTGCCTGGAGTAACTCCAGTCATTTCTTCTTTTTAAATTTATCCCTCCCTTTCTCATTCCTACCGATCCCCATCCCTGAGCTGGTCATCCAGGGTACCGACTAACTTAAACATTTTTTTTTTTAACCCACTCTTTGAGGACATGTCAAATCCTCTTCTATACTCTCTCTTCTATACTTCCCTAGCCCTTTTTCTGGAATAACCAGGCCGTATAAGTTCATCTAGACGACATCGATCTTTATTCCTTTTCCATTTCACCTGTCCTTATTCTGATTTCTATCAGTCTGGATTAAACCCTTTAGTCGCTCTACCTGGGCAAAGTCCATTTCCCTCTTCTCCCTGCACCAGTCATTATTCTGTCTATATATGCTCTGCCACCAGCACACTACATACCCTGTCCTTAACGTGTAGCTGTTACTTCAGGACATTGCCCTCAGAGAGTCACTTGTTATTTTTTTTTCTGTTGTGAACTGCTTGTCTGGACTATTTGTCAGTACGTTTGAGTATTTCTGTGTTCTGTGTGTCTGTCAGTCTGTTTTCCCTTCCAGGGCAACTTCAAGAAACAACCCAAAACACATCCAGCCAAAAGGACGAGACGGAAGAATTCTCAAAAGAATCTACAAGAAGCAGTGACAGCTCAAGAATTCATGAAAACAGATATAAGCAACATAACAGAACTTGAATATAGAATGATAATCATAAAACTAATTGCTGGCCTTGAAAAAAGCTTAGATGAATGCAAGGGGTCCCGCGCGGCAGAGTTCAAGGACCTTAAAAATGGTCAGGAAGAATTCGTGGAAACATATGGTATCTGTCTTTTTCTGACTGACTTATTTCACTTAACATAATACCCTCCAGTTCCAAAAAGACATTGGAAGAAATACAAGGGAAACTGGAAGCAGCCACAGCACAGATTGAAGAAGTAGAGGAAAGAGTTAGTGCATTAGAAGACAAAATCATTGAAAAAGAGGAAGCAGATAAAAAGAGAGAGAAGCTGATGCAGGAACAGGAAAGGAGAACTGGAGAGCTGAGCGATGCACTCAAAAGAAACAACACCTGCATCATAGGAGTTCCAGAGGAAGAAGAGAGAGAGAAAGGAGTTGAAGGGGTTCTTGAACAAATCATTGCTGAGAACTTCCCCAACATGAGGAAGGAAACGGGCATGGAAATGCAAGAGGCACAGAGAACTCCCCTCAGACGTAACTTGAATAGACCTTCTGCATGGCACATCATAGTGAAGCTGGCAAAATACAAAGATAGGGAGAGAATCCTGAAAGAAGCTAGGGACAAAAGAACCCTAACATACAAAGGGAGAGATATAAGGGTAGTAGCAGACTTATCTACAGAAACTTGGCAAGCCAGAAAGGAATGGCAGGATATCTTCAATGTGATGAGCAAGAAGGACATGCAACCAAGAATTCTGTATCCGGCTAGCCTGTCATTCAGAATAGAAGGAGAGATCAAGGTTTTTCCCAACAAACAAAAACTGAAAGAATTTATCACAAATAAGCCAGCACTGCAAGAGATCCTGAGGGGCATTCTATGAAGGCAAGGTTGCAAAGAACACAAACTGCCAGGGACAGCCTTACAAACATGAAACTTACAGATAATACAGTCACTGTAAGCCCATATTTTTCAATATTAACACTGAATGTAAATGGACTAAATGCGCCCATCAAAAAACACAGGATAACAGAATGGATTAAAAAACAAGATCCATCTATTTGCTGTCTTCAAGAAACTCATCTTAACCCTGAAGACACCTTCAGATTGAAAGTGAGGGGATGGAGAACTATCTACCATGCTACTGGAAGTCAGAAGAAAGTCGGAGTAGCCACACTTATATCAGACAAATTAGACTTTAAAATGACCGATGTAATAAGAGATGAAGAAGGACATTATATAATAGTCTCAGGGACCATCCAGCAGGAAGAGCTAACAATTGTAAATATCTATGCACCGAATTCGGGGGCACCCAAATTTGTAAAACAACTAATTACAAACATTAGCAACCTCATCGATAAAAATGTCCTAATAGTAGGGGGTCTCAACACTCCACTCTCAGAATTGGATAGATCCACAAAACAGAAAATCTCCGCAGAAACAATAGCCCTGAACGACACATTAGAACAGATGGGCCTCACAGACATCTTCATCCAGAAGCAAAGGAGTTTACGTTCTTCTCAACTGCACACGGTACATTTTCCAAGATAGACCACATTCTGGGGCACAGGGAAGCTCTGAATAAATATAAAAGAATTGAGATCATACCGTGTACACTGTCAGACCACAATGCTTTGAAACTTGAAATCAACCACAGGAGAAAGCCTGGAAAATATCCAAGAACATGGCGGCTAAGAAATAACCTACTAAAAGATGACTGGGTCAACCAAGCCATCAGAGAAGAAATTTAAAAATACATGGAAACAAATGAAAATGAAAATACAACAATCCAAACGCTCTGGGACGCAGCAAAGGCCGTCCTGAGAGGGAAATATATTGCAATCCAGGCCCACCTCAAGGAACAAGAAAAATCAATAACACAAATTCTAACAGCACGCCTAAAGGAACTAGAAGCAGAACAACTAAAACAACCCAAGCCCAGCAGAAAGAGAGAAATAACAAAGATCAGAGCACAAATTAATCATATGGAGACAGAAAAGGTAGTGGAACAGATCAATGAAATCAAAAGCTGGTTCTTTGAAAACATAAACAAAATAGACAAACCTCTAGCCAGGCTTCTCAAAAAGAAAAGACAGAGAACTCAAATAGATAAAATCGTGAATGAAAAGGGAGAAATTACAACCAATCCCTCAGAGATACAAGCAATCATCAGAGAATACTATGAAAAATTATACGCCACCAAACTTGGCAATCTGGAAGAAATGGACAGCTTCCTAAATAGCCACACGCTACCAAAACTCACACGGGAAGAAATAGAAAATTTGAACAGACCCATAACTAATAAAGAAATAGAATCAGTTATTAAAAACCTCCCAGCAAATAAAAGCCCTGGACCAGATGGCTTTCCTGCGAATTTTACCAGACATTTAAAACAGAGTTAATTCCTATCCTCCTCAAGCTATTCCAAAAAATTGAAACGGAAGGAAAACTCCCAGACTCATTCTATGAAGCCAGCATCACTTTGATTCCCAAACCAGATAGAGACCCAGCAAAGAAAGAAAATTACAGGCCAATATCCCTGATGAATATGGATGCAAAAATTCTCAACAAGATACTAGCAAATCGAATCCAACAGCATATAAAGAGAATTATCCACCATGATCAAGTAGGATTCATCCCTGGGTTGCAGGGCTGGTTCAATATTCGCAAATCAATCAACGTGATACATCACATCAACAAAAGAAAAGATAAGAACCATATGATCCTGTCAATAGATGCAGAAAAAGCATTTGACAAAATACAGCATCCTTTCTTAATAAAAACTCTCGAGAAAGTCGGGATAGAAGGAACTTACTTAAACATCATAAAAGCCATATATGAAAAGCCCACAGCTAATATCATCCTCAATGGGGAAAAATTGAAAGCCTTCTCCCTGAGATCAGGAACACGACAGGGGTGTCCACTCTCACCACTGCTATTTAACATAGTGCTGGAAGGCTTAGCATCAGCAATCAGACAACAAAACAAAATAAAAGGCATCAAGATTGGCAAGGAGGAAGTCAAACTTTCACTTTTTGCAGATGACATGATACTTTACATGGAAAACCCGACGGAATCCACCAAAAGCCTACTAGAACTGATTCATGATTTCAGCAAAGTTGCAGGATACAAAATCAATGTACAGAAATCAGTGGCATTTCTATACACCAACAATGAAGCAGCAGAAAGAGAAATAAAGAAGCTAATCCCTTTCACAATTGCACCAAAAACCATAAAATACTTAGGAATAAACCTAACCAAAGAGGTGAAAGACCTCTACACTGAAAACTATAAAAAACTTATGAAGGAAATTGAGGAAGACACAAGGAAATGGAAAAACATCCCATGCTCATGGATTGGAAGAATAAATATCGTTAAAATGGCAATACTACCCAAAGCAATCTACACATTCAATGCAATCCCAATCAAAATTGCACCAGCATTCTTCTCAAAGCTAGAGCAAACAATCCTAAAATTTGTATGGAACCACAAAAGACCTCGAATAGCCAAAATAATACTGAAGAATAAAACCAAGGCGGGAGGCATCACAATCCCAGACTTTAACCTCTACTACAAAGCGGTGGTCATCAAGACTGTATGGTATTGGCACAAAAACAGACACACAGACCAATGGAATAGAATAGAAAACTCAGAAATGGACCCGCAAGTATATGGCCAACTAATCTTTGACAAAGCGGGAAAATGTATCCAATGGAAAAAAGACAGCCTCTTTAACAAATGGTGCTGGGAGAATTGGACAGCAACATGCAAAAGAATAAATACACTTTAAAAAAGAAAGAAAGAAAAAGCTCGAAGTTAGTAGGAATGAAAAAAAATGACAGAGACCGCAGCAGAAATAAATGAAATAGACTAAAAAAAAAAATCAGTGAAACCAAGAGCTGGTTCTCTGAAAAGATAAATGAAATTGAAAAACATTTAGATAAACTCATCAAGAAAAAGAGATTTTGTGTATTTCTGTGGTTTTGGTTGTTAATTCCCCTCTCAGTCATTTATGATTTTATTTATATGGGTCATTTCTCTTTTCTTTTTGATAAGTCTGGCTAGAGGTTTAGGAATTATATATATTTTTTTAATATTTAAAATATTTTCAAACAACCAGCTCTAGATTTCTTTGATCTATCCTATTGTTTTTTAAAACTATTTATTTCTTCTCTATTCTTTATTATTTCCTTTCTTCTTCTGGTTTAGGCTTGGTTTGTTATTCTTTTTCTAGCTCCTTTAGGTATAAGGTTAGGTTTTTTGTTTGAGAATTTTCTTGCTTCTTAAAGTAGGCGTGTATTGCTCTACAATTCCTTCTCAGGACTGGTTTCACTTTTGGAACATTGCGTTTTCATTTACATTTGTTTCCATGTATATTTTGTCTTTTCTAACTTTTATGTTCTTATTTTATTTTGGTTTATTTATTATTATTATTATTATTTTAATATTTATTTTTGAGAGAGAGAGAGAGGGAGAGAGAGACAGAGTGTGAGCGGGGGAGGGGTTGATAGATGGAGACAGAGAATTCAAAGCAGGCTCCAAGCTCCAAGCTCCGAGCGGCACAGAGCCCGATGCGGGGCTGGAACCCACAAACTGTGAGACCTGAGCCAAAGTCAGATGCTCAACTGACTGAGCCACCCAGATGCCCCTTATTATTATTTTTTTATTCAAATTAGTTAACATACAGTGTAGTAATGATTTCAGAAGTTTGACCCAGTGATTCATCATTTACATATAGCACACTGTTCTCATCTCAACAAGTGCCCTCCTTAATGCTCATCATCCATTTAGCCCATCCCCCGACCCACTTGACCTTCAGCAACCCTCAATTTGTTCTCTTTATTTGAGACTCTCTTATGGTTTGCCATTCTCTATATTTTTATCTTATTTTTCCTTCCCTTCCCGTATGTTCATTTCTTAATGACACATTATTTCTTAATGTGTATTGTTGTATTTCTTAAATTACACATATGAGTGAAATCGTACAATACTTGTCCTTCTCTGACTGAGTTATTTCGCTTAGCATAATACACTTTAGTTCCATTCCCATTGTTGCAATTCATTCATCGGTCAATGGACATTTGGGTTCTTTCCATATTTGGCTATTGTCGATAGCGTTGGTATACACATTAAGGTACATGAACTCCTTCAAATCACCATTTTTCTAACATTTGGACAAATACCTAGTAGCGAAATTGCTGGGTCATTGGTTAGATATATTTATAATTTTTAAAGGAAACTCCACGCTGTTTTCCCAATTGGCTGCACCAGTATGCATTCTCACCAAAAGTATAAAAGGATTCCTCTTCCTCATCACACTTGCCAACATCTGTTTTTCCTGAGTTAATAATTTCAGCCATCCTGACAAGTGTGAGGTGATATCTCATTGTGCTTTTGATTTGTATTTCCCTGATGGTGAGTGATGTTGAGCATCTTTTCATGTGTCTGTTTGCCATCTGGATGGCTTTTTTTTTTTTTTTTGAAAAGCATCTATTCATGTCTTCTACCCAATTCTTCATTGGATTATTTTTCTTGGGGGTTGAGTTTTCTATGTACTTTATAGATTTTGGATACTAATCTTTCATCTGAGACATCACCTGCAAATATCTTCGTCCATACTGTCAGTTGCCTCTTGGTTTTGTTGGTTGTTTCATTCACTATACAAAAATATTTTATCTTGATAAGGTCCCAATAGTTCAGTTTTGCTTTTACTTTCCTTGCCTCTGGAGAAATGTCTAGTAAGAAGTTGCGGCAGCGAGGTCAAAGAAGTTGCAGCCTGTTTTCTCCTCTAGCATTTTGATGGTTTCTTGTCTCCCATTTAGGTCTTTCATCCATTTTGAATTTACCGTTGTGTATGGTGTAAGAAAGCGGTCCAGTCTCATTCTTCTGCATGCCGCTGTACAGTTTTCCAAGCACCATTATCTGAAGAGACTGTCTTTTCTTCCATTGGTTACTCTTTCCTGCTTTGTTGAAGACAAGTTGGCCATACATTCATTTGTGGGTCCATTTCTGGATTCTCTATTCTATTCCATTAAATATGTGTCTGTTTTTGTGCCAGTACCATAATGTATTTTTTTTATTTAAATCCAAGTTAGCTAACATACAGTGAAATAATGTTTGAAAGAATAGAATTTATAAAGCGCCCAGCGCTCAGCCCAACAAATGTCCTCCTTAATGTTCCTTTCCCATTTAGCCCATCCTCCCACCAAACACCCCTCCAGCAATCCTCAATTTTTTCTCTGTACTTGAGTTTCTTATGAATTGTCTCCCTCTCTGTTTTTATAATAATTTTGCTTCCCTTCCTTCATGTCCTACTGTTTTGTATCTTAAAATCCACATATGAATGAAGTCATAAGACAGCTGTCTTTCTCCGACTGACTTATTTCGCTTAGCATAATACACTCTAGTTCCATTCACATTGTTGCAAATGGCAAGATTTCATTCTTTCTGATCGCCAAGGAATATTCCATTGTATATATATATACACACCACTTCTTCTTTATCCATTCATCAGTCAGTGGACACTTGGGCTCTTTCCATACTGTGTCCATTGTTGATAGTGCTGCTATAAACATTGGGGTGCATGTGTCTCTTTGAAACAGCACTCCTCTCTGCTTTGGATAAATACCTAGTAGTGCAATTGCTGGGTCATAGGGTAGTTCTATTTCTAATTTTTTGAGGAACTCCACGCTATTTTCCAGAGTGCCTGCACCAGTTTGCATTCCCACCAGCAGTGCGAAAGGGTTCCTCTTTTTCCTCATCCTCGCAGACATCTGTTTTTTCCCGAGTTGTTCGTTTTAGCCATTCTGACAGGTGTGAGGTGGTATCTCATTGTGTTTTTCATTTGTATTTCTCTGATGATGAGTGATGTTGAGCATTTTTTCCTGTGTCTGTTGGCCATCTGGATGCCTTTTTTGGAAAAGTGTCTGTTCATGTTTTTTGCCCCTTTCTTCACTGGATTATTTGTTTTTTCGGTGTTGAGTTTGATAAGTTCTTTATAGATTTTGGATACTAACCCTTTATCTGATATGTCGTTTGCAAATATCTTCTCCCATTCCGTCAGTTGCCTTTTAGTTTTAGATTGTTTCCCTCACTGTGCAGAAGGAGGTCCCAATAGTTCATTTTAGCTTTTGTATCCCTTGCGTCTGGAGACGTGTTGAGTAAGAAGTTGCTGCGTCTGAGGTCAAAGAGGTTCTTGCCCGCTTTTTCCTCGAGGATTTTGATGGTTTCCTGTTTTACATTTAGGTCTTTCATCCATCTTGAGTTTATTTTTGTGCATGGTGTAAAAAGGGGTCCATGTTCGTTTTTATGCATGTCGGTGTCCAGTTTTCCCAGCACCACTTGCTGAAGAGACTGTCTTTATTCTATTGGATATTCTTTCCTGCTTTTTCAAAGATGAGATGGCCATATGTTTAGTGATCTATTTCTGGGTTCTCTATTTTGTTCCATTGATCTGAGTGTCTGTTCTTGTACCAGTACCATACTGTCTCGATGATTACGGCTTTGTAATACAGCTTGAAGTCTGGGATTGTGATGCCTCCTGCTTTGGTTTTCTTTTTCAGGATTGCTTTGGCTTTTCAGGGTCTTTTCTGATTCCACACAAAATTTGGGATTGTTTGTTTTAGCTCTGTGAAGAATGCTGGTGTTATTTTGATAGGAATTGCACCGAAGGCATAGATTGCTTTGGGAAGTATTGACTTTTTTTAAGCTTTCTCTTAGCTTTTCTTTAAAGATATAATTTATTTTCTTGGGTAGATTCCTAGCAGTGCTATTGCTGGGTCATAGGGTAGCTCTATTTTCATTTTTTTTGAGGAACCTCCACACCGTTTTCCAGAGCGGTTGCACCAGTTTGCATTCCCGCCAACAGTGTAGGAGGGTGCCTGCTTCTCCACATCTTCGCCAGCATCTATAGTTTCCTGATTTGTTCATTTTAGCCACTCGAACCGGTGTAAGGTGGTATCTCAGTGTGGTTTTGATTTGTGTTTCCCTGATGATGAGTGACTGTGAGCATCGTTTCATGTGTCTGTTGGCCATCTGAACGTCCTCTTTGGAGAAGTGTCTATTCATTTCTTCCGCCCATTTCTTCACTGGATTATTTGTTTTTCAGGTGTGGAATTTGGTAAGTTCTTTATAGATTTTAGGTATTAGTCCTTTAACCGATACGTCATTTGCGATGATCTTTTCCCATTCTGTTGGTTGCCTATCCGTTTTGTTGGTTGTTTCTTTTGCCGTGCAGAAGCTTTTTATCTTGATGAGGTCCCAGTAGTTCATCTTTGCTTTTCATTCCCTTGCCTTTGGAGACTGGCCATGTGTAGCAACATGGATGGAACTGGAGGGTATTATGTTAAGTGAAATAAGTCAGTCAGAAAAAGACAGATACCATATGTTTCCACGAATAGGTGGACTTTGTGAGACTAAGCAAAAACCAGGGGGAGGGGAAGAGGGAAAAGAAAAAAAAGACACAGAGAGGGAGGGAGATAAAACATAAGAGACTCTCAAAGACTAAGAACAAACTGAGGGTGAGGGGGATGAGGGAGGGGGGAGAGGGGGTGATGGGCATTAAAAAGGGCACATGTTGGGATGAACACTGGGTGTTATATGTAAACCAATTTGAAAATAAACTATTATAAATTTTAAAAAAAGAATGCAGACGATTTTAAAAAAAGTTAATACAATTGCCACGTGATGAATGAATGCCAAATACAAAAACACAGATTCTAAGAAAATACAGAAAAAAAAAACATAAGAGACTCTCAAAGACTAAGAACAAACTGAGGGGGAGGGGGGTGAGAGAGGGGGGAGGGAGGTGACGGGCATTAAAGACGGCACATGTTGGGATGAACACTGGCTGGTATATGTAAACCAATTTGAAAATAAACTATTATAAAATTTTTAAAAAAGATATAATTTATTTTCAAATTCGATTCCATACAACACCCAGTGCTCATCCCAACAAGTGCCCTCCTCAATGCCTGTCACCCACTCTCCCCTCTCTCATACTCCCCATCAACCCTCAGTTTGTTCTCAGTATTTAAGAGTATCTTATATTTTGTCTCCCTCCTTCTATGTGGCTTCTTTTTTCTTTCTCCTCTTCCCCTCCCCCATGCTTTTCTGCTAAGTCTCCCCAAATCCACCTATGTGTGAAAACATATGGTATCTTTCTCTGATTTATTTTACTTAGCATAATACCCATCCACATTGCTACAAATGGCTAAATTTCATTCTTTCTCACTGCCACGTAGTATTTCATTGTATATATATACATCTTCTTTATCCATGCCTCAGTTGATGGACACTTAGTCTCCTTCCATGATTTGGCTATTGTGGAAAGTGCTGCTATAAACATAGGGATACACGTGCCTCTATGCATCAGCACTCCTGTATCTCTTGAGTAGATTCCTAGCAGTGCTATTGCTGGGTCATAGGGTAGATCTATTTCCATTTTTTTGAGAAACGTCCACACCATTTCCCAGAGCAGCTACACCAGTTTGCATTCCCACCAACAGTGCAAGAGGGTGCCTGTTCCTCCACATCTTCGCCAGCATCTATAGTTTCCTGATTTGTTCATTTTTTCCACTCTGACTGGTGTGAGGTGGTATCTCAGTGTGGTTTTGATTTGTATGGGAAGTATTGACATTTTAACAATATTCGCTCTTCCTCTTCAGGAGCATGGAATATTTTTCCATTTTTTTGTGTGTGTCTTCTTCAATTTCTTTCATAAACTTTCTATAGTTGTCAGTGTATAGATTCTTCACCTCTTTGGTTAGATTTATTCCTAGGTATTTTATGCTTTTCGATGCAATTGTAAGTGGGATCGATTCCTTGATTTCTCTTTCTGTAGCTTCATTGTTGGTGTATAGGAATACAACCGATTTTTGTGCATTGATTTTACATCCTGCCACATTGCCGAATTCATGGATCAGTTCTAGCAGTTTCTTGGTGGAATCTTTTGTGTTTTCCATATAGAGTATCCTGTCATCTGCGAAGAGTGAAAGTTTGACCTCCTCCTGTCCAATTTGGACGCCTTTTATTTCTTTGCGTGTTATGATTGCTGAGGCTAAGACTTCCAACCCTACATTGAATAACAGTGGCAAGAGTGGACTTGCCTGTCCTCCTCCCGACCTTAGGGGGAAAGCTCTCAGTTTTTCTCCATTGAGGATGATATTAGCACTAGGTCTTTCATAGATGGATTTTATGATCTCGAGGTATGATCCTTCTATCCCTACTTTCTTAAGGGTTTTTATTGAGATAGGATGCTGTATTTTGTCAAGTGCTTTCTCTGCATCAATTGAGAGGATCATGTGGTTCTTGTCCTTTCTTTTATTGATGTGATGAATCACATCGATTGTTTTGTGGATATTGAACCAGCTCTGCATCCCAGGTATAAATCCCACTTGGTCGTGGTGAATGATTTTTTTTTGATGTATTGTTGGATCCGGCTGGCTAATATCTCGTTGAGGATTTTTGCATCCATGTTCATCAGGGAGATTGGTATAGTTCTCTTTTTTAGTGGGGTCTTTGTCTGGTTTTGGAATCATGGTAATGCTGGCTTCAAAGAAAGAGTTCGGAATTTTTCCTTCCATTTCTATTTTTTGGAACAGCTTCAAGAGAATAGGTGTTAACTCTTCTTTAAATGTTAGGTGGAAGTCCTCTGGAAAGCCATCTGGCCCTGGACTCTTGTTTTTTGGGAGATTTTTTATGACTAATTCGATTTCTTTTCTGGTTACAGGTCTGTTCAAATTTTTTATTTCTTCCTGTTTCAGTTTTGGTAGTTTATATGTTTCTAGGAATTTGTCCATTTCTTCCAGATTGCCCATTTTATTGGCATATAATTGCTCATAATATTCTTATTATTGTTTTTATTTCTGCTGTGTTGATTGTGATCTCTCCTCTTTCATTCTTGATTTTATTTATTTGGGTCCTTTCCTTTTTCTTTTTGATCAAACTGGCTAGTGGTTTATCAATTCTATTAATTCTTTCAAAGAACCATCTTCTGGTTTCATTGATCTGTTCTACTGTTTGTTTGTTTGTTTGTTTTGTGTTTTTTTTTTGTTTGTTTGTTTCAATAGCATCGATTTCTGCTCTGATTTTTTTTTTATTATTTCCTGTCTTATGCTGGTTTGGGGTTTTATTTGCTGTTCTTTTTCCAGCTCTTTGAGGTGTAAAGTTAGGTTGTGTATCTGAGACCTTTCTTCCTTCTTTAGGAAGGTCTGGATTGCTATACACTTCCCTCTTATGACTGCCTTTGCTGCATCCTAGAGGTTTTGGGCTGTGGTGTTATCATTTTCATTGGCTTCCATGTGCGTTTTAATTTCCTCCTTAACTTCTTAGTTAGCCCATTCGTTCTTTAGTAGGATGTTCTTTAGTCTCCAAGTATTTGTTATATTTCCAAATTTTTTCTTGTGGTTGATTTCGAGTTTCATAGCGTTGTGGTCGGAAAATACGAATGGTATGATCTCGATCTTTTTGTACTTGTTGAGGGCTGATTTGTGTCCCAGTATGTGGTCTATTCTGGAGAACGTTCCATGTGCACTGGAGAAGAATGTGTATTCCGCTGCTTTAGGATGAAATGTTCTGAATATATCCGTTAAGTCCATCTGGTCCAGTGTGTCATTCAAAGCCATTGTTTGCTTGTTGATTTTCTGTTTAGATGATCTGTCCATTGGTGTAAGTGGGGTATTGAAGTCTCCTACTATTATGGTATTGTTATCAATGACTTTATTTTGTGAGTAATTGATTTATATATTTGGGTGCTTCCACATTTGGAGCATAAATGTTTACAATTGCCATGTCTTCTTTGTAGATAGACCCCCTTAATTATGATACAATACCCTTCTTCATCTCTCATTACAGTTTTTATTTTGAAGTCTAGATTGTATGACATAAGTATGGCTACTCCAGTTTTCTTTTGGTGACCATTAGCATGATAGATGGTTCTCCACCCCCTTAATTTCAATCTGAACGTGTCTTAGGTCTAAAGTCCGTCTCTTGTAAACAACATATAGATAGATCTTGTTTTCTTTTCCATTTGGTTACCCTATGTCTTTTGATTGGAGCGTTTAGTCCATTGACATTTAGAGTGAGTACTGAAAGGTAGGAGTTTATTGTCATTATGTTTCTTGTAGAGTTGGAGCTTGTGCAGAAGCTTTTTATCTTGATGAAGTCCCAATAGTTCATTTTCGCTTTTGATTCCTTTGTCTCCAGAGACTTGTGAAGTAAGAAGTTGCTGCGGCCAATGTCAAAGAGGTTGTTGCTTGTTTTCTCCTCTAGGATTTTGATGGCTTTCTCTCTTGGGTTTAGGTCTTTCATCCATTTTGAGTTTATTTTTGTATATGGTGTAAGAAAGTGCCCCGGGTTCATTCTTTTGCATGTCGCTGTCCAGTTTCCCAAACATCATTTACTGAGGAGACTGTCTTTTTTTCCATTGGATATTCTTTCCTGATTTGTCAAAGATTAGTTGGCATGTGTTTGTGGGTCCATTTCTGGGTTCTCTGTTCTATTCCGAGGATCTATGTGTCTATTTTCGTGCCAGCACCATACTTTCCTGATGATTACAGCTTTGTAATATAGCTTGAAGTTCAGAATTGTGATGCCTCCAGCTTTGGTTTTCTTTTTCAACATTACTTTGGCTATTCAGGAACATTTCTGGGGTTTGTTTTTGTTTATGTTTTGTGCAAATTTTAGGATTGTTTGTTCAAGCTCTCTGAAGAATGCTGGTGTTATTTTGATAGGGATTGCATTGAATGTGTAGATCGCTTTGGGTAGTATCAACATTTTAACAATATTTGTTCTTACAGCCGATGAGCATGGAATGTGTTTCCATTTCTTTGTATCTTCTTCAATTCCTTTCATAAGCTTTCTACAGTTTTCGGCATACAGATCTTTTATCTCTTCGGTTAGGTTTCTTCCCAGGTATCTTGTGGTTTTTGGTGCAGTCGTAAATGGTTGATTTAACATTTTGATTTTGATATCAAGTTGATTCCTTGATATCTCTTTCTGCTGTTTCATTATTGGTGTATGGAAATGCAAACAATTTCTGTAAGTTGGTTTTATATCCTGTGACTTTGCTGAATTCACGTATCAGCTCTAGCAGCGTTTTTTTGGGTATTTTTATGTTTGTTCTTTTGGGAGTTTTTTTGGTGGAGTCTTTCGGGTTTTCCATGTAGAGTATCATGTCTTCTGCGAAGAGTGAAAGTTTGACTTCTTCCCTGCCAATTTGGATAACTTTTATTTGTTTTCGTTGTCTGATTACTGAGACTGAGATTTCCAGTACTATTTTGAACAAGAGTGGTGACAGTGGACATCCCTATCGTGTTCCTGACCTTTGTGGGAAAGCTCTCAGTTTTTCCCCATTGATGATGATATTACTTGTGGGCCTTTCATATATGGCTTTTAAGATGTTAGGGTATGTTCCTTCTATCCCTACCTTCCCGAGGGTTTTTATCAAGAAAAGATGCTGTATTTTGTCAAATGCTTTTTTCTGCATCTATGGATAAGATCATATGGTTCTTATCCTTTCTTCTATTAATGTGGTGTATCATGTAGATTGATTTGCAAGTATCGAACCAGCCCTGCAACCCAGGAATGAATCCCACTTGACCATGGTGAATAATTTTTTAAGGTACTGTTGAATTCGATTTGCTGGTATCTTGTTGAGAATTTTTCCATCCCGGTTCATCAGCGATATTGGCCTGTAATTCTCCTTTTTAGTGGTATCTTTGTGTGGTTTTGGGATCAAGGTTATGCTGCCGTTATAGAATGAGTTTAGAAGCTTTCCTTCCATTACTGTTTTTTTGGAACAGTTTGAGGAGAATAGGTTTTAACTCTTCTTTAAATGTCTGGTAGAATTTCCTAGGGAAGCCATCTGGCTCAGGACTTTTATTTGTTGGGAGACTTTTGATAACTGATTCAATTTCTTTGCTGGCTGTGAGCCAGTTCAATTTTTTTGATTTCTTACTGTTTGAGTTTTGGTAGTGTGTGTGTGTGTGTGTGTGTGTGTGTGTGTGTGTGTGTGTGTCTAGGAATTTGTCCCTTTCTTCCAGATTGTCCAGTTGGCTGGCATATAATTCTTTTATAATATTATCTTTTAATCGTTTGCATTTCTGTGGTGTTGGTTGTGATCTCTCCTCTTTTGTTCAGGATTTTATCTATTTGGGTCCTTTCTCTATTCTTTTTGAGAAGTCTGGCTAGGGATCTATTAATTTTCTTCATTGTTTCAAAGAACCAACTCTTAACTTCATTAATCTGTTCTACTGAGTTTTTTTGTTTCTGTATCATTCATTTTTGCTCTAATCTTTCTTATTTCCCTTCTTCAGCTGGATTTGGGCTTTATTTGCTGCTCACTTTCTAGCTCCTTTAGGTATAAGATTAGGTTGTCTATTTGGGTCCTTTCTCGCTTCTTGAGATAGGCTTGAATTGTGATATACTTTCCTCTTAGGACTGCCTTTGCTGCATCTCAGTGGGTTTGGACTGCCGTGTTTTCATTTTCATTTGCTTCTATATATTTTTGAATTTATTCTTTAGTTTCCTGGTTAACCCATTAATTCTTTAATAGGATGTTCTTTATCCTCCCTGTGTTTGAGGGCTTTCTAAATTTTTTCTTGTGGTTGATTTCAAGTTTCATAGCCTTGTGATCTAAAAATATGCATGGTATGATCTCAGTCTTTTTGTATCTGTTGAAAGCTGATTTGTGATTCAGTTTGTGATCTTTTCTGGAGAATGTTCCATGTGCACTCAGGAAGAATGTGTATTCTGCTGCTTTAGGATGAAATGTTCTGATTATATCTGGTAAGTCTATCTGGCCCAGTATGTTATTTATACCAGTGGTTTCCTTCTTGACTTTCTGCTGAGATGATCTGTCCATTGTTGTAGGTGGAGTATTAGAGTCTCCTACAATAACAGTATTATTATCAATGAGTTTGCTTATGTTCGTAGTTAAGTGATTTATATATTGGGGTGGTTCCAAGCTGGGAGGCATAAATATTAACAACTGTTAGCTCTTCTTGATGGATAGACCCCTTTATTATGATATAATGCCTTTCTTCATCTCTTGTTTTAAAATCTAGTTTGTCTGATACAAGTATGGCTACCTCGGCTTTCTTCGGACATCCATTAGCATGTTAGATGGGTCTCTACCCCCTCATTTTCAATCTGCAGGTGTCCTCTGGCCTAAAATGAGTCTCTTGTAGGCAGCGTGTAGGTTGATTTTGAGTTGTTTGTTTGTTTGTTTTATTCATTCTGATACTCTGTGCCTTTTGATTGGGGTATTTAGTCCTTTTGCATTCCGAGTGCTTATCAAAAGATATGACTGTGGTGCCATTGTGTTACCTGTAGGGATGGTGTTTCTGGTGATGGTCTGGTGATGGTCTTTTGTAGTCTTTGGTGCTTTCCACTCACAGAGTCCCCCTTAGAATTTCTTGCAGGTCTGATTTAGCGGTCATGAACTCCTTTAGTTTTTGTTTGTCTGAGAAAGTCTTTATCTCTCCTTCTATTCTGAATGACAGCCTTCTTGGATAAAGGATTATTGGCTGTATATTTTTCCTATTTAGCACACTGAATGTTCCCTGACACTCCCAATCTTCAGTAGCCAGGTCTGCTACTAGTCTTATGTATCTATCCTTGTAGGTTAAGGACATTTTGTTCCTAGCCGCTTTCAGAATTTTCTCCTTATCCTTGTATTTTGCAAGTTTCACTATGATATGTCATGGCGTTGACCTCTTTTTGTTGATTTTGAAGGGAGTTCTCTGTCGCTCTTGGACTTGAATGTTTGTTTCCTTCCCCAGATTAGGAAAATTATCAGCAATAATTTGTTCAAATAAACCTTCTGCCCCATTTTCTCGCCCCTGTGATATGGATATTGTTTCATTTCATGGAATCACTTAGTTCTCTAATATCCCCTCGTGATCTAGTAATTTCTTTTCCCTTTTTTTAATCTTCATTTTTTACCCATAATTTTATCTTCTATTTCACCTATTCTCTCCTCTCCTTCCTCAATACTCATTGTCACTGTTTATAGTTTATTTTGCATCTCAAGTATACCACTTTTAAAAATTCATCCTGACATGTTCTTTGGTCTTTGATCTCTGCTGCAAGGTTTTCTCTAATGTCTTCTATGCTTTTTTTCAAGCCCAGCTAGTAATCTTATGACTTTTGTTCGAAATTCTTGTTCAGATATATTGTTTATATCTCTTTCGAGCATGTGTCTGGCTGTGTTTTCTTCTTAAGCCTTTTTGGGGGGGAGAATTCCTAAGTCTTGTCATTTTGGCTAGGTTTCTGTCTTTTGCATGGTTTGAAAGCTTGTTATGTGTCCTGCACCTGAGAGTACTACTATATGAAAAAGGGGTCATACACTGTCCAGGGCCTGGCACTCCAGGAAGTGTTTCTGGTGTACGTTGTGGGCACTCTGCTGCTACATTTTGACTGGCCTGTCCCACTGGTAAGTCCTCCGTAGAGCTCCTTCTGTTTGCAGTGATGGAGTGTTCAGACCTTTAACTAGATGTGCTTTTATTTATTTGTTGAAGTATCCCTGGGAAAAATAGGTGGGAAGCCTGATCTCAAAAATTGTGAAAAAGTAAATGGAAGAAAAGAAAACCAAACAGAGAATCAAAACAACTATAGTTTTAGAAGGCTGATTCCAAGGAAAGAGAAAGGGGAGAAAAAAGAAGAAAAACAAGCAGAAGAAAAGAGAAAAGAAGTAAAAAGAAGCCATATCAAAACAAATACATATATATATATATATGTATATGTATATATATACACACATATATTAAAATATAATATATAAATATACGTATATTAACATATATTAATATTTATGTGTATATATATTTATATATATTTATATATGTGTGTGTGTAATAAAAAAGACAAAATATAAATCATAAACTCTGAGACTGATTCCAAAAGGAAAAAAAGAATAAGAAGAGGGAAGAAAAAAGGGGGAAAAAAAAAGAAAGATGTCTATTGGTGCCTGGGGGTGGTGCCGTGCTGATCTGGAGGAGAGGCCAGCTGCATTGGGTCAGTCAGTCTTGCTCCAGTAAAGAAGCAGTTACCAGGCCCAGAGGCGCGGGGTTAAGTGTAAGAATGTCCCACCACCACTGAGGCCTGCTGTGCTCCTCTCTCAATTCCCACCCTGTTGGTGTTTGGGGGGAGGGGGGAGAAATGGCGTCGCCCCAATCTCTCCTCCCTGGACTGGGGATCTCAACCCAAGCTCTTCAGGCTCCCTTCTCAGAATAGCGAGGACAGTCAGCTTGCCCTGCACCATAATTCTACACCTTCTCCTGGACACTTGGCTGGAATTCAAAACCTGAAGTCTTAAAGAACCCGGCACAGCAAAGAGCCTCTCTCCTCCTCCAGACTAGATAGAGCCTCTCCACCCTGCTGATGAAAGGCCTTCGGCAGGCACCTGTAGGGTCTTTTGTCTTCGGGGAGGCATAAACCCCTCTTCCCAAAGTACTCCACGAAGGGGACTGTTCTCTCCCAGTGCACCCTGGAGATAGATACACCCTGCTATGCACGCCACGGCCAGCTTTCTCCTCCCCATGAGTGAACGCCACAGCTCCACTCCAGAGAAAGTCGCACACTTGCAAAACTTCAGAGTTTCAGCTCCAAAGGTTGTTTGCAAAAAAATAACTGGTACTCTCAGTACTTCCCACTCCCCAGTCCGTGGTCCAGAGAGATTTTCCTCTTATGTGAACTCAATGCTGCACTTTCACAACCCCTCTCTCTTACTCTCTTTTGTCTCTCCACAAAAAGTACTCCCTTTCTTCCATAGCTCAGCCGTTTTATCTTCCCCAACTCATCTCGATCATGTCAAGCATGTCTGTGGAGATCCTTCAGCCACCAGCAGATCTATTTCCTCAGTGTTTCAGGGGAGTGCTTTCCTTACACGATCCCGATGCGCCGCACTCTCCCCCTTCCTCTTTCTCTGTCCTCTCTCTGCAAAGACAGCTCCCTACCTTCCCCGGCTTTTCTCTGCCCCATTTTGCCCCTCTGCAACGTGTACCTGCCAACGTCTGTGGCTCCAGTTAAGCAGATTGTTGTGTTAATCCTCAGATCAATTTCCTAGGTGTTCCAAATGGTTTGGTGCTGATCTAGCTGTGTTTCAGGGATGAGACAAGCTCAGGATCTCCATGCTGCTCTGCCATCTTAAGTCCTCTCTCGGTAATCTCATTGCTTACATGTGACACCCAGTGCTCATCCCAAAAAGTGCCCTCCTTAATGCCCATCACCCACTTAACCCAACCCATCCGCCAGCAAACCTCAGTTTGTTCTCTGTATTTAAGAGTCTCTTATGGTTTGCCTGCCTCACTGTTTTCACCTTATTTTTCTTTCCCTTCCTCTATGGTCATCTATTGAGTTTCTCAAATTTCACATATGAGTGAAATTGTATGATATCTGTCTTTCACTAACTGACTTATATCGCTTAGCATACTACACTCCAGTTCCATCCACGTTGTTGCAAATGGCAAGATTTCATTCTTTTTCATCACCAAGTAGTATTCCATTGTGTGTGCGCATGTGCGTGTGCGTGTGTGCGTGTGTATCACATCCCTTAATCCACTCATCAGTTAATGGACATTTGGGTTCTTCCCATAAATTAGCTATTGTTGATTGCACTGCTATAAACATTGGGGTGCATGTGACCCTTCGAATCAGCATTTTTGTGTCCTTCGGATAGATTCCTAGTAGTTCAATTGTTGGGTCAGAGGGTAGTTCTATTTTTAGTTTCTAAGGAACCCCCATACTCTTTTCCAGAGAGGCTGCACCAGTATGCATTCCCACCAACAGTGCAAAAAGGTCCCCCTTTTGCCACATGCATGCCAACATCTGTGGTTTCCTGAGATGTTAATTTTAGCCACTCTGGCCAGTGTGAGGTGGTATTTCAATGTGGTTTTTATTTGTATTTCCCTGATGATGAGTGATATTGAGCATCTTTTCATGTATCTGTTGGCCATCTGAATGTCTTATTTGGAAAAGTGTCTATTCGTGTCTCCTGTTTATTTCTTCACTGTTTTTGGGTGTTGGTTTTTTTTTGGGGGGGATGTTGAGTTTGATAAGTTCTTTATAGATTTTGGATACTAACCCTTTATCTGATATGTCATTTGCAAATATCGTCTCCCATTCCATCAGTTGCCTGTTAGTTTTGCTGATTGTCTCCTTTGCCGTGTAGAAACTTTTTATCTTGATGAGGTCCCAATAGTTCATTTATGCTTTTGTTTCCCTTGCCTCCAGAGACATGTCTAGAAAGAAGTCGCTGCGGCTAAGGTCTAAGAGGTTGCTGTCTGTTTTCACCTGTAGGATTTCGTTGGTTTCCTGTCTCATATTTAGGTCTTCCATCCATTTTGAACTTACTTTTGTGTATGGTGTAAGAAAGTGGTCCAGTTTCATTCTTCTGCATGTTGGTATCCAGTTCTCCCAGCACCATTGGCTGAAGAGACTGTCCTTTTTTCCATTGGACACTCTGTCCTGCTTTATTGAAGATTTGTTGGCCATATATTTGTGGGTCCATTTCTGGGTTCTCTATTCTATTCCATTGATATATGCATCTTTTTTTGTGTGCGCCAGTACCATACTGTCTTGATGATTACAGCTTTGTAATACAGGTTAAAGTCTGAGTTTGTGATACCTCAAGTTTTGGTTTTATTTTTCAACATTACTTTGGCTATTTGGAGTCTTTCGTGGTACCATACAAATTTTAGGGCTCTTTGTTCTAGCTCAGTGAAGAATGCTGGTGTTATTTTTGATAGGGATTGCACTGAATGCATAGATTGCTTTGAGTAGTATAGACGTTTTAACAATATTTGTTCCTCCAATCCATGAGCATCGAGTGTTTTTCCATTTCTTTGTGTCGTCTTCAATTCCTTTCATAAGCTTTCTATAGTTTTCAACGTATAGATATTTTACCTCTTTGGTTAGGTTTATTCCTAAGTATCTTATGTTTTTTAGTGTAATCGTAAATGGGATCAATTCCTTGATGTGTCTTTGTGTTGCTTCATATTGATGTATAGAAATACTACTGGGGCGTCTGGGTGGCTCAGTTGGTTATGTGTCCGACCTTAGCTCAGGTCATGATCTCACAGTTCGTGGGTTTGAGCCCCGTGTTGGGCTCTGTGCTGACAGCTCGGATTCTGTGTCCTTCGGATTCTGTGTCCTTCTCTGTCTGCCCCTCCACTTGCTCATCCTCTGCCTCTCTCAAAAATAAACATTAAAAAAATAAATATAAAGAAATGCTACTGATTTCTGTACATTGATTTTGTATCCTGTGACCTTGCTGATTTCATGTATCATCTCTAGCAGTTGTTTGGTGGAGTCTTTCAGGTTTTCAATGTAGAATATCATGTCATCTGTGAAAAGTGAAAGTTTGACTTTTTCCTTGCCAACTTGGATGCCTTTTATTTTGTTTTGTTGCCTGATTGCTGAGGCGAGGGCTTCCAACACCGTGTTGAAAAACGATGGTGAGAGTGGACATCCCTATCGTGTTCCTGATCTTAGGGTGAAAGCTCTCAGTTTTTACCCATTGAGGATGACATTACCTGTAGGCCTTTCACATATGGCTTTTATGATGTTAAGGTATGTTCCTTCTACCCTACCCTCTTGAGAGATTTTATCCAGAAGGGTGTTATCAAGTCAAATGCTTTTTCTGCACCTATTGATAGGGTCATATAGTTCTCATCCTTTCTCCTATTAATGTGGTGTATCGCTTTGGTGGATTTGCAAATATTGAACCAGCACTGCATGCCATGAATGAATCCCACCAGATCATGGAGAATAATTATTTTAATGTACTATTGAATTCTATTTACCGGTATTGTGTTGAGTATTTTTCCATCCCGGTTCATCAGGGGTACTGGCCTGTAATTCTCCTTTTTAGTGGAGTCTTTTGTTTTGCAATCAAGGCAATGCTGGCTTCATAGAATGATTTGTAAATTTTCCTTCCACTTCTATTTTTGGGAACAGTTTGGGAAGACCAGGCATTACCTCTGCTTTAAAGATATGGCAGAAAGATATGGGAAGCCATTTGGCCCAGGACTCTTATTTGTTGGGAGCGTTTCGTTAACCGATTCAATTTCTTTGAGAGTTACGGGTCTGTTCAAATGTTCTATTTCTTCCTGTTAGTGTTGGTAGTGCGTGAGTGTCTAGGAATTTGCCCATTTCTTCCAGATTGTCCCGTTTGTTGGCATCTGATTTTTCACAGCATTCTCTTGTGATTGTTTACATTTATGTGGTGGTGGTTGTGATCTCTCCTTCTTCATTTGTGATTTTGTCTTTTTGGATCCACTCTCTTTTCTTTTTGAGAAGTCTGACTAGGGGTTTATCAATTTTGTTTATTCTGTCAAAAACCAGCTCTTAATTTCATTGATCTGTTCCACTGCTTTTTTGGATTCCATATCATTGATTTCTTCTCTAATCTTTATTATTTTCTTTCTCCTGCTGGCTTTGGGCTTTGGGCTTTGGGCATCTCAAGATTAGGTTGTGTATTTGGCACTTTTTTTGCTTCTTGAGTTAGGCATGGATTGCAATATATTTTCCTTTTAGGGCTGCCTTTGGTGCGTCCGAAAGGGTTTAGATTGTTGTGTTTTCATTTTCATTTGTCTCCATTATTTTTTATTTCTTCTTTAACTTCCTGGTTAACCCATTCATTCTTTGGTAGGATGTTCTTTAACCTCCATGTATTTGGGGTCTTTTAAAATTTTTTCTTGTGGTTGATTTCAATTTTCATAGGAGCGTGATCTGAAAACATGCATGGCATGATCTCAATCTTTTCTATCTGTTAAGGGCTCTTTTGTGACCCAGTATGTGATCTGTTTTGGAGAATGTTCTATGTGCACTCAAGAAGAGTATGTATTCTGCTGCTTTAGGATGAAATTTTCTGAATATATCTGCTAAGTTTCTCTGGTCCAATGTGTCATTCAGAGCTGTTGTTTCCTTGTTGATTTTCTGCCTAGATGATCTTTCTATGGCTGTAAGTGGAGTATGAAAGTCTCCTACAAGTACGATGTTGTTATCAATGTTTGGTTATGTTTGTGATTAATTGATTACTATATTTGGGTCATAAATTGGGGGCATAAATATTTACCATTGTTAGCTCTTCTTGATGGATAGACCTCTTAATTATGATACAATGCCCTTCTTCATCTCTTGTTTACAGTTTTGTTTTACAGTCTTGTTTTCTGATTGTTTTGCAATCTTGTTTATATTTTGATTATATATACGTATATGTGTGTGTATGTGTATATATATATATATATATATATATATATATATATATATATATATATATACACTTCACTTTTTCTTTTTATCCATTCTGATTCCCTATGCCTTTTGATTGGGGCATTTAGTCCAGTTTTCATTCAGGGTGATTATTGAACAATATGAATTTAGTGCTATTGTGTTACCTGTAGATTTCATGTTTGTTGTGTTGTCCTAGTCCTTTGTAGTTTTGGGTGCTTTTCACTTACAGGGTCCCCTTAGGATCTCTTTCAGGGCTGGTTTAGTGGTCATGAGCCGCTTTGGTTTTTGTTTGTCTGGGAAAGTTTTTATCTCTTCTATTCTGAATGACAGCCTTGCTGCATAAAGGATTCTTGGCTGCATATTTTTCCTATTCACCACATCGAATATTTCCTGCCACTCCCTTCTAGCCTGCCAAGTTTCAGTGGACAGGTCTGCTACTCACCTTACGTGTCTACCCTTGTAGATTAAGGACCGTTTGTCCCTAGCTGCTTTCAGAATTCGTTTTTTTTTTTTTTACCTTTGTATCTTGTCATTTTCACTATGATATGTCATGGTGGTGACCTGTTTTTGTTGATCTTGAAAGGGGTTCTCTGTCCCTCATGGATCTGGATGCCTGTTTCCTTTCCCCGGATTAGGAGAGTTCTCAGCAATAATTTGTTCAAATAAACTGTCTGCCCTTCCTCTCACTCTTTTTCTGGGACTCCTATGATATGGATATTGTTTTGTTTCATGGAATCACTCAGTTCTCTAACTTTCCCCTTGTGATCTAGTAAGTTCCTTTCCCTCTTTTTTCAGTTTCATTATTTTCCACAATTTTGTCTTCTATTTCACCTGTTCTCTCCTCAGCTTCTTCCGTCCTCACTGTCAGTGGATCTAGCTTATTTTGCATCTCAAGTATAGCATTTTTCAATTAATTATGACTACTTCTGAGGTCCTTGGTCTCAACAGCAAGATTTTCTCTGGTGTCTTCTATACTTTTTTTAAAGCCCAGCTATTAGTCTTATGACTGTGATTCTGAATTCAAGTTCAGATAGGTTGTTTATGTCTGTTTTGAGCAATTCTATGGCTGTGATTTCTTCTTGAACATTCTTTTGGGGAGAATTCCTCCGTTTTGTAATTTTGGCTAATTTTCTGCCTTTTGTGTGTTTTAAAAGCTTGTTATGTGTCCTGCACCTGAGAGTACTACTCTATTCAAATGGGTTCATACACTGTCCAGGGCCTGGCATCTCAGGAAGTGTCTTTGGTGCATGTGGCATGCACTCTGTTGCTGCATTTTGGCTGCTCTATCCTACTGGTCCTACTGGAGCTCTGCAAAGCTCCTCCTTGCTTGCAGCGGTGGAGTATGTGGACTTTTAACCAGCTGCACTTTGCCTTGTTTGTTGAAGTAGCCCTGGGAAAAGAAGAAAAACCGGGGGGGCGGGGAGCCTGAATCCATAAAAAGAGAAAAGTGACAGGGGAGAAAAGAAGACCAGAGAATCATAAAGCTATAAGGATAAATCCAGAGAAAGAGAAAGGAAAATGAAGAAAGAGAAAAGATGGAAAAAAAATAGAATAAAAATGCCTGATCAAACAAACAATAGATGATACATAGATAGGTAGATAGATAGATAGATAGATGATAGAAATTGACCAAAAACAAATCAGAAACTTTGAGTCTGATTCCAAAATAAAAAAATAAGAGGGTAGAAAGAAAAATAATAATATTAAATTAAATTAAATTTAATTTAATTTAACCCCTCCCCCCCCAAATACAGTTGTCTGTATTTGGTGTGTGGGACGGTTGGCTGTGCTGGTCTGGAGGAGAGGCTGGCTGCACTGGGCCAATCAGTCTTGCTCCAGTAAATAAGCAGTTGCCAGGCATGGAGGGGCAGGGTTTGGTGTAAGTGTGTCTCGCCTCCACTGGAGGGTTTCTGTGCTGCTTTCTGAAGTTCCGCCATGTTGGTATTGAGGGGAAAATGGCAACACCCAATTCTCTCTTTCCCGGACAGGGTATCTCAACCCATGCTGTTCAAGCAGCCATCACAGAATAGCAAGGGCATTCAGCTTGTCCTGTTCCACAGTTCTCTTGTGCCTTCTAGGCACTGGGCTGGGATTCAAAACCTGAGGTCTTAAAGGACCCAGATATGTGTGGCTCTTCTCCCCTGCTACAGATTAGAGCCACTCCACCCTGCTGATAAAAGCTCTTTGGCTGGCACCTGCAGGGTATTTTGTCCTTGGGGAGGCAATAAACCCTCTTCCCAAATTACTCCAGGAAGGGGACTATTCTCTCCCAGTACACCCCTGAGATCGCTACACCACACTATGCACTCCAGGGCCGGCTCCCTCCTCCCCAGAAGCGCTCCTGGGCTCCTGGTTTCACTCCAGAAAAAGTTGTGCACTTCCAAACCTCCGAGTTTCAGCTCCTGATGCTGTTTGCAGAAAAGAAAATGGCACTCTTCTTATTTCTCATTTCCCAGCCCATAGTCCATAGAGGTTTTCCTCTTGTGCTAACTCAATGCTGCACTTTCACAACCCCTCTCTCTTTCTCTCCTTTTTGTCTCTCCACAGAAAGGGTTCTCTCCCCTCCATGCCTATGCTGCTTTATCTCCCCTAATTCATTCACATGCATCTCAATCGTGCCAAGCTGTCTCCCTCCAACTGTGGAGATCCTTCTGCCACTTGGCAGATCAATTTCCTTGGTGTTCCAAATGATGTGACTTCAATACAACTGTGTTTGGGAGATGAGGAAAATCCCAGTCCCCCTACTTCTTCACCATCTTAGCTCCCTCCTCTGCAGTGGTTCTCTTTGCTTTGTTGTGGGCAGTGTTTGGTCCCTGGTTGGGTTGGGGTGTATTTTAACAAGGTACATGCTGATCATCTTGCTACATACCTGGAGCTACAGCTGCTGGGATTAAGCTGGTATAAGCAGATTTTCAAAGTACATGTGGGTGAAGTGCATAGTTCTAACAATATATGCCTCAGGATTCTGCAGTGACTGCCTACACCGCTGACACTGCTGTTAGGACTGAGGCCCTGCAAAAGGTGTAGGTCAGGAGACATGGTACTCTCAAGGTAGGCCTGGATCTTTTGACAGGGGTCCTACAGGGCAGGGACTCATGCAAGTGTGACTGGGAAGGGCACATCCACCAATGTGCAAGAGGGCAGGGCTCTGTGCAAACAAGTTGGGTAAAGCGTGTCAGCACCACACTGGTTCCTGCAGATGGCTGTTGTTTATGCTGGGGGGGCAGGAGACATAAATGGCACCTGCCAGCTTTTTTTTGTTGTTTCTGGAGGAGCCTCTCTGAGATCCCTATCTCTCGAGAACTAGCTCTCTGATGAGTAAATCACTCTCTCGTGTACCCCAGGTGTTTTTCATTCTTTCTTTCCTAATTTTTTTATGTTTTTCTTTTTTTTTTTTTTTTTTTTGAGAGAGAGCGAGAGACAGACAGAACACTAGCTGGGGAGGGGCAGAGATAGAGAGGGAGACACAGAATCCGAAGCAGGCTCCAGGCTCTGAGCTGGCAGCACAGAGCCCGACGCGGGGCTTGAACCCACAGACTGCGAGATCATGACCTGAACTGAAGTCGGACGCTTAACCGACTGAGCCACCCAGACGCACCCCCCCCCCCAGGTGTTTTTCAAACCACTGGGTTTATGCTCTGTCTGCTCAGGCTGTTTGGTCTGCTGCCTATTTAAGGGCAGAGACATAGCTTCCAAATGCCCTCAGGACTCTCCCAGAGCCAAGCCCACTGGTTTTCAGAATTCCAGGCTTTAAGTCCCTCCGGTTGTAAGAACTCCTGAAATTTGATCCCTCTCACTTTCAAAGCCAAATGTTATGAGGGTTTTTATTCCCTGTGAAGGGCCCTGGTGTGATCTTCTGTCTCTCCTCCTTCACTGTGCTCTTGGCTCCTTCCTGTTTGTGGACAGGCACAGTCTGTTTAGGTCTCAAATCATGTCTTTGGCTTTCCTACTTTCTTTGATGTGGCATCTTCTCTACCTTTGACTGTGGAGTTTGTTTTGCCAGTTGTTGGGTCATTTTCTGGATTATTTATGATGATGCGAGTGTTATGTAGTTGTATCCATGGACCAGGGTGAGCTGGTGGTCCTCCTGCTCTGCCATCTTCCCCTCAGGAGCCGATTTATATTCTTTTACATTTAAGGTGTGTTTATGGCCCGGAATGTGGTCTATCTTGGTGAGTATTCCTTGGGAGTTTGAGAAGGGTATGTATTTCACCATCATTGGATAAAGTAGATGATAGATATCCGTCAGATCCGTCAGACTGATTGTGCTATTTCATTCAAATATGTCCTTATCGATTTTTTGCCTGATGAATCTTCTCATATCTGATAGAGGAGTGTTGAAGTTTCCAACTATGATATTGGATTTGTCTGTTTGTCCTTGCAGATCTATTAGTTTTAGCCTCATGTGTTTTGCTGCTCTATTGTTAGGTGCATACACATTAGGTATTGGTATGTCTTCTGGGAGGATCAACTCCTTTATCACTATGTAATCCTCCACTTTATATCTGATAAGTTTCCTTGGTATGAAATATTCTGTCTGAAATTAATATAGTTGTTCCAGCTTTTTAAAATTAGTGTTAGCATGATGTATCTTTATTCATCCCTTTACCATTTTTTTAAAATTAAAAAAATTATTTTTTTCCATCTTTATTGAGGTACAACTGACATATAACATTGTTTAAATTTAAGATGTACGATGTGTTGTGTGGTACATTTATATATTGCAAAGTCATTACCACTGTAGCATTAGCTGATATATCTGTCATGTCACTTAATTACCATTTCTTTCTTGTAGTGAGAACATTTAGGATCTACTCTCTTAGCAACTTTCAAGTATATAACACAGTATTAACTATAATCATTATGTTGTGGATTAGATCCCTAGTACTTACCCATCTACTAACTGGAGGCTTGTCTCCTTTGACCAATATCTCCCCATTACCCATCACCCTCCAGCAGCTAGTAACTACCATTCTACTCTCTGTTTCTATGAATTTGACTTTTATATACTGCACATATAAGAGATACCAACAGCATTTGCTTTCTTTGCCTGACTTATCTTCCTTAGCTTAATGCTTTTAGGGTCCATCCATGTTGTTCCAAACCACAGGGTTTCCTTCTTTCTCATGGCTGAATAACATGCTATTGTGTGTGTGAGTATGTGTGTGTGAATACCACATTTTTTATTACCAGAAGTGTGGTTGCTGATCGTATAGTAGTTGTATTTTTAATTTATTGAGGAGCCTCCATACTGTTTCCTGTAGTGCCTATACCAGTTAGCATTCGCACCAATGGTGTACAAGAGTTTCCTTTTCTCCACGTCCTCACCAACAATTGTTATCTTTTGTCTTTTTGATGACAGCAATTCTAACAGGTGTGAAGTAATATCTCCTTGTGGTTTTGGTTTACATTTTGTGATGTTGAGCGCTTTTTCATGTACCTGTTGGCCATTTGTGTGTCTTTATAAAAATGTCTATTCATGACACGGAAAATGCATTGGACAAAGTACAACATCCATTCATGATAAAAACCCTCAATAAGCTGTAGAGGGAACATACCTTAGCATAATAAAAGCCGTATGTGAAAATCCCATAGCGGGGTGCCTGGGTGACTCGGTTGGTTAAATGTCCGACTTTGGCTCAGGTCATGATCTTGCAGTTTGTGGGTTCGAGCCCGCATCAGGCTCTGTGCTGACAGATCAGAGCCTAGAGCTTACTTCAGATTCTGTGTCTCCCTCTCTCTCTGCTCCTCCCCTGCTCGCGCGCTCTCTCTCTCTTTCCCTCTCAAAAATAAATAAACGTTAAAAGGTGTCTACCTGCTATAAAGAGGGAGAGAGAGAGAGAGAGAGAGAGAGAGAGAGAGAGAGAGAGAACATAGCAAACATCATCCTCACTGGTGAAAAACTGAGAGACTTTCTCCTAAGGTCAGGAACAAGACAAGGATGTCCACTCTCACCACTTTTATTCAACATTATACTGAAAGCCCAAGCCACCGCAATCAGACAACAAAAGGAAATAAAAACAATCCAAATAGGTAAGGAAGAAGTAAACTTTCACTATTTGCAGATGACATGATATTCTACACGGAAAACCTGAAAGACTCTACCAAAAGTAACTGCTAAAACTGATAAATGAATTCAGTAAAGTCACAGGATGCAAAATCAATGTACGGAAATCTGTTGTATTTCTATACATCAATAATGATGCAGCAGAAAACAGAAATTAAGCAATAAATCCAATTTATAGTTGCAGCAAAAATGATAGATACCTAGGAATAAACTTAACCAAAGCGGTAAAAGACCTGTACTCTGAAAACTATAAAACACTGATGAAAGCAATTGAAAAGGACACAAAGAAGTGGAAAGGCATTCCAAACTCATGAATTGGAAGAACAACTTTTGTTAAAATGCCCTTACTACTCAAAGCAATCTTCAGATTTAATGTAATCCCCATCAAAATATCACCAGCAGTTTTCCACAGAAATCGAACAATGTTAAAAATGTGTATAGAACCATAAAAGCCCCCAAATAGCCAAAGCAAACTTGAAAAAGAAAAGCCATCTGGATGTCTTCTTTGGAAAAGTGTCTATTCAAGTCTTCTGCCCATTTCTTCACTGGATTATTTGTTTTTCGGCTGTTGAGTTTGGTAACCAAAGCTGAAGACATCACAATTCTGCATTTCAAGTTATATTACAAAGCTATAGTAATCAAAACAGTATGGTACTGGCACAAAAATAGACACATAGATCAATAGAACAGAATAGAAACTCCAAAAATGGACCTACGATTATATGGCCAACTAATCTTTGACAAAGGAAAGAATTTCCAATGGGAAGAAGACAGTCTCTTCAACAAATGGTGGTGGGAAAACTGGACAGCAACATGCAAAAGTAGTAAAACTGGACCACTTTCTTACACCCTACATGAAAACAAATTCAAACTGTATTAAAGACTTAAATGTGAGGCTCAAAACCATAAAAATCTGAGAAGTGAGCACAAGTAGGAATATCTCTGACATTGGCCATAGCAACTGTTTTCTACCATAGGCCTCCTAATGCACGGGAAACAAAAGGAAAATAAACCATTGGGACTACATTTAAAAAACAACAACAACCTTCTGCATAGCAGAGGAAACAATAAGCAAAACAAAAAGGCAGCCTATGGAATGGGAGACGGTATTTGCGAATGACACATCTGATAAAGGATTAATATCAAAAATACATTTAAAAACTTATAATTCTCAACACTCCAAAAATGAATACTCCAATTAAACGGGCCGAAGAGGTGCCTGGGTGGCTCAGTCGGTTAGGTGTCTGACTCTTGATTTTTGGCTCAGGTCATGATCTCATGGTCATGGGATCAAACCCTGCATTGGGCTCAGCACTGAGTATGGAGCTGGCTTGAGATTCTCTCTCCCCCTCTCTCTCTGCCCCTTCCCCACTTAAGTGCTCTCTCTCTCTCTCTCTCTCTCTCTCTCTCTCTCTCTCAACAAGAAATGAATAAACCTAAAAAGCGGGCAGAATACATGAATGGATATTTTTCCAAAAAACACATACAGATGGCCAATACATACATGAGAAGAGGCCCATCATCACTTACCATCAGGAAAATGCAAATCAAAATCAAAACGAGATATCACCTTACAGCTGTCAGAATGGCTGAAATCAACACAAGAAACACGCATTGGCAAGGATGTGGAGAAAGGAAACTTCTTGAATGTTGGTGGGAATGCAAAGTGGTTTAGCCACTGTGGAAAACAGTATGAAGGTTTCTCAAAAAGTTAAAAATAGAATTTTCCCGTGACCCAGTGATCACACTATTGGGTATTTACCCAAATAATAGAAAAACACTTATTCAAAGGAATACATGCATTCCTATGTTATAGCAGCATTCTGTATAATAGCCATGATATGAAATCTGCTCAAGTATATATATATATACATATATACGTATATATATGCATAAATATGTATATATATGTATATATATGCATAAATATGAGTGTGTGTGTATATATATATACACACACACAGAAATTTTACTCAACCATAAAGAAGAATGGAAGGATGCAATCTTGCCATTTTGAATAACATGGATGGAGCTAGAGAGTATTATCTTAAGTGAAATAAGTCAGTCAGAGAAAGGCAAATACCATATTATATCACTCATATGTGGAATTTAAAAAACAAAACAAATGAACAAAGGGGCAAAAAAGAGAGGGCGAGGCAAACCAAGAAATGGACTGTTAATTACAGAGAACAAACTGATAGTTAACAGAATGGAAGTGAGTGGGGAGATGTATTAAATAGGTGATGGGGTTTAAGGAGTGCACATGTGTTGAGCACTCAGTGTTGTATGAAAGTTTTGAATCACTATGTTGTACACCTGAATCTAGGATTACACTGTATGTTCACTAACTGTAATTTAAATAAAAACCTTTAAAAAACACACCAGCATCCTTTCATGATAAAAGCTCTCAACAAAGTGGATTAACAGGGACAGTATCTTAACTCAATAAAAGGCATATATAACAAACTCAAAACTAACATCATAATCAATGGTAATAGACTGAGACTGCTTTCTTTAAGAACAGGAAAAAGACAAGTCTGTTCACTCCAACCACTTTCATTCAACATAGTAATGGAAATCCTAGCTGAAGCAATCAGGAAAGAAAAATGAATAAAAGTCATCCAAATTGGTAAGGAAAACTTCAAATTTAACTGTCACTGTTTTAAGATGGTACGATATTATGTATAGAAAATCCTAAAGAGCCTACCAAAAAACTACAAGAAGTAGGGGCGCCTGGGTGGCTCAGTTGGTTAAGCGGCTGACTTTGGCTCAGGTCATGATCTCGCAGTCTGTGAGTTCAAGCCCCGCATCGGGCTCTGATGGGCTCAGAGCCTGGAGCCTGCTTCGGATTCTGTGTCTCCCCCTCTCTCTGCCCTTCCCCTGCTCATGCTCTGTCTCTCTGTCTCTCAAAAATAAATAAACGTCAAAAAAATTTTTTAAAAACCTACCAGAAGTAATATATTAATTCAGTAAAGTTGGAGGGCACAAAATATATGAAGTGTTTTGTCCCTGTACATTAGAAACAAAGCAGTAGAAAGAGAAATAAGAAATCAATTTGCACTTGTACCGAATAGAATAAAATACTTAGAAATAAACATAACCAAGGAGGTGAAACACCTGTAACCTGAATACCAAAAACTCTGATGAAAGAAAGTAAAGATGACACAAATTAATAGAAAGATATTCTGTGCTCATGAGTTGGAAGAATTAATATTGTAAAAATGTCCATATTACACAAAGCAATCTACAGAATCAATGTGATTCTTATCAAAGTACCAATAGTATTTTTCACAGAAAACAATCGTCAAAAGTGTATGCAACCACATAAGACCCCACAAATCCAAAGCAATCTTGAGATAAAAGAACACAGCTGCAAGTATAATTTCCTATTTCAAACTATACTAAAAATTAGTAATCAGAATAATATGGTACTACAGAACAGTATAGCACAGAAATAGACGAATGGAACAAAAAAAAAGATCTCAGAAATAAGCCTATGCTTATATGGTAAATTATTCTATGACAAAGGAGATAAGAATATAAAATAGGGGAAATACAGTCACTTCAATAAATGGTGCTGGGAAAACTGGACAGTTACCTGTAAAAGAACTAAAGTATATAAATTAAAATATAACTTGATACAGCCACTGTGGCAAATGGTATGGAGGTTCCACAAAAAAATTAAAAATAGAAATATAATCAATTAATTCCACTATTGGGTATTTATCTAAAGAATAAAAAAACAGGAGGAGCCGATCTGGCAGAACAGCATGGAAGTCTTTTTTCTGCCTCACGTACATGAAATAGAGCCAAATCAACACTAAACCATCCTTCACATCTAGAAAACTGATTGAGGAATAACACAACAATCTGCACAACCCGAACCACAGAACTCAGCAAGTACGTAGTGCAGAGAGGCGAACTGGAGGAGAGAGGAGCCGCGGAGGATAGGGAGCTGTTTTTGCTTCTGGAAAGAAGACGGAGATGGGGGAAAGAATACGGGAAAAGCACCCCCTAGAAAATCAGCTGGAGAGAAAGTGGAAAAGTGGAAACAGCCACAGGAATTGAACTAAAAAGGGAGAAAGAAGAAAGGAGAGGGTTTAAATTCCATTAAGACTCTATAAACAGGGGGAGCGCAGAGTCTGAAACTCCGCTGCTCAAATACCTAGCGGTGCTCTGGTGGGAAGGGCGAATTCCCAGGAGAAGAGTGGGTCCGGGAGGTCCTCGGGCCATGTGTGATTTTCCATACTCCCGGAAACCCTGCTGCTACATGATAGCTGAACGTTTTCTGGGGCGGCAGAAGTCTCTGGACATTGGCAGCAGCAAGGTCCCGTGAAGCTGGCCATTGCTCGGTGAGACCCACCCCCAGAGGATCTGAGTGGGTCAAAGTCACAGTCCTCAGAAGTGAGGGGTCGGGAAACACAGCCGCATCTCAGATAAAACTCAGGAGGGAGGTGCCGCCTGGCAACCTGACAGCGTGGTCACAGACAGGGTAAAAGTGGGGAGTGACGGAAACCAGAGACAAAAGACTGGTGCGCGATTCCTGGTCGGGGAGAGCAAAGAATTCCGATACTAGACTGGGTAACTGGGTGACGCCATTTTCACCCCACCCGCACATGCACATACACATACACACCTATAGGTGTCACAACCATCCTCCCCAGTAAGCCAAGCAGCGCCATCTAGTGGAGAACAGCCGTTACACTAAGCCCCTCCCAACTGGGCCAACCTCGCTCTTCAGAAACACCACAATTCTCTCCGCCTGCTTAGTTTACAGACTATAAAGTGCTTCACAGTTGGACCTCTAGGGGAAAACGACGTAATATCAATCCTATTTCAGTCTGTTCCCAGGTCCAGCTATTCAATCTTCTTTTTTCTTTCTCATTTCTTTTCTTTTACTTGAATACAGAAAGAGAAAAATTCATTTTTATTTTCAATTTTTATTAAAAATATTTTCCTATTATTTTCTACTAAATTTTTCATTTTTTGGTAAATTTTTGAAATTCAATTATACTTCCATCATTTCAAGTTAATACATTTCATCATATTCATTTTCTCAAATTTTCAAACGATTTATTTTTTCTTCCTCTTCTTTTTAATTTTTTTTCTCTAATCAATCAAACTCCTTTCAATAACCAAACCGAAACACACCTAGGTTCTAGCATCATTTATTTTATTTCTGTGCGTGTCTGTGTGTGTGTGTGTGTGTGTGTGTGTTGTTTATAATTTTTAATTTTTTCCCCTTTTTTCACTAATCAATCAAGCTCCTTTCAATAACCAGACTAAAACACACCTAGGATCTAGCATCATTTATTTGCTTTGTGTGTGTGTGTGTGTTGTTTTCAATTTTTTAATTTTAATTTTTTTACCTTATTAATTCCTTTTCTTCCTTCAAAATGACGAAACAAAAGAATGCACCCCAAAAGAAAGAGCAGGAAGAAATGACAGCCAGGGACTTAACCAACACAGATATAAGCAAGATGTCTGAACCAGAATTTAGAATCACGACAATAAGAATACTAGCTGGGGTCACAAATAGTTTAGAATCCCGCTCTACGGGGATAAAAGAAGTAAAAGCTAGTCAGGATGAAATGAAAAAGGCAGTAACTGAGCTGCAATTTCGAATGGATGCCACAGCAGGAAGGATGGATGAGAGAGCGCAGAGAATCGGCTATATAGAAGACCAAACTTATGGAGAATAATGAAGCAGAAAACAAGAGGGAGAGTAAAACAAAAGAGCTCTATTTAAGAATAAGAGAAATCAGTCACAATCAAAAGGAACAATGTCAGAATCATAGGGGACCCAGAATATGAAGAGAGAGAAAAAGGGGTAGAAGGGCTATGTGAGCAAATTATAGCAGAAAACTTTCCTAACCTGGGGAAAAACACAGACATCAAAATCCAGGAAGCACAGAGGACTCCCACAAGATTCAACAAAAACCGACCATCAACAGGCATATCATAGTCAAAATCACAAAATACTCAGGCAAGGAAAGAATCGTGAAAGCAGCAAGGGAAAAAAAGTCCTTAACCTACAAAGGAAGAAGGATTAGATTCACAGCAGAACTATCCACAGAAACTTGGCAGGCCAGAACGGAGTGGAAGGATATATTCAATGTGCTGAATTGGAAAAATATGGAGAAGAGAATTTTCTGTGTCCAGCAAGGCTGTCATTCAAAATAGAAGGAGAGATAAAATATTTCCCAGACAAACAAAAATTAAAAGAGTTCATGACCACTAAGCCAGCCTTGCAATAAATTTTAAGGATTCTCTAAGGGAAGAAAAGACGGGAAAAATAAAGAAGACCAAAATGACAATGGCTAGAAAGGATGAGAGAACACCACCAGAAACTCCAACTCTACAAGAAACATAATGGGAATAAACGCATATCTTTCACTACTCACTCTAAACGTCAATGGACTAAATGCTCCAATGAAAAGACATAGGGTAACAGAATGGATAAGAAAACAACATCCATCTATATGCTGTTTACAAGTGATAGAGAACCATCTATCATGCTAATGGTCACCAAAAGAAAGCCAGGGTAGCCATACTTATATCAGACAAACTAGACATTAAAATAAAAACTGTAACAAGAGATGAAGAAGGGCATTGTGTCATAATTAGGGGTCTATCCTCCAAGAAGACATAATAATTGTAAACATTTATACTCCAAATATGGGAGCACCCAAATACATAAATCAATTACTCACAAACATAAAGAAACTCATTAATAATAATACCATAATAGTAGGGGACTTCAACACCCCACTTACAACATTGGACAGAATCATCTAAACAAAAAATCAAGAAGGAAACAATGGCTTTGAATGACACACTGGACCAGATGGACTTAACAGATATATTCAGAACATTTCATCCTAAAGCAGCAGAATGAATATACATTCTTCTCCAGTGTACACGGAACGTTCTCCAGAATAGACCACATACTGGGACACGAATCAGACCAAGATCATACCATGCATATTTTCAGACCACAACACTATGAAACTCATATCAACCACAAGAAGAAGATGGAAAGATGATAAATACTTGGAGACTAAAGAACATCCTACTAAGGAATGAATGGGATAACCAAGAAGTTAAGGAGGAAATTAAAAAGTACATGGGGAAGGGAGGGGGCAAACATGGCAGAGGAGTAGGGGGACCCGGTATTCCCCATGTATTTCATACTAAGAAGGACCGAAACCAAAGGAATCTCAACCCCAAGAGTCTGGGAGGAAAGGTGTTGCAGTCTACAAGGAATAGAAGGCGAAATCCAGAAAGTGCACCAAGGAAACATGAGTGCAATCTGGAGGAGATTAAAGGAACAGCGGGGATACAGAGCAGAGGCGAGGGAGAGCCATCTGCAGAAAGACAAAGGGAAGAGAAATCTGGGAAAGTGCAGAGCGGGCCACATCCGAACGAGAGAAAAATGAGACAGAGAGAAAGACCACCATCCAGTCCCTAACTGTAGGGCTTTTGTGAAGAGACGTTCCGTTGGTAACAGCAGAACTCTCCTTGCGCTGGGGCCGGCAGCTGCGGCCCAATCAGCCCACGTCACAAAGAGGCAAGGAGCCGCTCCCAGATCGGTTCTAACCCAGGGACACAATTCACAGCAAAACTGAGTGTAGCAGGTGAAGAGAGACAAAAACTCAGTTAAGCTTGGGGCGCGGGACCGCCCAACAAACCGCACTACACCTGCGTCCCAGGCAGAGCGAGGATGGAAATAAAGGGGGCAATTTGAGATTCCAGGACCCAGAAGAAGGGACAGGGGGACGCCATTGTTCTGTCACAAACCCACAAAAATGGCCCCAGGAATCCAACTGTGTGGCAATGGAGGCGGGACCCGCCCACATCAAGCCACGCCCTTCCTCATAGGAGAGACGCCTTTCTGTGATAGACGCAGAGATCAGACTGCTGCCTGGAGTAACTCCAGGTCAATTCTTCTTTCTCAAATATATGCTCCCCTTTCTCCTTCTTACCAATCCCCACCCCTGAGCAGGCCATCTGGGGTACTGGCTGGCTTAAAAAGACATTTAAAGCACTCTCTCAATGCATGTTCTACATCTCCTTCTGCACTTTCCTATCTCTCTTTCTCTGGAAAAACCTGGCGACACAGTTCATCTGGGTAACATCTATCTTCATTTCTTTCTCCTCGCATGTGTTCTTAATATGATTTCTCTCTTTCTCTATTAAGCACTTCAGTCTCTCTACCTGGTCAAAGTTCATTTTCTTCTTGCCCCCCACGCCTGTCATTACTCTCTCTGTATATGCTCTGCCATCAGCAAAGATCACAGCCTGCCCTTAACGTGTAGCTGGAACTTCAGGTCGCATGCCCTCAGAGTGTCGTTTTTTACCCTTGTAAAAGCGGTGTGAACCGCTTGTCTGTATCATTTGTTGGTACATTTGAGTGTTTTTGTTTTCTGTTTCCTTGTCTGTCTGTTTTCCTTACCAGGGTGATCTCAGGAAACAAACCAAAACACACCTAGCCAAAATGACGAAACGGAAATATTCTCCTCAAAAGAAATTACAGGAAGTAGTGACAGCTCAAGAATAGATGAAAACACATAGAAGCAACATAACAGAACATGAATATAGAATGATAAAGATAAACCTGATCGCTGGGCTTGAAGAAAGCATAGAAATGCAGAGGGTTCCTCGCTGCAGAGATCAAGGACCTTAAAAACGGTCAGGAGGAATTTAAAAATGCTTTAAATGAGGCGCAAAACATACTGCAGGTGGCCACAGCGCGGATTGAAGAGGCAGAGAGAGAATAGGTGAATTAGAAGATAAAATTATGGAAAAAGAGGAAGCAGAGAAAAAGAGAGAGAAGCTGACCCAGGAACAGAAAAGAATTTGAGAGCTGAGCAATGCACTCAAACGGAACAATATCCATATCACAGGAATTCCAGAGGAAGAAGAGAGACAGAAAGGAGTCGAAGGGGCACTTGAACAAATCATTGCTGAGAACTTCCCCAACATGAAGAAGAAATCGAGCCTGGAAATCCAAGAGGCACAGAGAACTCCGCTCAGACATAACTTGAATAGACCTTCTGCACGACACATCATAGTGAAACTGGAAAACACAAGGAGAAATGGAGAATTCTGAAAGCAGCTAGAGAAAAACAGGCCATAACATAAAAAGGTAGACACATAAGGGTTGTAGCAGACTTATCTACAGAAGCTTGGCAAGCCAGGAAGGAATGGCAGGATATCTTCAGTGGGATGACCAGGAAGGATATGAAATCAAGAATCCTTTATCCAGCCAGCCTGTCATTCAGAATGGAAGGTGAGATCAAGGTTTTCCCAAACAAACAAAAACGGAAGGAAGTCATCACAAATAAACTAGCATTACAAGAGATCCTGAGGGGCACTCTATGAAGGAAAGGTTGCAAAGAACACAAACTACCAGAGACATCCTTAGAAGCATGAAACCTACAGCTAACACAGTGAATCTAAACCCATATTTTTCAACATTAACAGTGAATGTAAATGGACTAAATGCTCCAGTCAAAAGACATAGAAGAACAGAACGGATTAAGAAACAAGACCCATCTATTTGCTGTCTTCAAGAGACTCATTTTAGATGTGAGGACACTTTCGGATTGAAAGTGAGGGAATGGAGAACTATATACCACACTACTGAAAGTCAGAAGAAAGGTGGAGTAGCCACACTTATATCAGACAAACTAGACTTTAAAGTAAAGGATATAAAAATAGATGAAGAAGGACATTATATCATAATCACCAGGACTATCCAGCAGGAAGAGCTAACAATTATAAATATCTAAGCGCCGAATTCGGGGGAACCCAAATATGTAAAACAATTAATCACAAACATCAGCAACCTTATCGATAAAAATGTCCTAATTGCAGGGGACCTTAACACTCCACTCTCAGCATTGGATCGATCCACGAAACAAAAAATCACTACAGAAACAATGGCCCTGAATGACACATTGGAAAAGATGGGCCTAACTGACACCTTCAGGGTCCTTCATCCAGAAGCAAAGGAATTTACATTCTTCTCAACGGCACTCGGTACATTTTCCAAGATAGACCACATTCTTCAGCATAAGGAAAATCTTAATAAATATAAAAGAATTGAGATCATACCAGGCACATGTTCAGGCCACAAATCTTTGAAACGTGATATCAACCACAGGAATAAGTGTGGAAAATCCCCAAAAACATGGAGGCTAAAGAGCAACCTACGAAGAAAGAACGGATCAACCAAGCAATCAGAGATGAAATTTAAAAATACATGGAAACAAATGAAAATGAAATTACAACAATCCAACGCTTTGGGATGCGGCAAAGGCGGTCCTGAGAGTGAAATATGTTGCAATCCAGGCCCATCTCAAGAAACGGGAAAAATCATTAACACCAATTCTAACAGCACACCTAAAGGAACTAGAAGCAGAACAGCTAAGACACCACAAACCCAGCAGAAACAGAGAAATAACAAAAATCAGGGCAGAAATTAATAACATGGAAACCGAAAAAGTAGTGGAACAGATCGATGAAACCAAGAGCTGGTTCTTTGAAAAAATAAACAAAATTGACAAACCTCTAGCCAGGCTTCTCCAAAAAAAAAAAGAGAGAGAGAGAGAGAGACAGAGAGAGAGAGAACCCAAATAGATAAAATCATGAACAAAAAGGGGTGATTACAACCAATCCCTCAGAAACACAAGCAATTATCAGAAAATACTATGAAAAATTATATGCCACCAAACTTGACAACCTGGAAGAAATTGACAAATTCCTAAATAGCCACATGCTACCAAAACTCAAACGGGAAGAAGTAGAAAACTTGAACAGACCCATAACTAGTGAAGAAATTGAATCAGTTATCAAAAATCTCCCAACACATAAAAGCACTGGTCCAGATGGCTTCCGTGGGGAATATTACCAGACATTTCAAACAGAGTTAATACCTATCCTCCTCAAGTGTTGGGAGCCGGAGGCCTTGAGAGATGTTGAGAGTCAGAGACCTTGAGCGGTGTTGGGAGCCGGAGGCTTTGAGTGCAGCCTTTGTCCTGGAGTCGGGACCGCAACCATGTCACGTGTGGGGAGGTTCAGAATGCTTTTGTAGAGTTTGATATAACAGGATACATTTTGCCTGGATAGCTATCACGAGTGCTTCTGGTTAACGTCACGGTGAGCTTTTATCTCCTGAGAACTAGTGAGAGGAGATGTGCCTCGCACGTACACCACCCTCAGATTGTGGATAAATACCCGAGTGAAAATAAACTCGGGGCTGGCGACGCTTGGGAGCGCCAGCCCTCCCTTAACAACTGTGCCTTGTGTATCAGTTCATCCTCGCACTCAAGCTGTTCCAAAGAATTGAAACGGAAGGAAAACCCCCAGACTCATTCTATGAAGCCAGCATCACTTTGATTCCCAAACCAGATTAAGACGCAGCAAAAAGAGCGAATTACAGGCCAATATCCCTGATGAATATGGATAAAAATTCTCAACAAGATACGAGCAAATCGAATCCAACAGCGTATACAAAGAATTATTCACCCTGATCAAGTAGGATTCATCCCTGGGTTGCAGGGCTGGTTCAACATTCCCAAATCAATCAAGGTGATACATCACATTAACAAAAGAAAAGGTAAGAACCATATGATCCTGTCAATAGATGCAGAAAAAGCATTTGACAAAATACAGTACCCTTTCCTAATAAAAACTCTCGAGAACGTCGGGATAGAAGGAACATACTTAAGCATCACAAAAGCCGTTTATGAAAAGCCCAAAGCTAACATCATCCTCAATGGGGTAAAACTCAGAGCGTTCCACCTGAGATCAGGAAGACAACAGGGGCGTCCACTCTCGCCACTGGTATTTAACATAGTGTGGGAGGTCCTAGCATCAGCAATCAGAAAAAAAACAAACAAACAAAATAAAAGGCATCAAGATTGGGAAGGATGAAGTCAAACCTTCACTATTCTCAGACGACACGATACTTTACATGGAAAACCCGACAGAATCCACCAAAAGCCTACTCGAACTGATCTCTGCATTTGGCATGGTTGCCAACATCAATGTATAGAAATGGGTGGCATTTCTATTCACTAACAATGAAGCAACAGAAAGAGAAATACAGAAGCTAATCCCATTCACAATTGCACCAAAACCCAAAAATATCTAGGAGTAAACCTAACCAAAGATGTAAAAGATCTCTACCCTGAAAACTATGAACAGCTTATGAAGGAAATTGAGGAAGACCCAAGGAAATGGAAAAACATCCCATGCTCATGGATTGGAAGAATAAATACCATTAGAATGGCAATACTACCCAAAGCAATCTGCACATTCAATGCAATCCCAATCAAAATTGCACCAGCATTCTTCTCAAAACTAGAGAAAACAATCCTAAAATTTGTATGGAACCACAAAGGACCCCAAATAGCCAAAGTACAACTGAAGAAGAAAACCAAGGCGGGAGGCATCACAATCCCAGACTTTCACCTCTACTAAAAAGCAGTAATCATCAAGACAGTATGGTATTGGCACAAAAACAGACACATAGACCAATGGAATAGAATAGAAAACTCAGAAATGGACCCGCAAGCATATGGCCAACTAATCTCTGACAAAGCGGGAAAGAGTATCCAATGGAAAAAAGACAGCCTCTTTAATAAATGGTGCTGGGAGAACTGGATAGAAACATGAAGAGGAATGAAACTAGGCCAATTCCTAACACCATTCACAAAAATAAACTCTAAATGGATGAAGGACCTGAATGTGAGACAGGAAACCGTCAAAATCCTAGAGGAGAAAGCAGGAAAATACCTCTTTGACCTAAGCCACACCAATTTCTTACGTGACATATCTCCAAAGGCAAGGGAATTAAAACCAAAGATGAACTACTGGGACCTCATCAAGATGAAAATCTTCTGCACTGCAAAGAAAACAACCAACGAAACTATAGGCAACCAACAGACTGCAAAAAGATACTATATCAGGTAAAGGACTAGTATCTAAAATCTATAAAGAATCAATCCACCCGGCTTCAAGCCAAGCTTATCTCATCCGTCCCGACTGGCCCTTTCCAGAGCTTCTGCAGGCCTAGGAGGCCGTCTCTGGAAGACAAAGAGGGCAACTCCAAGAAACAATCCAAAACACACCTAGTCAAAATAACGAAACGGAAGAATTCTCCTCAAAAGAATCTACAGGAAGTAGTGACAGCTCAAAAATTGATGAAAACAGATATAAGCAACATAACAGTGCATGAATATAGAATGATAATCATAAAACTAATCGCTGGGCTTGAAAAAAGCATAGGTGAATGCAAGGGGTCCCACGCGGCAGAGTTTAACGAACTTAAAAACGGTCAGGAAGAATTAAAAAAGGCCTTGGATGAAATAGAAGGCAAACTGGAAGCAGCCACAGCGCGGATTGAAGAGGCAGAAGAGAGAGTAAGTGCATTAGAAGATAAAATTATGGAAAAAGAGGAAGCAGATAAAAAGAGAGAGAAGCCGATCCAGGAACAGGAAAGGAGAATTCGAGAGCTGAGTGATGCACTCAAACGAAACAATATCCGTATCGTAGGAATTCCAGAGGAAGAAAAGAGAGAGAAAGGAGTGGAAGGGGTACTTGAACAAATCATTGCTGAGAACTCCCCCAACATGAGGAAGGAAACAGGCATGGAAATCAAAGAAGCACAGAGAACTCCCCTCAGACGTAACTTGAATAGACCCTCTGCACGACACATCGTGGTGAAACTGGCAAAATATAAAGGCAGAGAGAGAATCCTGAAAGCAGCTAGGGACAAAAGGGACTTAACATACAAAGGCAGACACATAAGCGTAGAAGCTTGGCAAGCCAGAAAGGAATGGCAGGATATCTTCAACATGATGAGCAGGAAGGATATGCAACCAAAAATCCTGTATCCAGCTAGCCTGTCATTCAGAATAGAGGGAGAGATTAAGGTTTTCCCCAGAAAACAAAAACTGAAGGAATTCATCACAAATAAGCCAGCAGTACAAGATATCCCGAGGGGCACTACATGAAGAAAAGGTGGCAAAGAACACAAACTACCAGAGACAGACTTACAAGCATGAAACCTACAGATAATACAGTGACTCTAAACCCATATTTTTCAATATATAACACTGAATGTAAATGGACTAAATGCGCCAATCAAAAGACACAGGGTAACAGAATGGATTAAGAAACAAGACCCATCTATTTGCTGTCTTCAAGAGACTCATTTTAGAACTGAAGTCACCTTCAGATTGAAAGTGAGGGGATGGAGAACTATCTACCATACTACTGGACCTCAGAAGAAAGCTGGAGTAGCCACACTTGTAGGAGACAAACTGGACGTTAAAGTAAAGGATGTAATAAGAGATGAAGAAGGGCATTGTATAATAATCACAGGGACCATCCAGCAGGAAGAGCTAACAATTATAAATATCTACGTGCCGAATTCGGGGGCAAACAAATTTGTAAAACAACTAATTACAAACATAAGCAACCTCATCGATAAAAATGTCCTAATAGTAGGGGACCGTAACACTCCACTCTCAGCATTGGACAGACCCACAAAACAGAAAATCACCACGGAAACAATGGCCCTGAACGACACATTAGAACAGATGGGCCGAACAGACATCTTCAGGGTCCTTCATCCAGAAACAAAGGAATTTACATTCTTCTCAACTGCACCCGGTACATCTTCCAAGATAGACCACATTCTGGGCCACAGAGAAGCTCTGAATAAATATAAAAGAATTGAGATCATACCGTGCACACTGTCAGACCACAAGGCTTTGAAACTTGAAATCAACCACAGGAAAAAGTGTGGAAAATATCCAAAAACATGGAGGCTAAGGAACAACTTACTGAAAGACGAGTGGGTCAACCAAGCAATCAGAGAAGAAATTAAAAAATACATGGAAACAAATGAAAATGAAAATACAACAATCCAAAGGCTCTGGGATGCGGCAAAAGCAGTCCTGAGAGGGAAATATATTGGAATCCATGCCCACCTCAAGAAACAAGAAAAATCAATAACACAAATCCTAACAGCACGCCTAAAAGAACTAGAAGCAGAACAACTAAAACAACTCAAACCGAGCAGAAAGAGAGAAATAACAAAGTTCAGGGCACAAATTAATCATATGGAAACGGAAAAAGTAATGGAACAGATCATTGAAACCAAGAGCTGGTTCTTTGAAAGAATAAAGAAAATAGACAAACTGCTAGCCAGGATTCTCAAAAAGAAAAGAGAGAGAACTCAAATAGATAAAATCATGAACAAAAAGGGAATAATTACAACTAATCCCTTAGAAATAAAAGCAATCGTCAAAAAATACTATGAAAAACTATATGCCACCAAACTCGACAACCTGGAAGAAATGGACAAATTCCTAAATAGTCACACACTACCAAAACTCAAACGGGAAGATATAGAAAATTTGAACAGACCCATAACTAGTGAAGAAATTGAATCAGTTATCAAAAATCTCCCATCAAATAAAAGCCCTGGACCAGATGGCCTCCCTGGGGAATTTTACCAGACATTTAAAACAGAGTTAATCCCTATCCTCCTCAAGCTGTTCCAAAAAATTGAAACAGAAGGAAAACTCCCAGACTCATTCTTTGAAGACAGGATCACATTGATTCCCAAGCCAGTCAAAGACCCAGCAAAGAAAGAGAATTACAGGCCAATATCCCGGATGAATATGGATGCAAAAATTCCTAACAAGATACTAGCAAATCAAATCCAACAGCATATAAAAAAATTATTCACCATGATGAAGTAGCGTTCATCCCTGGGATGCAAGGCTGGTTCAATATTCACAAATCGATCAACGTGATAAATCACATTAACAAAAGAAAAAATAAGAACCATATGATCCTGTCAATAGATGCAGAAAAAGCATTTGACAAAATACAGCACCCTTTCCTAATAAAAACCCTCAAGAAAGTGGGGATAGAAGGAACATACTTAAACATCATAAAAGCCATCTATGAAAAGCCCACAGCTAATATCATCCTCAATGGGGAAACTGAGAGCCTTTCCCCTGAGATCAGGAACACGACAGGGGTGTCCACTCTTGCCACTGCTATTTAACATAGTGTTGGAAGTCCTAGCATCAGCAGTTAGACAACAAAACAGAATAAAAGGCATCAAGATGGGCAAGGAGGAAGTCAAACTCTCACTGTTTGAAGATGACATGATACCTTACATGAAAAATCCGACAGAATCCACCAAAAGACTACTAGAACTGATCCATGAATTCGGCAAAGTTGCAGGGTACAAAATCAATGTACAGAAATTGGTGGCATTTCTATACACCATCAATGAAGCAGCAGAAAGAGAAATAAAGAAGCTAATCCCCTTCCCGATCGTACCAAAAACCATAAAATACCTAGGAAAAAACCTAACCAAAGATGTAAAAGATCTCTACCCTGAAAACTATAAAAAGCTTATGAAGGAAATCGAGGAAGACACAAGGAAATGGAAAAACATCCCATGCTCATGAATTGGAAGAATAAATATCGTCAAAATGGCAATACTACCCAAAGCAATCTACACATTCAATGCAATCCCAATCAAAATTGCACCCGCATTCTTCTCAAAGCTAGAGCAAACCATCCTAAAATTTGTATGGAACCACAAAAGACCCCAAATAGACAAAGTAATACTGAAGAAGAAAACCAAGGTGGGAGGCATCACGATCCCAGACTTCAACATCTACTACAAAGCGGTAGTCATCAAGACAGTATGGTATTGGCACAAAAACAGACACATAGACCAATGGAATAGAATAGAAAACTCAGAAATGGACCCGCAAGTATATGGCCAACTAATCTCTGACAAAGCGGGAAAGAGTACCCAATGGAAAAAAGACAACCTCTTTAACAAATGGTGCTGGGAGAACTGGACAGCAACATGCAGAAGAATGAAACTAGACCACTTCCTTACACCACTCACAAAAATAAACTCTAAATGGATAAAGGATCTGAATGTGAGACAGGAAACCATCAAAATCCTAGAGGAGAAAGCAGGAAAAAGTCTCTTTGACCTAAGACGCACCAAATTCCTACTCGACACGTCTCCAAAGGCAAGGGAATTAAAAGCAAAAATGAACTATTGGGACCTCATCAAGATAAAAAGCTTCTACATGGCAAAAAGAAACAAGCAACAAAACTGATAGGCAACCAACAGAATGCGAAGATATTCGCAAATGACATATCGGATAAAGGACTAGTATCTAAAATCTGTAAAGAACTTACCAAACTCCACACCTGAAAAACGAATAACCCAGTGAAGAAATGGGCAGAAGATACGAATAGACACTTCTCCAAAGAAGACATTCAAATGGCAAACAGACACATGAAACGATGCTCAATGTCACTCAGCATCAAGGAAACACAAATCAAAACCACCCTGAGATACCACCTCACACCAGTCAGAGTGGCTAAAATGAACAAATCAGGAAACTATAGGTGCTGGCGAGGATGTGGAGAAACAGGCACCTCTCACACTATTGGTGGGAATGCAGTCTAGTGCAGCCGCTCTGGAGAACTTTGGAAAGGTTCCTCAAAAAAATGAAAATGGAACTACCCTATGACCCAGCAGTAGCACTGCTAGGAATCTACCCAAGAGATGCAGGAGTGCTGATGCATAGGGGCACGTGTACCCCGGTGTTTATAGCAGCACTTTCAACGATAGCCAGATCATGGAAAGAGACTAAGTGTCCATCAACTGACGAATGGATAAAGAAGATGTGGTATACTTATACAATGGAATACCATGCGGCAATGAGAAAGGATGAAATCTGGCCATGTGTGGCAACATGGATGGACCTGGTGGGTATTATGCTGAGTGAAATAAGTCAGTCAGAGAAAGACAGATGCCATATGTTTCCACGCATAGGTAGACTTCGCGAGATTTAACAGAAAACCAAGGGCGAAGGGAAGAGGGGGAAGAAAAAAAGACAGAGAGGGAAGGAGACAAAACATAAGAGGCTGTTAAATACTAAGAACAAACTGAGGGTTGAGGGGGATATGGGAGGGGGGAGAGTGGGTGACGGGCACTGAGCAGGGCATGGGTTGGGATGAGCGCTGGGTGTTTAATGGAAACCAAATTGACAATAAAAAAATTATTAAAAAGAAAGGTAAGTGCACAAGTATTTGCAACATGTATGACAAAGTCTTGTTATCCTCAATAAATAAGAGATGCTCAGAAAAAGAAAAATAAAAGAAATGCGACCAATTTCTGTAGATTGATTTTGTATCCTGGGGCTTTGGTGAATTCACATATCAGTTTCAGCAGTTTTTAGGTGGAGTCTTTCAGATTTTTCACATAGAGTATCAAGTTGTCTGTCTGCCAAGAGTGAAAGTTTCACTTCTTTTCCCCAATTTGTATGCCTTTATTTATTTTTTGTTGTTGTTGTCTGATTGCTGGGGCTAGGAATTCCAGTACTATGTTGAACAACAGTGGTGAGAGGGGACATCCCAGTCTTGTTCCTGACCATAGTGGGAAAGCTTTCAGGTTTTCCCCCTTGAGGATTGTATTATCTGTGGGCCTTTCATCCATGGATTTTATGAGGTTGAAGTATGTTTCTTCTATCGCTACTTTCTTGAGAGTTTTTATTGAGAAATAAGTCTGTATTTTGTCAAATGCTTTTTATGCATCGATTGATAGTATTGTATAGTTCATATCCTTTCTTTTATTAATGTGGTGTATCACGTTGATTGATTTACAAATATGGAAGCATCCCTGTAGCCCAGGAATAAATCCCACGTGATCATGGTGAATAATTCCTTTAATATACCATTGAATTCGATTTGCTATTATCTTGTTGAGAATTTTTGCATCTGGATTCATTGGAGATATTGGCCTGTAATTCTCCTTTTAGTGGGATCTTTCTCTGGTTTTGGAATCAAGGTAATGTTGGCTTCGTAGAATGAGTTGGGAAGCTTTTGTTCCATTTCTATTTTTTTGGAGCAGTTTGAGAAGAATAGATATTAACTCTTCATTAAATGTCTGGTAGAATTCCCCTAGGAAGCCATCTTGCCCAGGACTCTTATTTGTTCTGTGATTCAATTTCTTTGCTGGTTATTGGTCTGTTCCAATTTTTCTATTTCTTCCTGTTTGAGTTTTGGTGGTGTGTGAGTGTCTGGGACATTGTCCATTTCTTCCAGATTATCCAGTTTGTTGGCATCTAATTTATCATAGTATTCTCTTATAATTTTATTTCTGTGGTGTTGGGTTTGATATCTCCTCTTTCAATCATGATTTTATCTATTTGGATCCTCTTTCTTTTATTTTTGAGAAGTCTGACTAAGGGCTTATCAACTTTTAGTTTCATTGATCTGTTCTACTGTATTTTTTTGTTTCTATATCATTTATTTTTGGTCTAATCTTTATTATTTCCCTTCTTCTGCTGGCTACGGACTTTATTTGCTGCTCCTTCTCTAGCTCCATTAGGTGTAAGGTTAGTTTGTGCATTTGGGACCTTTCTTGATTCTTGAGATAGGCCTGAACTGCAATGTATTTTTCTTTTTTCCTAAAGTTTTAAAATATTTTTTATTTTTTAATAGTTTATTTTCAAATTGGTTTACATATAACATCCAGTGCTCATCCCAACACGTGCCCTCTTTAATGCCCATCATCCCCTCTCCGCCCTCCCTCACCCCCCTCACCCTCAGTTTGTTCTTAGTCTTTGAGAGTCTCTTATGTTTTATCTCCCTCCCTCTCTGTGTCTTTTTTTCCTTTCCCCTCTTCCCCTCCACCCTGGGTTTTGCTTAGTCTCTCAAAATCCACTTATGCGTGGAAACATATGGTATCTGTCTTTTTCTGACTGACTTATTTCACTTAACATAATGCCCTCCAGTTCCATCCGTGTTGCTACACATGGCCAGATTTCATTTTTTCTCATTGCCACGTAGTAGTCCATTGTATATATGTACCACATCTTCTTTATCCATTCGTCAGTTGATGGGCACTTGGTCTCTTTCCATGATTTGGCTATTGTCGAAAGTGCTGCTATGAACATTGGGGTACACGTGCCCCTATGCATCAGCATTCCTGTGTCTCTTGGGTAGATTCCTAGCAGTGCTATTGATGGGTCGTAGGGTAGCTCTATTTTCATTTTTTTGAGGAACCATCAAAATCCTAGAGGAGAAAGCAGGAAAAAACCTCTTTGACCTGAGCCGCAGCAATTTCCTATGGGACACATCTCCAAAGGCGAGGGAATTAAAAGCAAAAATGAACTATTGGGACCTCATCAAGATAAAAAGCTTCTGCACGGCAAAGGAAACAACCAACAAAACTAATAGACAACCAACTGAATGGGAAAGGATAATTGCAAATGACATATCGGATAAAGGGCTAGTATTTAAATCTATAAAGAACTTACCAAACTCCACACCCGTAAAACAAATAATCCGGTGAAGAAATGGGCGGAAAATATGAATAGACACTTTTTTTTGCATCTTAGTTACAGTGATTTTTTATTCATCCTGATTATATTTAGGCCTTTGATCTCTGCCATAAGGTTTTCTCTCGTGTCTTCAATGCTTTTTCTTTTTTTCAACCCAGCTAGTAGTCTTACGACTATTGTTCTAAAATATTTTTCAGATATATTGCTTATATATGTTTTGAGGAAATCCCTGGATGTCATTTCTTCTTGAACTGTCTTTTCTGTCCCTCCTCCACTTGCTTGCACTCTCTCTCCCTAAAAATAAATAAATAAACTTTGAAGAAAAAAGAAAATAATAATAAAATAAAATAATAATAATAATAAAATAAACATAGGAACTATGAGCCTGATTTCAAAACATAAAAAGAAGGACAAGGGAAAAAAAAGTTGTCCGTTGGTACCTGGAGGTGGTGGCTGTGCTGGTCTGGAGGAGAAGCCAGTTGGATTGGTTCAAAGTCAGTCTTTCCCCAGTAAATAAGTGGTTCCCAGGCACGGAGGGTCAGGGTTTGGTGTAAGCAGGTCCCACCTCTACTAGGAGACATTCTGCTGCTCTCTGAAGTCCCACAGTATTCGTGTTGGGGGAGGGGAAATGGTTCTACTCTAATCACTTGTCCCTGGACCAGGTATCTGATTCCCCATTGTTCAGGCAGCCCTCACAGAATAGCAAGGGAAGTCTGCTCACCCTGCACCAAAACTTTATTGTATTTTCTTTGGCACGTGGCTGGGATTCAAAACGCAGAGACTTACAGGACCTGGCACCACATGGATCTGCTCCTTTCTTCCAGAGTAGAGCCTCTCCACCCTTCTGATGAAGTGCCTTTGGCTGGCACCTGCAGGATCTTTTGTCCTTGGGAAGGCAGTAGATCCTCTTCCAAAATACTCCAGGAAGGGGAGTACTTCTCTCCTAGTGCACCCCGGAGATCGATATACCACACTATGCGCTCTGGGGCCAGCTCCCTCTGCACCAAGAGTGTGCTCCATTGCTCTGCTCCAGAGAAAGTCACACACTTCCAAAACTTCAGAGCTCCAAAAGCTATTTATAAAAAAGAACTGGGACACTCAGTATTTCTCACTTCCGTGTTCCAGAGAAAGTTTCCTCTTGTGCTGATTTGATGCCATATTATCTCAACCTTTCACTCTTTCTTTCCATGTTGTCTCTCCGTGGAAAGCATTCGCTCCCTTCTTTGGCGTGGCTTTTTTTTCCTCCCCTAATTCACATCCACGCACCTTGCACCTGCCAAGCTGTCTCCCTCTAACTGTGGGGTCCTTTTGACACTCTGCAGACTTGTTTTCTGGGTGTTCCAAGTAATCTGACCTCAATACAGATGTGTTTGAGGGATGAGGAGAGCCCAGGGTCCTCCTACTTCTCTGCCATCTTAACTCCTCCTCTCATACACTCTTGACAAGAAGGTAAATTGGTACAGCCACTGTGGAAAACAGTATGGAAGTTCCTAAAAAAATTAAAAATAGAAATACCAGGGGCTGCTGAGAGGATGGTGGAGTAGGAGGTTTCCTCGTCTCACAGATACAACTAGATAACACTAAGACAAGCTTAAATAACCCAGAAAAGGACCCAAAGACTGCCACTATGAAGTCCACAACCAAAAGTACAGAAGAGGCCACACCGAAGCAAATAGGAAAGGCAGAGATTTGATTTGAGATCTAATGTGACTGTGGTCATCTGCAGATTGGAGGGAGCCAGGAGAGCAGTGAATGATGAGAAACAGACAATCACACTGAGGGGTTCTCAAAGGGAAGGCAAACCTCTATAGCATTTGACTTTGAAAGTGAGAGGGTCAAATTTTGTGAGTTCTGTCGCCAGTGGGACTTAAAACCTGGAAATCTGATCATCATTCCATTCAGCTCCAGGAGAGCCCTGAGGGCATTAGGAAGCAGAGATCCTGCCCTTAAAGAGGCAGTAGGCCAATCAACCTGAGCAGATACAGCATAGAAAGCCAGAAGTTTGAAAAAACAAGCCAGGGGAAGATGGAGGGGAACATGATTTACTCATAACAGAGCATGGCCTGGATAGACAAGGATCATGGGGAGAACCTTTTAGAAACAAAGGAGCTGGCAGGTGCCATTTCCCTCTCCTGCCTCCCCATCATAAACACATGGCCACCTGTGGGAACCAGCATTGCACCAACACTTTCTATCTCATTCGCTTCCACCAAACCACCCCCACCCCAGGCATAAGGGATCCGCTCTTTCCAGTCATATTTGCCTCAGTCCTAGTGCAGTAGAGCCCTCCACAGAGGGCTCAGGGTGAGGTGTGCAGACCTCACCAGAACTGTCTTCTGAACCTTACCTTTTGCAGGGGCTCAGTCTTGGTGGCAGTGGCAATAGCTTCAATGACTGTGGCAGCTGTGGCAGCAGCAGTGAGTGCTGCAGAAGCCTGAGGTGTACCTCGTTAAAAGTGCAGGACCCACCCTCCTGCCCTTTACAGATCCGCTTAAGCTGACCTATACTGCCAGCAGTTGCTCCACATTTCAATTGTTAAAACACACATTACACTCTTTGGGAAACAAACACTACCCACAATAAGCAAAGGGAGGCACTTCAGACAACTGGACTGAAGGCAGCAACAGCAAGAACACAACAGGGCACACACAACACACTCAGGAGCCACTCTCTGAAGTGCCAAATCCTGGGGAACAGGGGATACTGCACTGCAGAGCATTTAAGCATTTCTTCTTCATAAGGCCATTACCTTCATGAGCAGGAAACATAGCTGACTTTCCTCACACACAGAAACAGATATAGATAGTTGGACTAAATGAGGAGAAACAGAACCATATCCCAAATGAAAAAACGGGACCAAACCACAGTAAGTGACCTAATGGAAACGAATATAAGTAATATGCCTGATAGGGAATTTAAAGTCATGATCATAAAGATACTCAGTGGACTTAAGAAAAGAGTGGAGAACATCAGTGAGACCCTTAACGAAGAGAGAAAAAAGAACCAATCAGAGATGAAGAACACAATAAATGAAATTAAATATATACTTGATGGGGGCACCTGGGTGGCTTAGTCTGTTAACTGTCAGACTTCGGCTCAGGTCATGAGCCTCTGGTTTGTGGGTTTGAGTCCCACATTAGGCTCTCTGCTGTCAGTGCAGAGCCTGCTTTGGATCTTCTGTCCCGCTTTCTTTGCCTCCACCTCCCCCTTAAAAATAAACAAATAAATAAAAAACATTAAAAAATTAAAAATATATATACTTAAAGGAATGAAGAACAGGCTAGAGGAATGAATTAATGACCTAGAAGGCAGAGTAATGGAAGCAACCAACATGATTAAATGAGAGGAAAAATTATACAAATTGACGAAAGTCTTAGGGAACTTGGTGACTCCATCGAGCCTAATAACATTCACAGTATAGGGATCCCAGAATATAAAAGAGGAGAGTGGGCAGAAAATTTATTAAAGGAAATAATAGTTGAAAACTTCCCTCATCTGGGTAAAGAAACAGATATTCAGAGCCAGGAGGCACAGAAATCCCCTAACAAGATCAGTCCTAAGAAGGTCCACACCAACACATAGTAATTAAAATGGCAAAAAGTAGTGATAAAGAAAAAAATCTTAAGAGCAACAAGAGAAAAGAAGACAGTTACATACAAGGGAAAATCCAGAAGGCTATTGGAAAATATTTCAGCAGAAATGTGCAACAAGAAAGGAGTGTCATGATGTATTCAAAGTGCTCAACAGGGAAAATGTGCAGCCAAAAATATGCTATCCAGCAAGGCTATCATTTGGAATAGAAAGACAGTGTTTCCCAGAGGGGCAAAAAAAAACTAAGAAGTTCATGACCACCAAGCCAGCCCTACAAGACATGCTAAAGGGGCCTCTTTGAGTGAAAAATAGAGACCATAAATGGAGGTATGAAAAAATAAGTATATCTGTAGAAATCAGTCAAGGAATTCATAAAATAAAAGGATGTAAAATATGACACTGTATATTTAAAATGTGTGGGGAAATGACTAAAAAATGGCTTCAAACTTAAGTAATTATCAACTTAATATAGGCTGCTGTATGTAGAAGATGTTAAATACAAACCTAATGGTAACCACAAACCAAAAACCAGTAATGGATAAGCGAAGAATAAAGTGAAAAGTATTCAGGCATATCACTAAATAAAACTAGAAGATCATGAAAGAGTGCAAGAGAAGAATCAGGAAAAACTATAGAAACAATCACAAACAAGTAACAGAAAAGCAACGAATACTTATCTATCAATAATTACTTTGAAAATGGACTAAATGCTCTAATCAAAAGACATAAGGCAACAAAGTGGATAAAAAACAAGACCCATCTATATTCTACCTACAAGAGACTCATTTCAGACATAAAGACAACTTCAGACTGATACTAAGGGGGCTGATAAACATTTATCATGCAAGTGGGTGTCAAGAGAAATCAGGGTAACAATATTTATATCAGACAAAATAGACATTAAAACAAGACCATAAGAAGAAATAACGAATGACACTAAATAATCATTAAGGGGACAATACAAAAAGGTATAACAATTATAAATATTTATGCACCCAATATGGGAGAACCCAAATCCATAAAAGTTAGTAACAAGCATAAGGGAACTAACCGATAGTAAGACAATAATAGAAGGGGAGTTTGCCCCATTTACATCAATAGACATATAATTCAAACAGAAAATCAACAAAGAAATAAAGAATGGGTTTGAATGACACACTGGACAGATGACTTTAACATATATATTCAGAACATTCTATCCTAAAACAGCAGAATACACATTCTTTTCAATTACACATGGCACGTTCTCCAGAATAGATCACATATTAGGCCATAAGACAAGTCTCAACAAATTAAAAAAAGACTGAAGTCATACCTTGAAACTTTTCTGACCACAATACTATGAAACTAGAAATCAAGCAGAAGAAAAAATCGGGAAAGACCAACAATATATGGAGGTTAACATGATACTAAACAATGAAAGGGTCAACAAAGAAATCAAAGTAAAATAAAAATTACATGGAAACAAATGAAATGAAAACACAATGGTCCAAAATCTTTGGTATGTAGTAAAAGCGATTTCAAGAAGGAATTTTATAGCAATACAGACCTACCTCAGGAAGCAAGAAAAATCTCAAATAAAGAACATAACCTTACACCTAAAGGGTCTAGAAATAGAAGAACAAACAAAACCCAAAACCAGCAGGAGGAAATAATAAAGATTATAGCAGAAATAAATGATATAGAAACTAAAAAACCCAAAAACATTAGAACAGATAAAATAACCAGAAGTTTCTTCTTTGAAAAAATCAACAAAATTGATAAATCTTTAGCTAGAGTCATCAAGAAAAAAAGAGAAAGGGCTCAAATAAACAAAACCACAAATGAGAGAGGAGAAATAACAACCAACGCAAGAGAAATAAAAAGAGTTATAACAGAATACTATGAACAATTATATGCCAACAATTTGGATAACCTAGAAGAAATGGATAAATTCCTAGAAATATATAACCTACCAACACTGAAGCAGGAAAATATAGAAAATTTGAAAAAATAATGGTATTTCTCAAAATTATAAAGAGAAAGTCTAAAGCAGCAGAGAAAAAGAATATGGATAGAAGGGGAAAATAAAGATGACATCAGATTTCTCATTGGAAACAATGCACATGATAAGTCAATAAAAAATCATTTTTAAAGTATTGCAATGCAAAACCTATCCACGTGAATTCTAAAGAAAAAAATCTATGCAAATCAAAACCACAATGGTATATCGCCTTACATCAGTTAGAATGGCTAAAATTAAAATAATAAAAAACAACACGCGTTGGCGATGTGGAGAAAAAGGAATCTTTGTACAGTGTTGGTGGGAATGTAAATTGGTATAGCCATTTTGGAAAACAGCATGGAGGCTACTCAAAAAATTAAAAATTGAAATATCATATGACCTAATAATTCCGCTACTGAATATTTAATCAAAGAAAGTGAAAGCACTAATTAAAAAATATACGTGCACCCTATATATATTGCAGCGTTATTTACAATAGCCAAGATATGGAGGCAACCCAAGTATCCATCGATAGATGAATAGATAAAGATGATGTAGTATACACATACACACACACACACACACACACGCACGCACATGCACGCACGCACACAATGGGCTATTACATATCCATAAAATGAGCTAGTGCCATTTGAGACAACATGAGTGGATGCAGAGGGTATCATGCTTTGTGAAATAAATCAGACTGAGAAAAACAAAGACCATATGGTTTCACTCATATGTGAAAGCTAAAATAAACAAGCAAAAAGCAATATGTATTAATACAGAGAACAAACTGATGGTAGTTAAAGGGGAGGTGGGTGGGGCAATGGGCAAATTAGGTGAAAGAGTGGAAGATACGGGCTTCCAGTTATGATATGAATAAGTCGCAGGAATAAAAGACATGGTATAGGGAATATAGCCAGTGATATTGTAATAGCATTGTATGTTTGAGGGATGGTAGCTACATTTGTGGTGGGTATAGGATAACACATATAGAAGTCGAATCACTATGCTATACACTTGAAACTAATGTAACAATGTGTGCCAACTATACTCAAGTAAAAAAGAGACAGAAAACTTACCACTGATTGGCTCAGATTCAGGACTGGGAGTTTCTGGTTGACTTTCAAAAGCTTGGGTCTGTCATTGATTTTCTAACTCTCAGAAGTTTAGTCACTGGAATGGGGGTATTGTTGGTTTGGCTTATTTTCAGACCATAGGTATGGATCCAAAGTTATCACTAATTAATCATGGTTATTTGTTCACAACTTGGGACTCTGGCCAAATAACTGTCTTTTCCTTTCTTCAATATGAAAAATAAGTATTTTTAATTCTCAGTAATTGCTTTTGGTCCTTCCTCATCTAAATCTGCACAAGAAACCATAAGGGATTGTCTGGACACCTTGTGGACTGTATTTGTGGAGGTAGGATTTTTAGTATTGTTATCATTTAAGTGATTTAGAATCAAATTACTGTGGCAGAAAATTTATTGTAATTTATTGAAAGCCGACTATGGCACATGTAGGGCATGCTAATAAAGTCAATATGGTCTGGATTTTCTATTCTGTTCCATTGATCTGTGTGTCTATTTTTGTGCCAGTACTATGATGTTTTGATGATTACAGCTTTGTAATATATGTTGAAGTCCAAAATTGTGATGTTTTTAGCTTTGCTTTTCTTTTTCAAGAATGCTTTCTCCAGCTGTAGGTGAACAGCTGCTGTAGCACACCATGCACATTTGCTGCACTGGGACCAGAAGCCATACCCCGCCCAGCTATGTGCCCCCAGTCACCTTAGCATTCTGCACCCAGCATTCTGTCCCCGGCAGTCCTGGCACTCAACCCCAGCCACTTCAGCACTTTAGGGGATCTGGCATAGGACTAGTGGCCCAGTGCAAATGGGTTCTTTTTATCTAGAGTTAGAATCAATATTTAGATAGGGAATCCTCGTCATCATATGTAGAGGCAGGCATAAGGTTGCACATGTGCCTTAAGGAAACATGCTTATACATACATTGCATGCTATTTAAATGAGGCTTGTGCTCCTCCTCTTCGGATGGTTATTGTAGTGTAATAAGATACTGTCAGTCTATGGGTCACTCCGTGGTTCATCCGCACAGGTGCAAGTTGGAGGTTAAGCTCAAACTAGTCTGGGAAGCCTGAGCTGCTGGAGCTTTTCCTCGGGGCAGTCCTTATTGCTTGAGAGGATTTTTGGTTTCCATTATGGGATATTATGTCCATAGGGTCTTTTGCCTGAGTTAACAGATAAGGTGTAAAGAAGAGCTTAAGGAAAAATGTGGGACAAATGTCAGTGGGTACAAGCAAGTGAGCAGTAAAGGTCAGGTTTTGGGATCTAGCTAGTGACATAAGGAGAGCAGAAAAGATAAAGGGGACCCGACATGGCTCTGAGGAACTTCAGTGGTGGGGCTGTGCAGATGTAAGGGTTAGGAGGAATAGGTACAAGGGGGGAAGGAGGGAAGGGGATAAGGGAAGAGAGAGTTAGGGGAAAAGAGATAGGAAGAGAAAATAACTCAGGAAAAAACAATTACTGGAGACGAGAGGAACCCCTAGTGCCTGTCCTAGTGTAGACTGAACACTGAACACTGATCAGGTGAGTCTTCCTGCAGTCAGGTAAAGGTACAAGGAGAGATGAGATGAGGAAGCCCCAACACCCAAAGTGTACATTCCTTTTCTGAGCAGGATGGCTGTGCTATGGGTTGAGGTCAGGTGAGGGGAAGGTGCTGGTGTGGTATGCATAGTCCAGAAAGAGTTATTTCCATTTTAAAAACAAGGATAGACTTGTGCAGGTTTTGAACCTGTAGGTAAGGAGCCAGGAAAGTAGAGCCAGAGTTACAAAAAGACATAGAGTGAAATGAAAAGAGACAGAGGATAAAAGTACAGAGAGTAACGGCACAGGTAATAAAGAGATAACAGACAGGAAATAAGAGACAGAGAATAGAGATAATGATAGAGAATTAGAGAAAAACAGGGAGGGGGTCCTGCCTGCATTGTTTCGGCTGTCCCAGGGCAAGAGGCTGGAGAAGCTTAGTGGAGGGCAGGAGGGTCTCAAAATAACCAGCGGAGAGATATGTACCCTGAGGCTTAGGCTGGACAGAGGAAGAACTATAACATGGATATACTACTCTTTTTGTTGTTGTTTTTCTTCTGGTTACCTTTGTAATTATGAATTCTATACCACTGCTTTTGATTTTTCAATTAATTTATATTGTGACTTTTTACCAGTTTCTTCTACTTCCTCATTTATTTACATATTTTTATTCTGTTTCCTGACTTCTTGAGTTAAAAGCCTAATTCAATTATGTTTGTTCCATTCCCTGAAATTCGTATCTCAAATCCTTCCAGATAAGATGAAGATATTTTGTTTGGTCTTCCACCTCTCACCTTCTGACAGTCATTCTTTTGCTGTTACATTTTCTACAGTCATAACATTTCTTTATAAAATTTTCTTTCACGTTTATTTATATTTGAGAGAGAGAGAGAGAGAGAGAGAGAGAGAGAGGGAGCGCACAAGTGGGGCAGGGGCAGAGAGAGACGGAGACAGAATCTGAAGAAAGCTTCAGCCTCTGAGCTGTCAGCACAGAGCCTGATGCAGGGCTTGAACTCACAAGCTGTGAGATCATGACCTGAGCCGAAGTTGGACGCTCAACTGACTGAGCCACTCAGGCACCTCTACATTGATAATATTTCTATCCTGTTTCATCAGCCTAACTAGGTCTAACGAACTTTATATAGAGGTTGATTTTCATATTGAAAATCAGTACACGTTACGTTACTATGACAGAGTGAATCAATAGATACAGAACATTCACAGGACATCTGGCAGCCTATAGGATGCCCTTGTGTACATGAGAGGAAGTTAGATAATACTTTCAGGCAGTTGAATAAGGAAAGGACCTTCTCCCCCCACCCCCACTTCTGGGTGGCTATATCCCAGCATGGGTGGGGCTTGACAAGCAGAACACTTTTGGGATTTCAGTACTCACTTGCCCTTTTGACTTGCCAACTTTGTACTGTGCACCCATTCCACGACCTTATGTAGCCACCCTGAATGTTTTCTTCTTAGGTCGGCTGGGGCCGAATATGAAACTGTGCTCTCTGCCCTCAATCCAGAATAACCTACACAACCAAATATGGTACCTGAGGCTGAGTATATGAAGGCAAAGGGCTTGAATACAAGTAATACCTGGAATTGTCAAAATTAGAGAACTGAAAGAGAATGAAATCCACTACTCAGTCTTGGTTTCCTGGTGTCCTGTAATTTCTATTTTACAGTGATGAAAAAAACAAAAATATTATCTCACCTAGGGTGGAAAGGCAGCCTCAACTTTAAGGGCAAACCTTTGAAACAGTATAAAAGTAATATCTAGCTCATCGTGATTTTGTGAGGATTAAATGATATACTCTATATAAAGCACCATTGACTGACAATGAGTGCTCAATAAGTGTCAGCAAATTAACTAAAGGGAGGTAGATAACTAGAGTAAAAGGTTCAGTGGAAAAGGAAAGAACAAGAGGATAGGGCTACCTGGCATGATGATGAGCATTTGTAAGTACTGGCTGATGCCTGACTGATTAAGATAGGAGCTTGATAAGCAATGAGGGGTGACTCCCGAGACAGGAAACTGGAATCATTGGTTGTGCCTTTTTTGGCAAATAACTCTTGCTTCTCTTTGGGCCACAGATTCTTTATCTACCACAGGCAATCACAATTCTTCCAGCCATCAATAGCTCCCTGGGCAGTGGCAAGACATAAATGTGTGCAAGAATGCTTTGGAAAACCAAATGCATTTTCTTTAACAGTGTACTGATCATATGATAGTTACACTGAATCTTTTGGACTAAAATCCTTCAAACTGTTGGCACACAAAGACCTTACAAGGAATTAGTGGGAACAGATAGTTTTAAGGGAATTAATTTACAGATCCTCAACTTCAATATTGACTCTTTTCTAAAACTGATCTTCCTTGAGTACCTGTTTCTCCTTTACCACTTCTCTTTCACAATCCTCTTTCTCTCTATTTACAGAAAAAAGGTAGACTTCACACCAATCCAAAATGTTAGCATAGTGCCTTACCCCTAGACTGTCAAAAACCTTAAGGTTTTCACCAAGGTGTAATTCCAAATGCTGGTTTTAGTGTTGAGAAACTGAGCGATTGCATTAATAGGAATAAATCCTTTTGTGAACCAGATGCTTTTCAATTACTTACTCTCAAAAAAAAATCGAAAAAGAAGAACTTAATAGAGTTGGCAGCTGGTAAATCATTATGAATAATTTTGATGATTGATCGCTATATTTTAGCACATAATTCGTAAGCAGTTCAAAGAATTAAGTGACACTGTTATAACAAAACCGTCTTTCATTCTCATCTACTTATTTACCTCTCAATGCTTACATCTATAAAAATGAAAAACAGGAATATGAGTGTTGCTTAATGCTTTCTCATTGTAGCAGTAAATTACATTGATACATGAATACACAGACTAATATTTTAAGAGCTCTATTTATCTCATTAAGGAATAAATTTCCAACCAAATTTTACATTTTATACTATTTGTAAAATTTATAATTTATTTTATTTTTATTAGTTACATATTAATTAGTATAACAATCTTGAAGAAAAAATCATTTACTTACTTTTAAATTCCATTGTAACTAACAAAGTGTTATATTGGTTTCAGGTGTATAACGTAGTGATTCAAATGTTCTATGAATTACTCAGTGCTCATCATGATAAGTGTACTCTTAATCCCGTCACCTGTTTTACCCACCCTCCACCCACCTCCCCGCTCACAACCACCAGTTTGTTCTCTATATTTAAGAGTCTGGGTTTTTTTGTCCATGTTTTCTTTGTTTGTTTTATTTCTTAATTCCACATATGAGTGAAATTATATGGTACTTGTCTTTCTGACTGACTTATTTCACTTAGCATTATACCCTCTAGCTCTATCCATGTTGTTGCAAATGGCAAGAATTCATTATTTTTTCTGGCTGAGTGTATATATACCACATTTTTATGCATTCATCTATGGATGGACACTCGGTTGCTTCCATAATACGGCTATTCTTTTTTTTTTAACATTTTATTGTCAAATTGATTTCCATACAACACCCAGTGCTCATCGCAACCCGTGCCCTGCTCAGTGCCCGTCACCCACTCTCCCTTCTCCCATACCCCCCTCAACCCTCGGTTTGTTCTTAGTATTTAAGAGTCCCTTATGTTTTGTCTCTCTCTCTCTGTATGTGTCTTTTTTCTTTCCCCTCTTCCCCTCCCCCCTGGTTTTCAGTTAAGTCTCGCAAAGTCCACCTATATGGGGAAACATATGGCATCTGTCTTTCTCTGCCTGACTTATTTCACTCAGCATAATACCCTCCAATTCCATCCATGTTGCCACAAATGGCGAGATTTCATTCTTTCTCATTGCCACATACACTAATATGGCTATACTAAATAATGCTGCAATAGCTGGGGAGGGGGCCAACATGGCGGAGAAGTAGGGGGACCAGTTCTTTCAAACAAAGAAGGACTGCAGCCAAAGGACTCTCAACCCCAAGAGTCTGGGAGGAAAGGAAATGGAGTCTACAAGGAAGAAAATGCTAAAACCAGGCAGCACCATAAGTGTGTGAGTGCAAACTGGGGGAAATAGAATGGACCACGGAGGTATGGAGGGGAGGAAGCCCCTTCTGCGGAGAGACAAAGGGAGGAGAAAGAGTGGCTGGGGAAGTGTTCAACTGTATCTGGACAAGAGAAAAACCTTGGACCCAGATGGAGAGGGAGCCTATCATCCAGTCTCTAACCACAGGGCTCAAAGAGAAATCCTGTTTTAACTGCGGGGCTTGCATCAGACTGGCGCTGGTGGTCACATTCACATATCTGGGGAGGAGGGGAGTCATCTCTGGTCTCGGTGCTAATTCTGGGGCACAATCTACACCAGGGAAACCGGGCGTAGTGGTCGTAGTGAGTTTAAAACTCAGATAAGCATGGGACAGAGGAGACCACGGAATGATAAGGCCCACTGTGCCTAAATCCCCCAGCAGAGTGAGGACGGAGACAAAGTGGTATTTGGGACTCCTGGTCCATGAAGAAGGAACTGGGGGGGTCGCCATTTTTCTCTCCACAACCACCAAGGTGGGACCCCAGGGATTGGTCTGAGGTGCCCACAGTGGAGACGGGACCCGCCTACACCAAACCATGCCCCTCCTTGCAGGATAGACGCTGTGAAACAAGCACTGTGGCATTGCCTGTATTAACTCCAGGTCAATTCTTGTTATTTAGATATATTCTCCTTTTTCTCCTTCTTATCTCTTCCCTCCTCTGGGCTGGTTACTCGGGTATTGGTTTGCTTAAACAGCCATATTTAATTCATTCTCTTGATGCATGTTCTACACCTCCTTCTTTACTTTCTTCCCTCTCTCTCTGGAATAATCAGGCCATATAGTTCCTCTGGTAACTTTATCCTCATTTCTTTTTCCTCGCCTCCTTCCTTATTCTAATTTCTCTCTCTCTGGATTAAGCCTCTCAGTCTCTCTACCTGGTCAAAGCTCATTTTCTCATTCTCCCCAATCTTGTCATTACTCTCTCAGCACCACCCACACACTGTTATTTATGTGTAGCTGGTATTTCTGGTTTTATGCCTTCAGATTGTCATTCGTTTTTTCTTTTTTCTGTTTTGGTCTCCTTGCCTGTTTTATTTGTCAGCACGTTTGCGTGTTTTTGTTTCCTGTTTGTTTGCCCGTCTGTTTTCCTTTCCAGGGCTACCTTAAGGAACAAACCAAGGCGCACCTGGTGGAGGATAACCTAAGTCACAACAACAGAGAGCAAGTAACACCTCCCGAAAGGCCAGGCCCCGGACAGTGTATGAGCCCCCTTTAATATAGCAGTACTCCCAGGGGCAGAGCACGTAACAAGCTTTTAAAACATATAAGGGTTCTGTTATGTTGCTTATATCTCTTTTCATTAATTCTTGAGCTGTCACTGCTTCTTGTAGACTCTTTTGAGGAGAATTCTTCCGTCTCGTCATTTTGGCTGGATGTGTTATGTGTTGTTTCTTGAAGTTGCCCTGGAAAGGAAAACTGACAGACACACAGAACACAGAAATACTCAAACGTACCGACAAATGGTCCAGACAAGCAGTTCACAACAGAAAAAAATAACAAGTGACTCTCTGAGGGCAATGTCCTGAAGTAACAGCTACACGTTAAGGACAGGGTATGTAGTGTGCTGGTGGCAGAGCATATATAGACAGAATAATGACTGGTGCAGGGAGAAGAAGGAAATGGACTTTGCCCAGGTAGAGCGACTAAAGGGTTTAATCCAGACTGATAGAAATCAGAATAAGGACAGGTGCGAGGGAAAAGGAATAAAGATCGATGTCGTCTAGATGAACTTATACGGCCTGGTTATTCCAGAAAAAGGGAGTTCAGTTGGGCCGTGTCTGTGTTCGCCTTAGTTTCTTGTCAGCTCTAGCACCTTTTCCCCCCGATTTTTGTAGTTGAGAGAGAGACAATGGTTTCAGTCGTCCCCCTTTAAAGGGCAAGCGAAATACTGGAGCCCCCTACTCCTCCGCCAGAACCCCCCTCAGACGTAACTTGAATAGACCTTCTGCACGGCACATCATAGTGAAGCTGGCAAAATACAAAGATAGGGAGAGAATCCTGAAAGCAGCTAGGGACAAAAGAACCCTAACATACAAAGGGAGACCTATAAGGGTAGTAGCAGACTTATCTACGGAAACTTGGCAAGCCAGAAAGGAATGGCAGGACATCTTCAATGTGATGAGCAAGAAGGACATGCAACCAAGAATTCTGTATCCGGCTAGCCTGTCATTCAGAATAGAAGGAGAGATCAAGGTTTTTCCCAACAAACAAAAACTGAAAGAATTTATCAAAAATAAGCCAGCACTGCAAGAGATCCTGAGGGGCATTCTATGAAAACAAGGAGGCAAAGAATACAAACTACCAGACACAGCCTTACAAACATGAAACTTACAGATAATACAGTGACTGTAAGCCCATATTTTTCAATATTAACACTGAATGTAAATGGACTAAATGCGCCAATCAAAAGACAAAGGATAACAGAATGGATTAAAAAACAAGACCCATCTATTTGCTGTCTTCAAGAAACTCATCTTAAACCTGAAGACACCTTCAGATTGAAAGTGAGGGGATGGAGAACTATCTACCATGCTACTGGAAGTCAGAAGAAAGCCGGACTAGCCACACTTATATCAGACAAATTAGACTTTAAAATGAACGATGTAATAAGAGATGAGGAAGGACATTATATAATAGTCTCAGGGACCATCCAGCAGGAAGAGCTAACAATTGTAAATATCTACGCACCGAATTCAGGGGCACCCAAATTTGTAAAACAACTAATTACAAACATTAGCAACCTCATCGATAAAAATGTCCTAATAGTAGGGGATCTCAACACTCCACTCTCAGCATTGGATAGATCAACAAAACAGAAAATCTCCGCAGAAACAATAGCCCTGAATGACACATTAGGACAGATGGGCCTCACAGACATCTTTAGGGTCTTTCATCCAGAAGCAAAGGAATTTACATTCTTCTCATCTGCACACGGTACATTTTCCAAGATAGACCACATTCTGGGGCACAGGGAAGCTCTGAATAAATATAAAAGAATTGAGATCATACCGTGTACAGTGTCAGACCACAATGCTTTGAAACTTGAAATCAACCACAGGAAAAAGCCTGGAAAATATCCAAGAACATGGCGGCTAAGAAATAACCTACTAAAAGATGACTGGGTCAACCAAGCCATCAGAGAAGAATTTAAAAAATACATGGAAACAAATGAAAATGAAAATACAACAATCCAAACGCTCTGGGATGCAGCAAAGGCAGTCCTGAGAGGGAAATATATTGCAATCCAGGCCCATCTCAAGAAACAAGAAAAATCAATAACACAAATTCTAACAGCACGCCTAAAGGAACTAGAAGCAGATCAACTAAAACAACCCAAGCCCAGCAGAAAGAGAGAAATAACAAAGATCAGAGCTCAAATTAACCATATGGAGACAGAAAAGGTAGTGGAACAGATCAATGAAACCAAAAGATGGTTCTTTGAAAAAATAAACAAAATAGACAAACCTCTAGCCAGGCTTCTCAAAAAGAAAAGAGAGAGAACTCAAATAAATAAAATCGTGAATGAAAAGGGAGAAATTACAACCAATCCCTCAGAGATACAAGCAATCATCAGAGAATACTATGAAAAATTATATGCCACCAAACTTGGCAATCTGGAAGAAATGGACAGCTTCCTAAATAGCCACACGCTACCAAAACTCAAACGGGAAGAAATAGAAAATTTGAACAGACCCATAACTAGTGAAGAAATAGAATTAGTTATTAAAAACCTCCCAGCAAATAAAAGCCCTGGACCAGATGGCTTTCCTGCGGAATTTTACCAGACATTTAAAACAGAGTTAATTCCTATCCTCCTCAAGCTGTTCCAAAAAATTGAAACGGAAGGAAAACTCCCGGACTCATTCTATGAAGCCAGCATCACTTTGATTCCCAAACCAGATAGAGACCCAGCAAAGAAAGAAAATTACAGGCCAATATCCCTGATGAATATGGATGCAAAAATTCTCAACAAGATACTAGCAAATCGAATCCAACAGCATATAAAGAGAATTATCCACCATGATCAAGTAGGATTCATCCCTGGGTTGCAGGGCTGGTTCAATATTCGCAAATCAATCAACGTGATACATCACATCAACAAAAGAAAAGATAAGAACCATATGATCCTGTCAATAGATGCAGAAAAAGCATTTGACAAAATACAGCATCCTTTCTTAATAAAAACTCTCGAGAAAGTCGGGATAGAAGGAACATACTTAAACATCATAAAAGCCATATATGAAAAACCCACAGCTAATATCATCCTCAATGGGGAAAAATTGAAAGCCTTCCCCCTGAGATCAGGAACACGACAGGGGTGTCCACTCTCGCCACTGCTATTTAACATAGTGCTGGAAGTCTTAGCATCAGCAATCAGACAACAAAACAAAATAAAAGGCATCAAGATTGGCAAGGAGGAAGTCAAACTTTCACTTTTTGCAGATGACATGATACTTTACATGGAAAACCCGACAGAATCCACCAAAAGCCTACTAGAACTGATTCATGATTTCAGCAAAGTTGCAGGATACAAAATCAATGTACAGAAATCGGTGGCATTTCTATACACCAACAATGAAGCAGCAGAAAGAGAAATAAAGAAGCTAATCCCTTTCACAATTGCACCAAAAACCATAAAATACTTAGGAATAAACCTAACCAAAGATGTGAAAGACCTCTACACTGAAAACTATAAAAAACTTATGAAGGAAATTGAGGAAGACACAAGGAAATGGAAAAACATCCCATGCTCATGGATTGGAAGAATAAATATCGTCAAAATGGCAATACTACCCAAAGCAATCTACACATTCAATGCAATCCCAATCAAAATTGCACCAGCATTCTTCTCAAAGCTAGAGCAAACAATCCTAAAATTTGTATGGAACCACAAAAGACCTCGAATAGCCAAAATAATACTGAAGAATAAAACCAAGGCGGGAGGCATCACAATCCCAGACTTTAACCTCTACTACAAAGCGGTGGTCATCAAGACTGTATGGTATTGGCACAAAAACAGACGCATAGACCAATGGAATAGAATAGAAAACTCAGAAATGGACCCGCAAGTATATGGCCAACAAATCTTTGACAAAGCGGGAAAATGTATCCAATGGAAAAAAGACAGCCTTTTTAACAAATGGTGCTGGGAGAATTGGACAGCAACATGCAAAAGAATGAAACTAGACCACTTTCTTACACCACTCACAAAAATAAATTCTAAATGGATAAAAGATCTGAATGTGAGGCAGGAAACCGTCAAAATCCTAGAGGAGAAAACAGGAAAAAGCCTCTTTGACCTAAGACGCACCAATTTCTTACTCGACACGTCTCCAAAGGCAAGAGAATTAAAAGCAAAGATGAACTATTGGGACCTCATCAAGATAAAAAGCTTCTGCACGGCAAAAGAAACAACCAACAAAACGAATAGGCAACCAACGGAATGGGAAAAGATCATCGCAAATGACATATCGGATAAAGGACTAATATCTAAAATTTATAAAGAACTTACCAAACTCCAAACCCGAAAAACAAACAACCCAGTGAAGAAATGGGCGGAAGATATGAATAGACACTTCTCCAAAGGGGACATTCAGATGGCCAACAGACACATGAAACGATGCTCAATGTCACTCAGCATCAGGGAAATACAAATCAAAACTACACTGAGATACCACCTCACACCAGTCAGAGTGGCTAAAATGAACAAATCAGGAAACTATAGATGCTGGCGAGGATGTGGAGAAGTAGGCACCCTCCTACACTGTTGGTGGGAATGCAAACTGGTGCAGCCACTCTGGAAAACGGTGTGGAGGTTCCTCAAAAAAATGAAAATAGAGCTACCCTATGACCCAGCAATAGCCCTGCTAGGAATCTACCCAAGAGACACAGGAATGCTGATGCATAGGAGCACGTGTACCCCAATGTTCATAGCAGCACTTTCGACAATAGCCAAATCATGGAAAGAGACCAAGTGCCCATCAACTGACGAATGGATAAAGAAGTTATGGTACTTATATACAATGGACTACTACGTGGCAATGAGAAAAAATGAAATCTGGCCATGTGTAGCAAGATGGATGGAACTGGAGGGTATTATGTTAAGTGAAATAAGTCAGTCAGAAAAAGACAGATACCATATGTTTCCACGAATAGGTGGACTTTGTGAAACTAAGCAAAAACCAGGGGGAGGGGAAGAGGGGAAAGAAAAAAAAGACACAGAGAGGGAGGGAGATAAAACATAAGAGACTCTCAAAGACTAAGAAAAAACTGAGGGTAAGGGGGATGAGGGAGGGGGGAGAGGGGGTGATGGGCATTAAAAAGGGCACATGTTGGGATGAACACTGGGTGTTATATGTAAACCAATTTGAAAATAAACTATTATAACAAAAAAAAAAAAAAAAAACATATAAGGGGCAGAAAACTAGCCAAAATGATGAAACGGAAAAATTCTCCACAAAAGAAATTCCAAGAAGTAGTAACAGCTAAAGAATTGATCGAAACAGATATAAGCAACATAACTGAACAAGAATATAGAATAACAGTCATAAAATTAACTGCTGGGCTTGAAAAAAGCATAGAAGACAGCAGAGACTCCATTGCTGTACAGATCAAGGACCTTAAAAATAGTCATGATGAATTAAAAAACGCTATAAATGAGGTGAAAAAATAAAATGGAGGCGGCCACAGCGTGGATTGAAGAGGCAGAAGAGAGAATAGGTGAATTAGAAGATAAAATTAAGGAAAAAGAGGAAGCCGAGAAAAAGAGATAATCTGATCCAGGAGCACAAAAGGAGAATTCGAGAGCTGAGTGATGCAATCAAATGGAACAACATCGATATCATAGTAATTCCAGAAGAAGAGTGCGAGAAAGGAGCTGAAGGGGTACTTGAGCAAATCAGAGCTGAGAACTTCCCCAACCTGGGGAAAGAAACAGACATTGAAATCCAAGAGGCACAGAGAACTCCCCTCAGACGAAATTTGAATCGATCTTCTGCATGACATATCGTAGTGAAACTGGCAAAATATAAGGATAAAGAGAGAATTCTGAAAGCAGCTAGGAATATACGGGCCTTACTATACAAAGGTAGACGCATAAGGGTAGTAACACTCCTATCTACTGAAACTTGGCAGACCAGAAAGGAATGACAGGAAATCTTCAATGTGATGAACAGGAAAAACATGCAGTCATGAATCCTTTATCCGGCTTGCATGTCATTCAGAATGGAAGGGGAGATAAAGGTTTTCCAAAGCAAACAAAAACTGAATGACTAAACCATGCCTACAAGAGATCCTAAGGGGGCCTCTACGAAGGAAATGTTGCAAGGAACATAAAGTAGCAGAGACATGGCTACAAGCATGAAACCTACAGATAACGTAGTGACTCTAAACCCATATTTTTCTTTTCTTTTCTTTTTTAAAAAGTTTTTCTAATTTTTTTTTGAGAGAGGACATAATGAGAGCAGGAGAGGGACAGAGAGAGATGGAGACACAGAATCTGAAACAGACTCCAGGCTTAGAGCTGTCAGCACAGGCCCGACATGGGGCTCTAACTCAGGAACCATGAGTTCATGGCCCAAGTCAAAGTCAGACACTCAACCGACAGAGCCACCCAGACACCCCTAAGCCCATATTTTTCAATATTAAGAGTGAATTTAAATGGACTAAATTCTCCACTCAAAAGTCATAGGGTATCAGAATGGACAAAACAAACAAACAAACAAAAGAACAACCAACACCCATCTATTTGCTGTCTACAAGAGACTCATTTAGGACCCGAGGAAACCTCCAGATTGAAAGTAAGGGGATGGAGAATTATCTACCATGCTACTGGAAGTCAAAAGAAAGCTGGAGTAGCCATACTTATATCAGACAAACAAGACATTAAAGTAAAGGATGCAATAAGAGATGAAGAATGACATTATATAATAATCACAGGGTCTATCCATCAGAAAGAGCTAACAATTTTAAATGTCTACCCACTGAATTCGTGGGCACCCAAATTTGTAAAACAATTAATTACAAACATAAGCAATCTTTTGATAAAAATGTGCTAAATGCAGGGGACTTTAATACTCCACTTACAGCAAGGGTAGATCAACTAGACAGAGAATCATTAAGAAACAGTGGCCCTGAATGACACATTGGACCAGAAGGAAATGAGAGATATATTTAGAACTCTACACCCGAAAGCAATGGAATTCACTTTCTTTTCGAGTGCACATGGTACATTCTCCAGATAGATCAAATGCTGGATCACAAAGCAGCCCTCAACAAATATAAAAGAATGAGATCATACCATGCACACTTTCATATCTCAATGCTATGAAACATGAAATCAACCACAGGAAAAAGTACGGAAAACCCCCAAAAGCATGGAGGCTAAAGAACATCCTACTAAAAAATGAATGGGTAAACTAGACAATTAGAGAAGAAATTTAAAAATATATGGAAACAAATGAAAATGAAAACATAACATCCAAACCCTTTGGGATGCAGCAAAGGAAGTCCTAAGAGGAAAATATATTGCAATCCAGGCCTATCTCAAGAAACAAGAAAAATCACTAATACAAAATCTAACAGCACCCCTAAAGGAACAAGAAGCAGAACAGCAAAGACACCCCAAACCCAGCATAAGAAGAGAGATAATGAAAATCAGGGCAGAGATTAAAAATATAGAATCCAAATAAACAGTAGAACAGATCAATGAAACCGAGAGCTGGCTTCTTGAAAAAATAAACAAAATTGATAAACCTCTACCAGGCTTCTCAAAAGGAAAAGAGACAGGACCCAAAAAGATAAAATGATGAATGAAAATGGATTTATTACAACCAATCCCTCAGAAGTACAAGCAATTATCAGAGAATACTATGAAAAATTATATGCCAACACACTGGACAACCTGGAAGAAATGGACAAATTCCTAAACACCCACACAATACCAAAACTCAAACGAGAAGAAAGAGAAAATTTGAACAGACCTATAACTAGTGAAGAAATTGAATCAGTTATCAAAAATCTCCCAACCAATAAGAGCCCTGGACCAGATGGCTTCCCTGGGGGATTCTACCAGACCTTTAAAAACAGAGTTAATACCTATCTTTTTCATGCTGTTCCAAAAACATGAGATGGAAGGAAAACTTCCGGACTCATTCTATGAAGCCAGCATCACTTTGATTCCTCAACCACATAGAGATCCAGCAAAAAAAAAAAAAAAAAAAAGAGAACTACAGGGCAACATCCCTGATGAATATGGATGCAAAAATTCTCAACAAGATATTAGCAAATCGAATTCAACAGCACATAAAAAGAATTATTCACCATGATCAAGTGGGATACATTCCTGAGGTGCAGGGCTGGTTTAATATTCACAAATCAATCAATGTGATACATCACATTAACAAAAGAAAAGATAAGAACCATGTGATCCTGTCAATAGATGCAGAAAAAGCATTTGACAAAATACAGCATCCTTGCTTAATAAAAACCCTCGAGAAACTCGGGATAGAAGGAACATACTTAAACATCATAAAAGCCATTTACGAAAAGCCCACCGTGAATATCATCCTCAATGGGAAAAACTGAGAGCTTTTCCCTGAGATCAGGAACACGACAGGGATGTCCACTCTCACCACTGTTAATTGACATAATATTGTCTTGGAGACCAGAAGACATTGGCCCTGGTGACATTACCTAAGGAGGAGATCCAGGTCCATAAGACAGTGCCCTAGACCGGGGCCCTCATCGGTGGATGGGGGTGCCCTGAGGCATATGCCAGGTTATGATACAACAAGAACAGAATTATGGCTGGTTTGACTCTGAAGGAGGGCTGGTTAGCCAGAGACGGGTAAGATTCCTCAGGGAGGAACAACCTAAGACAGGCACAGTCTCAGTAAGAGTCACCACGACACCTGGATTCCTCAGGAAGGAACAACCTAAGACAGGCACAGTCGCAGTAAGAGTCACCACGACACCAGGCTATAGGGTCACTGGGCCTTTGTGCTGATTTGCGATTCATCCTAATATCTCCTGAAGAAGACGGGCCATAGATAAATAGGAGTGCTCCACAGCTTCCTCCCCTATTAAGACAACATATGCTGCTATACTTTATTAATAGTAAAATCATGTTGAGCATCATGGAAATAAAATCTTTAAGAAATCAATAGAGTTTAGAATGTATTATTGATCTATTTAGAGTGATGCCAGACTCTCAGGAATGTGATTATTGCTGTGAGCCTTGGGACAAAATTACAAAGGAAATAGAAGTTAGAATAATGTTACAGAAAAATAAGGATGTTTTTCACATAATCTTTCAACTGTAACCAACAATCTATGAATAAAACCTTTGTGCTTTGAACTTGCTCTTTCAACCTATACCACTTATTAGACTGTGCCCATTTGTTATACCTTGCCTGCATGTGAACTGTTTTTGATCTTTTGATTGAAAATGTTTTTGAACATTTCTATTGAATGTACCCATTTGTCATATCTTGCTTACGTGTGAACTGTTTAACCGAAACTGTTTTAGGACATTTCTGTTGAATGTGTCCATTTGTTAGATCCTGCTTACATGTAAATTGTATCTGACCTTTATTTTTTTTTAATGTTTATTTATTTTTGAGACAGAGAGAGACAGAGCATGAGCGGGGGAGGAACAGAGAGAGAGGGAGACACAGAATGTGAAGCAGGCTCCAGGCTCTGAGCTGTCAACACAGAGCCCGACGTGGGGCTCGAACTCACAGACCTCGAGATCATGACCTGACCTGAAGACGGACGCTCAACCGACTGAGACACCCAGGCGCCCCTGTATCTGACGTTTAAACCTAAATTGTTTCTGAACATTTCTATTGTAAATCACGGGGACAATCATGGGGGCTGAGATAATTTTGTTAATCATTATGAAAAATACATCTGTACTACTGCTAAAACTACATAAAATCCCAGAATGAAAAATAAACTTTGAGCAGTCTCCAAAAGAGGCTGTCTCCATGTCTTTGTGTGTCTTTGTCTTGTTTTGTCTTTATGTTTCAGCCCTTTATGTTTCAGTCCTGATATGAGGCTGACTCCGAGAGACTGACTTCCCGTCTTCTCTCACACATAGCCCAACCCTCACGCAGGTGAAACCCTGGACCAGCCGGAAGCCCTGGAGTAGGAGATGGCCTCCTCTCAGGGCAGCCGGCGGCAGTGTTGGAAGTCCTAGCATCAGCAATCAGACAACAAAACGAAATAAAAGTCATCAAGATTGGCAAGGATGAAGTCAATCTTTCGCTTTTTACAGACGACATGATATTCTACACAGAAAATCCGACAGAATCCACCAAAATCCTGTTAGAACTGATACATGAATTCAGCAAAGTTGTAGGATTCAAAACCAATGCACAGAAATCAGTTGCATTTCTACACACCAATAATGAAGCAACAGAAAGAGAAATAAAGACACTAATCCCATTCGCAATTGCACCAAAAACCATAAAATACCTAGGAATAAACCTAACCAAAGATGTAAAAGGCCTCTACGCTGAAAACTATAAAAAGCTTATGAAGGAAATTGAGGAAGACACAAAGAAATGGAAAAACATCCCATGCTCATGGGATGGATTGGAAGATAAATATTGTTAAAATGGCAATACTACCCAAAGCAATCTGCACATTCAATGCAATCCCAATCCAAGTTGCACCAGCATTCTTCTCAAAGCTAGAGCAAACAATCCTTAAATTTGTATGGAACCACAAAAGACCCCGACTAGCCAAAGTAATATTGAAGAAGAAAACCAAAACGGGAGGCATCACAATCCCAGAGTGTAGCATCTACTACAAAGCTGTAATCATCAGGACACTAAGGTACTGGCACAAAAACAGACACATAGACCAATGGAATAGAGAACCCAGAATTGGACCCACAAATGTATGGCAAACTAATCTTTGAGAAAACAGGAAAGAGCATCCAGTGGAAAAAAGATAGCCTCTTTAACAAATGGTGCTGGGAGAACTGGATAGCAACATGCAGAAGAATGAAACTAGACCACTTTCTTACACCATGCACAAAACTATACTCAAATTGGATGAAGGGCCTAAATGTGAGACAGGAAACCATCACAACCCTCAAAGTGAAAGCAGGAAAAACCCCCTTTGACCTCAGTCGCAGCAATTTCTTACTCGACACGTCTCCAAAGGCAAGGGAATTAAAAGCAAAAATGGACTATTGGGACCTCATCAAGATAAAAAGCTTCTGCACTGCAAAGGAAGCCATCAACAAAACTAATAGGCAACCGACGGAATGGGAAAAGATAGTTGCAATCGACATGTCGGATAAAGGGCTAGTATCCACAATCTATAAAGAACTCACCAAACTCCGCACCTGTAAAACAAATAACCCAGTGAAGAAATGGGCGGAAGATATGGATAGACACTTCTCCAAAGAGGACATTCAGATGGCCAACAAAGACATGAAATGATGCTCAACGTCACTCATCATCAGGAAAATACAAATCAAAACCACACTGAGATACCACCTCTTGCTGGTCAGAGTGGCTAAAATGAAAAAAATCAGGAGACTATAGATGCTGGCAAGGATGTGGAGAAACAGGCACCCTCTTATACTGTTGGTGGGAATGCGAACCGGTGCAGCTGCTCTGGGAAATGGTGTGAAGGTTCCTCAAAAAATTAAAAATAGAACTACCCTATGAGCCCACAATACCACTACTAGGAATTTATCCAAGAGATACAGGAGTGCTGATGCATAGGGGCACATGAACCCCAATGTTTATAGTAGCACTTTCGACAATAGCCAAATCATGGAATTAGACTAAGTGACCATCAACTGACGAATGGATAAAGAAGATGTGGTATATATGTATATACATGTGTATACATATATATATACAATGGAATACCGCGTGGCAATGAGAAAGAATGAAATCTGGCCATTTGTAGCAACGTGGATGGAACTGGAGGGTATTATGCTAAGTGAAATAAGTCATTCAGAGAAAGACAGATACCATATGTTTTCACACATAGGTGGATTTTGGGAGACTTAGCAAAAACCATGGGGGAGGGGAAAAGGGTGAAAAAAAGTCACAGAGAGAGAGGGAGGCAAAACTTATAAAAGACTCTTAAACACTAAGAAAAAACTGAGGGTTGATGGGGCGTGTGGGAGGGGGGAGAGTGGGTGATGGGCATTGAGAAGGGCGCTGGTTGGGATGAGCACTGGGTGTCGTATGGAAATCAATTTGACAATAAATTATACTAAAAAATAAAAATAGAATCTAGTTTGTCTGATGTAAGTATGGATACTCCATCTTTCTTTTGACTTCCAGTAGCATGATAGGTTGTTCTCCATCCCCTCACTTTTAATCTGAAGGTGTCCTCAGATCTAAAATGAGCCTCTTGTAGACAGAAAACAGATGGGCCTTGTTTTCTATATCCATTCTGATACCCTATGTCTTTTGATTGGAGCAGTTAGGTATTTACATTCAGTGTTATTATTGAAAGCTATGGGTTTAGAATCTGTGTTATCTGTAGGTTTCATGCTTATAGTGATGTCTCTGGTCCTTTTTGGTCTTTGCAAAGTTCCACTCACAGAGTCCCCCTTAGGATCTCTTGTAGGGCTGCTTTAGTGGTGATGAATTCCTTCAGTTTTTGTTTGTTTGGGAAAACCTTTATCTCTCCTTCTCTTCTCAATGACAGGCCTGCTCAATAAAGGATTGTTGGCTGAATTTTTTTTTCCTATTCAGCACATTGAAAATTTCCTGCCTTTCCTTTTTGGCCTGCCAAGTTACATTTGATAGGTCTGCTACTACCCTTATGTGTCTACCCTTGTAGGTTAAGGCCTGTTTGTCCCTAGCTGCTTTCAGATTTCTCTCTTTATCTTTGTATTTTGCCAGTTTCACTATGATATGTTGTGCAGAAGATCGATTCGAGTTACGTATGAAGCGAGTTCTCTGTGCCTCCTGGATTTCAATGTCTGTTTTCTTCTCCAGATTGCGGAAGTTCTCAGCCATGATTTGTTCAAGTACACCTTTGGCCTCTATCTCTCTCTTCTTCTGGAACTCCTATGATACAGATATCGTTCTGTTTCATTGAATCACTTAGTTCTCTAATTCTCCTCTCGTGGTCCAGAATTATTTTCTCTCCTTTTCTAAGCTTCACTTTTTTCCATAATTTTATCTTGTGTTTCACTCATTCTACCCTCTGCCTCTTCAGTCTTCGCTGTCACCACCTCTAGTGTATTTTGCACCTCATTTACAGCATTTTTAATTCATCGTGACTGTTTTTTAGTTCCCTGAACTCTGTAGCAATAGATTCTCTTCTGTCTTCTATGTTTTTTTTTCTTTTTTTTTTTAGAATTAACAATCTTTTTTTAATTTTATAATAGTTTATTTTCATTTTTTTATTATAATAGTTTATTTTCAAATTGGTTTACATATACCACCCAGTGTTCATCCCAACATGTGCCCTTTTTAATGCCCATCACCCCCTCTCCCCCCTCCCTCATCCCCCTTACCCTCAGTTTTTTCTTAGTCTTTGAGAGTCTCTTATGTTTTATCTCCCTCCCTCTCTGTGTCTTTTTTTCCTTTCCCCTCTTCCCCTCCCCCTGGTTTTTGCTTAGTTTCACAAAGTCCACCTATTCGTGGAAACATATGGTATCTGTCTTTTTCTAACTGACTTATTTCACTTAACATAATACCCTCCAGTTCCATCCATGTTGCTACACATGGCCAGATTTCATTTTTTCTCATTGCCACGTAGTAGTCCATTGTATATAAGTACCATAATGTCTTTATCCATTCGTCAGTTTCAAATTGGTTTACATATAACACCCAGTGTTCATCCCAACATGTGCCCTTTTTAATGCCCATCACCCCCTCTCCCCCCTCCTTCATCCCCCTTACCCTCAGTTTTTTCTTAGTCTTTGAGAGTCTCTTATGTTTTATCTCCCTCCCTCTCTGTGTCTTTTTTTCCTTTCCCCCCTTCTCCTCCCCCTGGTTTTTGCTTAGTCTCACAAAGTCCACCTATTCGTGGAAACGTATGGTATCTGTCTTTTTCTGACTGACTTATTTCACTTAACATAATACCCTCCAGTTCCATCCATCTGGCTACACATGGCCAGATTTCATTTTTTCTCATTGCCACGTAGTAGTTCATTGTATATAAGTACCATAACTTCTTTATCCATTCGTCAGTTGATGGGCACTTGGTCTCTTTCCATGATTTGGCTATTGTCGAAAGTGCTGCTATGAACATTGGGGTACACGTGCTCCTATGCATCAGCATTCCTGTGTCTCTTGGGTAGATTCCTAGCAGGGCTATTGCTGGATCATAGGGTAGCTCTATTTTCATTTTTTTGAGGAAACTCCACACCGTTTTCCAGAGTGGCTGCACCAGTTTGCATTCCCACCAACAGTGTAGAAGGGTGCCTACTTCTCCACATCCTCGCCAGCACCTATAGTTTCCTGATTTGTTCATTTTAGCCACTCTGACTGGTGTGAGGTGGTATCTCAGTGTGGTTTGGATTTGTATTTCCCTGATGATGAGTGACATTGAGCATCATTTCATGTGTCTGTTGGCCATCTGAATGTCCTCTTTGGAGAAGTGTCTATTCATATCTTCCGCCCATTTCTTCACTGGGTTGTTTGTTTTTCGGGTGTGGAGTTTGGTAAGTTCTTTATAAATTTTAGATATTAGTCTTTTATCCGATATGTCATTTGCGATGATCTTTTCCCATTCCGTTGGTTGCCTATTCGTTTTGTTGGTTGTTTCTTTTGCTGTGCAGAAGCTTTTTATCTTGATGAGGTCCCAATAGTTCATCTTTGCTTTTAATTCTCTTGCCTTTGGAGACGTGGCGAGTAAGAAATTGGTGCGTCTTAGGTCAAAGAGGCTTTTTCCTGCTTTCTCCTCTAGGATTTTGACGGTTTCCTGTCTCACATTCAGATCTTTTATCCATTTAGAATTTATTTTTGTGAGTGGTGTAAGAAAGTGGTATAGTTTCATTCTTTTGCATATTGCTGTCCAATTCTCCCAGCACCATTTGTTAAAGAGGCTGTCTTATTTCCATTGGATACATTTTCCCGCTTTGTCAAAGATTTGTTGGCCATATACTTGCGGGTCCATTTCTGAGTTTTCTATTCTATTCCATTGGTCTATGTGTCTGTTTTTGTGCCAATACCATACAGTCTTGATGACCACCGCTTTGTAGTGGAGGTTAAAGTCTGGGATTGTGATGCCTCCCGCCTTGGTTTTATTCTTCAGTATTATTTTGGCTATTCGAGGTCTTTTGTGGTTCCATACAAATTTTAGGATTGTTTGCTCTAGTTTTGAGAAGAATGCTGGTGCAATTTTGATTGGGATTGCATTGAATGTATAGATTGCTTTGGGTAGTATTGCCATTTTGACGATATTTATTCTTCCAATCCACGAGCATGGGATGTTTTTCCATTTCCTTGTGTCTTCCTCAATTTCCTTCATAAGTTTTTTATAGTTTTCAGTGTAGAGGTCTTTCACCTCTTTGGTTAGGTTTATTCCTAAGTATTTTATGGTTTTTGGTGCAATTGTGAAAGGGATTAGCTTCTTTATTTCTCTTTCTGCTGCTTCATTGTTGGTGTATAGAAATGCCACCGATTTCTATACATTGATTTTGTATCCTGCAACTTTGCTGAAATCATGAATCAGTTTTAGTAGGCTTTTGGTGGATTCTGTCGGGTTTTCCATGTAAAGTATCATGTCATCTGCAAAAAGTGAAAGTTTGACTTCCTCCTTGCCAATCTTGATGCCTTTTATTTTGTTTTGTTGTCTGATTGCTGATGCTAAGCCTTCCAGCACTATGTTAAATAGCAGTGATGAGAGTGGACACCCCTGTCGTGTTCCTGATCTCAGGGGGAAGGCTTTCAATTTTTCCCCATTGAGGATGATATTAGCTGTGGGCTTTTCATATATGGCTTTTATGATGTTTAAGTAAGTTCCTTCTATCCCGACTTTCTCGAGAGTTTTTATTAAGAAAGGATGCTGTATTTTGTCAAATGCTTTTTCTGCATCTATTGACAGGATCATATGGTTCTTATCTTTTCTTTTGTTGATGTGATGTATCACGTTGATTGATTTGCGAATATTGAACCAGCCCTGCAACCCAGGGATGAATCCTACTTGATCATGGTGGATAATTCTCTTTATATGCTGTTGGATTCGATTTGCTAGTATCTTGTTGAGAATTTTTACATCCATATTCATCAGGGATATTGGCCTGTAATTCTCTTTCTTTGCTGGGTCTCTATCTGGTTTGGGAATCAAAGTGATGCTGGCTTCATAGAATGAGTCCGGGAGTTTTCCTTCCGTTTCAATTTTTTGGAACAGCTTGAGGAGGATAGGAATTAACTCTGTTTTAAATGTCTGGTAAAATTCCGCGGGAAAGCCATCTGGTCCAGGGCTTTTATTTGCTGGGAGGTTTTTAATAACTGATTCTATTTCTTCACTAGTTATGGGTCTGTTCAAGTTTTCTATTTCTTCCCGTTTGAGTTTTGGTAGCGTGTGGCTATTTAGGAAGCTGTCCATTTCTTCCAGATCGCCAAGTTTGGTGGCATATAATTTTTCATAGTATTCTCTGATGATTGCTTGTATCTCTGAGGGATTGGTTGTAATTTCTCCCTTTTCATTCACGATTTTATCTATTTGAGTTCTCTCTCTTTTCTTTTTGAGAAGCCTGGCTAGAGGTTTGTCTATTTTGTTTATGTTTTCAAAGAACCATCTTTTGGTTTCATTGATCTGTTCCACTACCTTTTCTGTCTCCATATGGTTAATTTGTGCTCTGATCTTTGTTATTTCTCTCTTTCTGCTGGGCTTGGGTTGTATTAGTTGATCTGCTTCTAGTTCCTTTAGGCGTGCTGTTAGAATTTGTGTTATTGATTTTTCTTGTTTCTTGAGATGGGCCTGGATTGCAATATATTTCCCTCTCAGGACGGCCTTTGCTGCGTCCCAGAGCGTTTGGATTGTTGTATTTTCATTTTCATTTGTTTCCATGTATTTTTTAATTTCTTCACTGATGGCTTGGTTGACCCAGTCATCTTTTAGTAGGTTATTTCTTAGCCGCCATGTTCTTGGATATTTTCCAGGCTTTCTCCTGTGGTTGATTTCAAGTTTCAAAGCATTGTGGTCTGACAGTGTACATGGCATGATCTCAATTCTTTTATATTTATTCAGAGCTTCCCTGTGCCCCAGAATGTGGTCTATCTTGGAAAATGTACCGTGTGCAGATGAGAAGAACGTAAATTCCTTTGCTTCTGGATGAAGGACCCTAAAGATGTCTGTGAGGCCCATCTGTCCTAATGTGTCATTCAGGGCTATTGTTTCTGCGGAGATTTTCTGTTTTGTGGATCTATCCAATGCTGAGAGTGGAGTGTTGAGATCCCCTACTATTAGGACATTTTTATCGATGAGGTTGCTAATGTTTGTAACTAGTTGTTTTACAAATTTGGGTGCCCCCGAATTCGGTGCATAGATATTTACAATTGTTAGCTCTTCCTGCTGGATGGTCCCTGAGACTATTATATAATGTCCTTCTTCATCTCTTATTACATCGTTCATTTTAAAGTCTAATTTGTCTGATATAAGTGTGGCTAGTCCGGCTTTCTTCTGACTTCCAGTAGCATGGTAGATAGTTCTCCATCCCCTCACTTTCAATCTGAAGGTATCTTCAGGTTTAAGATGAGTTTCTTGAAGACAGCAAATAGATGGATCTTGTTTTTTAATCCATTTTGTTATACTGTGTCTTTTGATTGGCGCATTTAGTCCATTTACATTCAGTGTTAATATTGAAAAAATATGGGCTTACAGTCACTGTATTATCTGTAAGTTTCATGTTTGTAAGGCTGTCCCTGGCAGTTTGTGTTCTTTGCAACCTTGTCTTCATAGAATGCCCCTCAGGATCTCTTGCAGTGCTGGCTTATTTGTGAGAAATTCTTTCAGATTTTGTTTGTTGGGAAAAACCTTGATCTCTCCTTCTATTCTGAATGACAGGCTAGCCGGATACAGAATTCTTGGTTGCATGTCCTTCTTGCTCATCACATTGAAGTTATCCTGCCATTCCTTTCTGGCTTGCCAAGTTTCCGTAGATAAGTCTGCTACTACCCTTATAGGTCTCCCTTTGTATGTTAGGGTTTTTTTGTCCCTAGCTGCTTTCAGGATTCTCTCCCTATCTTTGTATTTTGCCATCTTCACTATGATGTGCCGTGCAGAAGGTCTATGCAAGTTACATCTGAGGGGAGTTCTCTGTGTCTCTTGGATTTCCATCCCTGTTTCCTTCCTCATGTTGAGGAAGTTCTCAGCAATGATTTGTTCAAGAACCCCTTCAACTCCTTTCTCTCTCTCTTCTTCCTCTGGAACTCCTATGATACGGATATTGTTTCTTTTGAGTGCATCGCTCAGCTCTCGAATTCTCCTTTCCTGTTCCTGGATCAGCTTCTCTCTCTTTTTATCTGCTTCCTCTTTTTCAATGATTTTGTCTTCTAAGGCACTAACTCTTTCCTCTACCTCTTCAAATCGTGCTGCGGCTGCTTCCAGTTTCCCCTGTATTTCTTCCAATGTCTTCTTTAATTCTTCCTGACCGTTTTTAAGGTCCTTGAACTCTGCCGCGTGGGACCCCTTGCATTCATCTAAGCTTTTTTCAAGACCAGCCATTAGTTTTATGATTATCATTCTATATTCAAGTTCTGTTATGTTGCTTATATCTGTTTTCATTAATTCTTGAGCTGTCACTGCTTCTTGTAGATTCTTTTGAGGAGAATTCTTCCGTCTCGTCATTTTGGCTGGATGTGTTATGGGTTGTTTCTTGAAGTTGCCCTGGAAAGGAAAACTGACAGACACACAGAACACAGAAATACTCAAACGTACCGACAAATGGTCCAGACAAGCAGTTCACAACAGAAAAAAATAACAAGTGACTCTCTGAGGGCAATGTCCTGAAGTAACAGCTACACGTTAAGGACAGGGTATGTAGTGTGCTGGTGGCAGAGCATATATAGACAGAATAATGACTGGTGCAGGGAGAAGAAGGAAATGGACTTTGCCCAGGTAGAGCGACTAAAGGGTTTAATCCAGACTGATAGAAATCAGAATAAGGACAGGTGTGAGGGAAAAGGAATAAAGATCGATGTCGTCTAGATGAACTTATACGGTCTGGTTATTCCAGAACAAGGGCTAGGGAAGTAAAGAAGAGGTTGTAGGACATGTCCTCAAAGAGTGGGTTTAAAAAAAACAAAACAAAAAACAAAAAACAAAAAAAATGATTAAGCCAGTCAGTACCCTGGATGACCAGCTCAGGGATGGGGATCGGTAGGAATGAGAAAGGGAGGGATAAATTTAAAAAGAAGAAATGACTGGCGTTACTCCAGGCAGCAATCTCCACTTGGATCAGTCGCTCCTGCTGATAGTTTGGGAGGGGCGTGGTTTAGTGTAGGCGGGTCCGTCCTCCATTGCTGCAGGGATGGCTTCTGGGGTGACTTCCTGGCTTGTGAGACAACAATGGAGTCTCTCCAGACCCGCGCCACCAGTCCTGGAGGCTTTATTCGCCCCTTTATTTCTGTTCTCTCTCCACAACCAGCGCCGGCCTAGTGTGTTTTACTGGAGCCTCCGCCTGGGGCTGCCTGGGTCCCTGCTGCGGCGGCGGCGGCGGCGGCGGCGGCGTGCGTGCCCGGAGGCGCTGGGCGAGGGTGGCGCAGTGGCGCAGCCGTCTGCTACCCCCAGATTTTGCTGTAACTGTCCGGGGGTTAGAGGTGCTCCGCAGGAGCCGCCGCCTGGGTCCCTGCTGCCAACCCGGCAGCGCGCGCGCCCCGGAGGCGCTGGGCGAGGGTGGCGCGGTGAGGCGGCCGTCTGCCATCCCCGATTTCGTTATAATTGTGCCGGGGTTAGAGGTGCTCGGCTGGTAGCGCCGCCTGCGTCCCCGCTGCCAGTCCCCCCTGGCGCGCACGTCCTAGTGGCTCAGGACGGGGTTGGTGCGGTCCCAGCAGCGCGTGGGGATTGCTGCTGTTTGCTACCGAACTTCTCTTCAAAAGCCCTGCTTAGGGGCTGGATGGTAGCGGTCTCACCCGCTCTGGCCCTCTCGTTCAGATGTTGTTCAATCGGCACTTTCCCAGCTATCTCTGAAGACGCTCACCCTCCCCTCAGCTCAACTTCCCGAGTTCGAGTTCGTTTTATCCGACCCAGATTAAACTCACGGTTCATTTGGGCCGTGTCTGTTTTCACCTACGTTTCTTGTCAGCTGTAGCACCTTTTCCCCCCCCCGATTTTTGGAGTTGAGAGAGACAATGGTTTCAGTCGTCCCCCTTTAAAGGGCAAGCGAAATACTCCTCCGCCATGTTGCCCCGCCTCCAGCTGCTTTTTTTTTCAAGCCCAGTGATTATTGTTATAACTATTATTCTAAATTCTTGTTCAGTTATATTGTTTATATGTGTTTTGATCAATTCCTTAGCTGTCATTTCTTCCTGGAATTTCTTTGGGGAAAATTCTTCAGTGTAGTCATTTTGGCTAGTTTTCTGTCCCTTATGTGTTTTAAAAGCCTGTTATGTGCCCTGCACCTGGAAGCACTACTGTATTAAAGAGGGGCCATACACTGTCCAGGGTCTGTTCCTTCAGGAGGCGTTTTTGGAGAGTGTTAGTTGCATTCTGTTGTAGTGACTTTGGTTTCTTTAAATCTTTACTTCTAGTGATGTTTTGGACCCTCCACCAGGTGTCCTTTGATTTGTTCATTGAAGTAGCCCTGGAAAGTAAAACAAGCAAAGGAAGAAAACAAATAGAAAACATAAACACACAAAGAAAAAAAACCAAAACCAAACCAACAAAAAAACCCAGAAACACCAGCTACAAGCAAACAACAGGGTGGAGGCGGTGCTGATGGAAGAGGAAATGACAGGTGCAGGGAATAAGAAAAAATAAAAATTGACCAGACAGAGAAACTATATGGCTTAATCCAGGGAGAGAGAAAAGAAAATAAAGAAGTAGGTGGGGAAAAAGAAAAGAATATAAGGTTGTCCAGACAGAGAAACTATACGGCTTAATCCAGAGAGAGAGAGAGAAAAGATAATGAAGAAGGAGGCGGGGAAAAAGAAAAGAATATCAGGTTGTCCGGACAGAGAAACTATATGGCTTAATCCAGAGAGATAAAGGAAAATAAAGAAGGAGGCAGGGAAAAAGAAAAGGAAATAAAATTGACCAAACAAAGAAACTATATGGCTTAATCGAGAGAGAGAGAGAGAGAGAGAGAGAGAGAGAGAGGAAAATAAAGAAGGAGGCGGGGAAAAAGAAGAGGAAATAAAATTGACCAGAGAGAGAAACTGTATGGCTTCATCCAGAGAGAGAAGAAAAGAGGTGTAGAACGTGTATCAAGACAATGGACTAAATATGTCTAAAGAAACCAACAACCAGAGTAACCAGACTAGAAGAGGGAAGAGATAAGAAAGAGAAAAGGAAGGAAGAATATATCTATATAATAAGAACTGTCCAAGAATTAAATCAGGCAATGCAACAGCACTCAGTCTCGCTCCAGTAGATACACAGGTACCAGGTGTGGAGGGGCGTGGTTTGGTGTAGCAGGTCCCGCCTTCACTGTTGGCCCCGCTGACCATTCCCTGAAGCCCCATCTTGTTGGTGATGGGGAGGAAAATGGCGACACCCCCGTCTCTCCTCCACAGACTGGGTGTCCCAAACCACTCTGTTCAAGCCAACCTCACTGTGCCGCGGTGTCAAATGAGGCGGATTGTCCCACTGCGCCAAGTCTCGTGCCTCCCTGGTGTTTGCTGGGATTCAAACTCCCACTCCATGTGACCTGGTACTAGGGGAGTGCCGCTCCTAGCTGCCCGATATATGGTCTCTGGCTGGTGGGCACAGGCAATCTTTGTCCTTTGAGCGGATATATACCCTCTTCCACAGCACTCCAGGGAGGGGATCACTTTCTCCTACTGTGGACTGCACCCCTGACCTAGCCACCAAGCTGGGAGCTGACTCTCCTCCTCCTCCCCAGGTGCATGATCGGGGCAGCCGGATCCAGTCTGGAGAAAACCCCTCAGTTAGAGATTGGATCTTTCTCCATCTCGGTCCGTGATTTTTTTCTTGTCTAGATACAGTTTTACGCTTCCCCAGCCTCTCTTTCTCTTCCTTTTGTCTCTCTGCAGAAGGGGATCCTTCCCCTCTGTTCATTTTATCTCTCCCAGTTCGCAATCATGCACCTATGACCCGTCAGGTTGTCCTGGTGGGTCCCTGGAAGCGACTCTGTCACTTTGCCTCCAAGACTCTTGGAGTTCAAAGTCCTCTGGCTTCAACACTGCTTTGTTTGAGAGAAGAGGGAACTTCGGATCCCCCTACTTCTCTGCCATGTTGGCCCCTCCCGACTAGGCTGTGTATTTCAACAGACCTCAAGGTGGTGGTGCCTGTGGAGCAGGCATCTAAATCCAACACACACCTAGAGGCCGGCTGAATTACTCTGCAGGATGGCCCCTGGCGGGCGCCATCTTCCAGCTCTCCCTCTGCCTCACGTGAGCTTGTGTGTTCCATTACCTATTCACTGACTATGTGTCAGTGTCTGTGTGTCTCAGTGTCCTTGTGCCTTAAGGTTTTGTTTTGTTTTTTGCCTCAGTGTCTGTGTACCCTGATTCCCTGTGCTTGAATGTCCCAATGACTATATTCCCCTGTGTCTCTACATCCAAGCACCTCAGGGGCTGTGTCTCAGTGTTTATACTCCCAAGTATCTGTGTACCTCAGTGTTTATGTATCCCCGTGTCTGTGAACCTCAATGTGTATAAATCCAAATTTCTTCCTCTATCCCTGACTGTGCACAGTGTCTGTATCAAAATGACTGTGTCATAGTGTCTGTATATTTCCCAGTGTGTCTGCAGATCATAGTTTCTCTATACTCTAATATCTGGGTGTCCCCAGTATCTGTTTATGTCCTAATAACTGCATGTTCTAGTGTCTGTGTGTCTTGGTGTCTGTGCATATTCCAGTATCTGTGTTCTTCAGTTTCTATATGTCCTAGTTTGTGTAACCTGGTGACTATTTGCATGTTATGTATGTGTCTTAGTTTCAATGTTTCAATCTACTCCCAGTATCTGTAGTTCAGTTTCTGTGTGTCACAATGTCTATTTGACTCAGTGTCTGTATGTCCCAGTTCTGTGTAGTTCCATGGCTATATATGCCATTGCCTGTGTAAGTCTCTATAATTATATGTCCCAGGCTGTGTCCAGTTTCTGTGTGTCCCAATGCCAGTGTACCTCAGTATATGTATATTCCACTGTTTGCTTATCCCACTATTCGTGAGTCAAAGTGTCTGTGTGTCTCAGTGGTTTTGTATGCTCTTGTGTCCATGTGCATCAATGCCTGTATCTTGTCTGTGTGTCCCAGTGTCAGCATGCTATTGTGTGTCTCTGAATTTCAGTTTTTGTGTGCTTCAGTCTTCATACCCCAGTTTCCTTGTGTCTCAAAGGTGTGTGTATTCCAGTGTGTGTGCCCATCTCAGGTTTTATGTGTCCCTCTGGGTATCCCAGTGTCTGTATGTACCAATATCTGTGTGGCAGTGCCTGATTCCATTGTCTCTGTGTGCCAGCATCCCCGTGTGTTCTAACATCTATTCTAGTGTCTGTCGGTTTGTGTGTGTATTCTAGTGTCTGTGTTTATGTGTATTAACTGTTTGTGTATACCTGTGTCTGTGTGTGTTTGTTAGTGGTTGCCTATGTTTCTCAGCGGCTGTGTATATCTTAATAATTATTTGAGCAAGTGTCTAGCTGTGTTCCACTGTCTGAATATTTTAGTTTCCCAAAGTGTCCCAGTGTCTCTGCTCTAGTGTATATTGTGGTCCAATATCTGCATGTCCTTAGCCCCCTGTAAGTCTGTGAGTTGCTGTGTCCCATTCTTTATGCAACCTTGTGTTGTACATCCTATTAGTCTCTGTTTCAGTGTCTGTATATCACCGTTTCTGAGTGTCCCTCAGTCTCTGCCTCTATTCCCTGGCTTCTATATTCTTGTCTCTGTGTCCTTAATCACTGTGCTTTGGTGTCTGTGCATGCTTGTCTTTGAATGTACTTGAGTTTCTGCATGTCCAGAGCCTTTGCAATATAGTATCTGTGTCTTCCTGTTTGTGTGCCCATAGATCTCTGTGTCTCGGTATCTGGAAACCCAACAAGTGTCTGTGTTTGAGTGTTTGTGCATCCCTTTTGCTGTGCATCACTGAGTTTTGTGTGTTCATAATCTTTACGTGTTCTTATCTTTACATGTCCCTGAGTCTTTCCATATAAACTAATGTTTGTGCATATCTGTGTCTGGCTGCCCAAGAGCCTCTGTGTTCCAGTGTCTGTGTGTTTCTATATCTTTGCATCCCCAAGTCCTTGCATATTCTTGAACCTCTGTGATCCAGTGGAGGTGTGTCTCAAGGTCTCTGTCTTCCTTTATCTGGATGTCTCTGAGCCTCTGTGTTACAGTGTCTATGCTCATGAAGCTGCATATGTCTTCTTCCATGTACCTTCTGTTGGTGAGTCTCTGAGTCTGTGGATCTCTGGGGCTTTGTTCTTCATGTTTGTGATTTGGCATTTACTGTAATTCTCCATTTATTTTATCTAGTTTTTGCCAATGTCTCTGCATTTGTTTCTTGATATTGCTGTGAGGGTGTCTAAAGTTGTTCTGTGACTCTTTCTTAGTACTTGCCTCATTTTCTCGGGGTCCCTGTGGCTGTGTTCTTGTTTCATGCGCATATTTTCCAGGGTGCCTCACTGCATCTGTTTCTTTTACCTTCTTGCTCTGGCCCTGGTTTTGTTTTAATGTGACTGACCATCTCTGTGTGCCTATCCCACCGTTTGAGTCTGGTGTCTGATCAATGTCTTTTTCTCTTTTTTAAAAGTATTTATTTATTTTTTAGCAGTTTTTATTAAATTCCAGTTAGTTAACATATCCTGCAATATTAGTTTCTTGTGTACAGTATAGTGATTCGACACTTCCACACAACACCTGATGCTCATTATAACAAATCCCCATCACCTATTTAACTCATCCACCCAACTTCCATTCTGGTACTAATCAGTTTGCTCTTTATAGGTAAGACTATGTTCCTTGGTTTGTCTCTGTCTCTTTCCCCCCTTTATTCCTTTGTTTTGTTTCTTAGTTTCCACATGAGTGAAATCATATGGTATTTATCTTTCTCTGACTGACTGACTTAGCTTAGCATAATACTCTCTAGCTCCATCCGTGACCTCGTAAATGGCAAGATTTCATTTTTATGGGTAATATTCCATTGTATGTAAACACCACATTTTCTTTATGCATTCATCAGTCAATGGACACTTGGAATGTTTCCATAAGTTGGCTATTGTAAATAATGCTGCTATAAACATCAGCGTGCATATATCCCTTCAAATTAGTAATTTTTGTATTCTTTGGGTAAACATCTAGCAGTACAATTGTTGAATTGTAGGGTAGTTCTGTTTTTAATGTTTTGAGGAACCTCCATACGGATTTACAGAATGCCTGCATCAGTTCGAATTCCCACCAACAGTGCAAGAGGATTCCCCTTTTCCCACATTCTTGCCAACCCTGTTGTTTCCTGTACGGTTAATTTTAGCTATTCTGACGGGTGTGAGGTGATATCTCATTGCAGTTTTGATTTGCATTTCCCTGATGATGAGTGAAGAGCATCTTTTCATGTGTCTTTCAGCCATCTGTATGTCATCTTTGTAAAAATGCCTATTCATGTTTTAACTGGATTATTTGTTTTTTTGGCTGTTGAGCTTTATAAATTCTGTATGTATTTGGGATACTGACCCCTTATCAGATATGTCATTTGCAAATATTTTCTTCCATTCCAAAGGTTGCTGTTCAGTTTTGTTGATGGTTTCCTTCGCTGTACAGAAGCTTTTTATCTTGATGAAGTCTCAATAGTTTATTTTTTATTTTGTTTCCCTTGCCTCAGGAGACATATCTAATAAGAAGTTGCTATGGCTGATGTCAAAGAGGTTGTTGCCTGTGTTCTCCTCTGGGATTTCAATGGCTTCCTGTCTCACATCTAGGTCTTTCATTCGTTTTGGACTTATCGTTGTGTTTGGTGTAAGAAAATGGTCCAGTTTCATTTTTCTGGATGCCGCTGTCCAGTTTTCCCAAGATCATTTATTGAAGAGACTGTCTTTTTTCTATTAGATATTTCTTTCCTGCTTTGTCAAAACTGAGTTGACCATGTAGTTGTGGGTTCACTTATGAGATTTCTACTCTGTTTCATCAATCTATGTGTATGTTTTTGTTCCAGTACAAAACTGTCTTGATCACTACAGCATGGTAATATAACTTGAAATCTGGAATTGTGATGCCTCCACTTTGTTTTTGTTTTTCAAGATGACACTGGCTATATGGGGTCTTTTGTGGTTCTGGACAAAGTTTAGGATTGTTTATTCTAGCTCTGTGAAAAATGCTGTTGGTATTTCGATAGGGATTATATTAAATGTGTAGATTGCTTTGGATAGCACAGAAATTTTAACAATGTTTGTTGTTTCAATCCATGAGCACGGAATGTCTTTCCATTTCTTTGTGTCTTCACAAAGATATGTGTGAGCGTACAGATATTTTACCTCTTTGGTTAGGCTTATTTTTAGATATATTATTGTTTATGGTGCAATTGTAAATGAGATCGATTCCTTGATTTCTCTTTCTGCTGCTTCATTATTGTATAGAAATACACCCGATTTCTGTACGTTACCTTTGTGTCCTGTTTCTTTACTGAATTAATGTTATCAGTTCTGGCAATGTTTTCTTGGAGTCTTTTAGGTTTTCTATGTAGAATGTCATATCACCTACAAATAGTGAAAGTTTTCCTTCTTTCTTGATGATTTGGCTGCGTTTTATTTCTTTTTGTTGTCTGATTGCTGTGGCTAGGACTTCCATACTATGTTAAATATCAGTGGTGAGAGTGGACATCGTTGTTTGTTCCTGACTAGAAGAAAAGCTCTCAGGGCTGCCCATTGAGTATGATATTTGCTCTGTGGTTTTTTTTTTATAAATAATATTTCCTATATTGAGGTATCTTCCCGCTATCCCTACTTACTTCAAGGTTTCTATAATGAATAGATCTTGTACTTTGTCAAATGCTTTTCCAGAATATATTGAGAGGATCATATGGTTATCTTTTCCTTTATTAATGTGGTGTATCACGTTGATTGATTTGTGAACATTGAACCACCCTTGCAGTCCAGGAATAAATCCCACTTGATTGTGGCGAAAGATTCTTTTAACATACTGCTGAATTTGATTTGCTACTATCTTGGTGAGAATCTTTGCATCCAGGTTCATCAGGGATATTGGCCTGTAATTCTACTTTTTGGTGGGGTCTTTAGTTTTGGAATCAAGATAATTCTGGCCTCATAGATTCAATTTGGAACCTTTCCTTCCATTTCTATTTTTTGGAACAATTTGAGAAGTTAGGTATTAATACTTCCTTAAATGTTTGGCAGAATTCCCCTGGGAAGCCATCTGGCCCTGGACTTTTGTTTGTTGGGGGAATTATTTTTTATTAGTTATTCAATTCTTTGCTGGTTATCAGCCTGTTCAAGTTTTCTATTTCTTCCTGTTTCAATTTTAGTAGTTTATACGTTTCTAGGAATTTCTTCCATTTCCTCCAGTTTGTCCAATTTGTTGGCATATAGTTTTTCATAATTTTCTCTTATAATTGTTTTTATATGTGTGGTGTTGGTTGTAATTTCTCCTCTCTCATTAGTGATTTTATTTATTTGGATCCTTTCCTTTTTCCTTTTGATAAGTCTGACTAGGGGTTTATCAATTTTATTAAATTTTTTCAGAGAACCAGTTCGTGGTTTCATTGATCTGTTCTATTATTTTTTAAGTTGTTATATCATGTATTTCTGCTCTAATCTTTATTATTTCACTTCTTCTGCCGTCTCTGGTTTCATTTATTTTGTTGTATTTTTTCTAGCTCCTTTAGGGAAATGTTTAAGTTGTTTATTTGAGATTTTTTTCCTGTTTCTTGAAGTAGACCTGTATTACTATATACTTCCCTCTGAGGATGACTTTTGCTGCATCCTAAAAGTTTCGGACCCTCACGTATTCACATTTTCATTTGTTTCCGTGTATTTTTTTCTTCTTTAATTTTCTGTTTGACCTATTGACTAGTTAGTAGCATGTTGTTTGACCTCTATGTATTTGTGGTGTTTCCATATTTTTTCTTGTTGTTGACTTCAAGTTTCATAGTGTTGTGGTCAGAAACTATGCATGGTATGATCTCAATCTTTTCTTACTTGTTGGGTCCTGATTTGTGACCTAATATGTGATCTATTCTGGAGAATGTCCCACGTGCACTTGAAAAGAATGCATATTTTGCTCTTTAGGAAATGTTCTGAATATATCTGTTAAGTCCATCTAGTCTAGTGTGTCATTCAAAGACATTGTTTCCTTGTTGATTTTCTGCTTAGATGACCTATCCATTGATATAACTGGGATGTTAAAGTCCCCATACTATTATTGTATTATTATCAATGAGTTCCTTTGTGTTTGTTATTAATTGTTTTACATATTTGGGTGTCCCATGTTGTGTTCTAAATATTTGCAATTGTTAGATGTTCTTTTTGGATAGTCCCCTTTATAATGATTTGGTGCCCTTCTTCATCTCATGTTAGCGTCTTTGTTTTAAAATATAGTTTTTCTGATATAAATATTGGTACTCTGGCTTTCTTTTCATGACCATTTGCATATTTCTTTTCCATGCCTTCACTTTCAATATGCAGGTGTCTTTTGGTCTAAAATGACTCTCTTGTAGGATGCATATACATGGGTCTTCTTTTTTCATTCATTGTGACACCCTCTGTCTTTGATTGAGGTATTTTGTCCATTTACATTCAGATTAAGTATTGATAGATATGTATTTCTTGCCATTTTATTTATTGTTTTGTCATTGGTTTGGGAGATTTTTCTCTGTTCTTTTCTAGTCTGTGTCACTTTTGGTCTTTCCTTCCCACTAATAGTCCCCTTTAATATTTCTTGCAGAGCTGGTTTGGTGGTCATGAACTCCTTAGTTTTGTTTGTCTGGGAAACTCTTTATGTCTCCTTATATTCTGAATGACAGCCTTGCTGGATAGAGAATTCTTGGCTGTAGATTTTTCCCATTCGGCATGTTGAATACATCATGTCACTCCCTTCTGACTTGCCGAGTTTCTGTGAAGAGATCTACTGCTAGCATTATGGGTTTTCCCTTGTAATTTAGGGCATCTTTTGTCTTGCTGTTTTCAGCGTTTTTAATTTATCACTATATTTTATGTTAGCCTGCTATTGTTGATTTAGTTGGGAGTTCTCGGTCCCTCCTGGATTTGGATGTCTGTTTCCTTCCTCAGATTAAGGACGTTTTCTGTAATTATTTCCTCAAATAAGCCTTCTGTCCCCTTTTCTCTCTTTTCTTCTTTTGGGACGTCTATGATATGAATCTTATTATGTTCGATGGAGTTCACTGAGTTCCCTATATCTACTCTCGTGAGCTAAAATTTTTCTTTCTCTCTTTTGTTCAACTTTATTATTTTCCACAATTTTATCTTCTATATCGCTTATCTGTTCCTCTGCTTCTTCCATCTTTGTGGTCATTACAACCAGTCAGTTTCGAATCTTAGTTATTGAATTTTTCATTTTGGCCTGATTGTTTTTTAGCTCTTTTAATCTCTGTGGTAAGGGCCTCCCTGATGTCGTCCATGCTTTTTTTTTTTTTTAACGGCTAGTATCCTTATGATTTTTTCTTTAAATTCTGGATCAGGTGTATTACTTATATCTGTTTTGATTATGTTCCTGACCATGACCTTTTCTTGTTCTTCCTTTTGGGATGAATTCCTCCAACTTGGCATTTTGTCTAGGTCTCTGTCTTCTCTGTGTTAGAAAAGCGCATTATGTTTCCTGTTCCTGCAAGTAATGACGTTATGAAAAAGAGGTTATATAATGTCCAGGGCCTGGCACTTCAGGGCCTGGCACTTCAGGAAATTTCTCTGGTGTGTGCTGCATGCACTCTGCTCCTGTGTTTTTGCTGTTATATCCCTAAGGCCAGTGATTTGCAGAGGTTCTCCTTGTCTGCAGTGAGGAGTATTTTGACCTTAGCCAGAGAGTGGTGAGTTTTAACTAGGTGTGCTCTGGTCTGCTTGTTAAAAGAGAGTCGATGCTATTTCCACTAGAAATAAAGGTTTGCCTCTATGGTCATTACATCTTTTGTGTGGGAGGGCTTCTGCTGGTCTTCTGGGGATGGGACCTGCTAAACTGGTCCTTAAGCACACTTGCCTGAAAACAGCAGTAATATCAGCAGAGCACAAGTGGGGGGGGGGGGATTTGTTATAAGCAGGTAAGCTGCCAGTGTTGGTGCTGTGCTGTTTATTGAATTTGGCTTGTGCTGAGGGGCAGGGCAAGGAATTGGCACCAGCCAGCCCCTTTGTCCCCAGAGATGGAAGTCCATGCTTGTTGCTTTCAGGGAAGCACTTCCAGAGGAGTGAACAACCTCCCCTCATGCTTCCCTTGTTTTTTTCCATATCGCTGTTTTCACACTGTCTCTGGGATGCTTGCCTGCCTGGAGCAGCAGAGCAAAGCTTGGGCTCTATCTCAGCCATGGCTGCTGATTTTTGAAATTCCAACTTCAGGGACTTGGTGTGTTGGGGACCCACCCTGGTGCTCTGGGAAAGGATCTCACCACACTGGGACTGATGCAGGTCTGATCCAGAAGGTCAATCACGCCAGAGCACAGGAGTATTAGTTTCAGACCAAAGCAGGCTAAACAGCCCGCGTCTGGGTTTGCTGTCCTCAACAGTGTCTGTGCACCTATGTGTGGGAGGGGGGAGAGGAGGAAAGTGGCACCCACCTGTTCTTTTGTCCCCAGAGAGACAATGCCACCTCTCACAGATGTACTCCAAAAAGTACAGTGTCTCCCCATACACCTTAGGTGATTCTCAGATCGTGCAGTCTGGCCTGGGGTCGCTTGCCTTCTTCATCTCCATATCATCATCCTCAGCTTCTATCCCAGCCAAGCTCTGGGAACTCTAAAATTCCAGTCTTTATGACCCCACTGTTTGCAGAACTCATGAAAATGAACCCCTCTCATTTTCCCAGCCAATGGTTTTGGAGAAGTGTTCTCCTTGTGCATATCCCTGTGTACTCCACTTTCTCTTGCCTTTCATGGAAACCATGGCACCCTTCCCTCTGCAACTCTTGCAATCCTTTTTTCTCTCCAAACCACATCTCCACACTTCCTGCCTTCCTCAATGTAACCTCTTCTCTCGCTCTAATTGCACAGTTTGTTCTATTAGTCTTCAGGTTGATTTCTTGGGTATTCAGAATGATTTGATAGTTATCTAGCTGTGTTTGAAGGATGAGGCAATTCTAGGATCCTCCTACTATGCCACCATCTTAGCTCCCCATCAATGTCTTATAGTTTCAGAAAACAGGTGTCTACCTCTTTGATTGTGTTTACTCCTAGCTATCTTATGGGTTTTTTTTTTTTTTGCGTAAGAGTAAATGAGATTGATACCTTGATTTCTCTTTCTGCTGCTTCATTATTGGTGTATAGAAATGCAACAGAGTTCTGTATATTGATTTTGTATCCTGTGACTTTACTAAATTCATGCATCAGTTTTAGCAATTTTTTGGTGAAGTCTTTCAGGTTTTCTATATTGGTGAAGATCATGTCATCTTTAAATAGTGAAAGTTTTACTTCTTCTTCGATAATTTGGATGCTTTTTATTTCTTTTTGTTGTCTGATTGCTGTGGCCAGCCTGCGTTGCTATATACTTCACTCTGAGGACTGCTTTTGCTGTATCCCAAAGGTTTTGGACAATTATGTTTTCATTTCATTTGTTTCCATGTACTTTTTTTATTTCTTCTTTTATTTCATAGTTGATCCATTAATTATTTAAAAGCAATGTTGCTTAACCTCAACACATTTGTGGTGTTTCCATATGTTTTTTGTGGTTGACTTTAAGTTTCATAGCATTGTGGTCACAAAATATGCATTGTATGATCTCGATCTTTTCTTAAATGTGTTTTTCAAGTTTATCTATTTATTTTGAGAGAGAGAGAGAGAGAGAGAGAGAGCATGTAAGTTGGAGAGGGGAGAGTGAGAATCCCAAGCAGGCTCCATGTTATCAGTATGGAGCCTGACATAGGGCTAGATCTCATGAACTGTGAGATCTTGACCTAAACTGAAATCGAGAGTTGGACGCTTAACCAACTGAACCACCCCGGTGCCCCAGACTCAATCTTTTTGTATTTATTGAGGCATGATTTGTGACTCACGTTGTGAGTGTGTGATATCTTCTGGAGACTATTCCATGTGTATTTGAAAGCAATGTGAATTTTGCTGTTTTATGATGGAATTATCTCAATATATCTGTAAAGTCCATCTGTTCCAGTGTGTCATTCAAGGCCATTGTTTCCTTATTGATTTTCTGCTTAGATGATCCTTCCATTGATGTAAGTTGAGTGTTAAAGTCCCCTACTATTATTGTATTATTAGCCATAAGCTTGTTTATGTTTGTTATTAATTGTTTTATATTTTGGGGGCTTCTATGGTGGGTACATAAATATTTATAATTATTATATTTCTTGTTGTATTGTCCCCTTTATTATGAATATTGCCATTCTTCCCCTCTTGTTGTAGTCTTTGATATAAAGTTTAGTTTGTCTGACATCCAGATGGCTAACAGATACATGAAAAGATGCTCAACATTACTCATCATCAGGAAAATACAAATAAAAACCACAATGAGATACCATCTCACACCTGTCAGAATGGCTAAAATTAACAACTCAGGAAAAAACGCATATTGGCAAGGATGCAGAGAAAGGGCAACCCTTTTGCACTGTTGGTGGGAATGCAAACTGGTGAAACCACTTTGGAAAACAGTATGGAGTTTTTTCAAAGAATTAAAAATAGAACAAACCTTTGACCCAGCGATCTCACTACTATGTATTTATTCAAAGGATACAAAAATGCAGATTCAAAGGGGCAAATGCACCCCAATATATATAGCAGCACTATTAATAATAACGAAATGATGGAAAGAGCTGAAATGTCCATCTACTGATGGATGGATAAAGAAGATGATATATATATACATACACACACACACACACACACATATATCATATACATACACAATGGAACATTACTCAGTGATGAGAAAGAATGAAATCTTGCCATTTGCAACAATGTGGATGGAACTAGAGTGTATTATGCTAAGTGAAATAAGTCATTCAGAGAAAGATAAATATCATACAATTTCACGCTTATGCGGATTTTAAGAAACACAACAAATGAACATAAGGGAAGGGAAGGAAAAATAAGATAAAAACAGAGAGGGAGGCGAACTATAAGAGACTCTTAAATACAGAGAGCAAACTGAGGGTTGCTAGAGGGGAGGTGAGTGGGGAATGAGGTAAATGGGTATGGTCACTAAGGAGGGCACCTGTGATGAGCACTGGGTGTTACATGTAAGTGATGAATCACTAAACTCTACTTGTGAAACCAACACCACACTATATGTTGACTAACTGGAATTTAAATTTAAAAACCAAATAAATAAAAAATGACTGATATAAGAATTGCTATTCTGGGGTGCCTGGGTGGCTCAGTCGGTTAAGCATCCAGCTTCGGCTCGGGTCATGATCTCACGGTTTGTGAACTTAAGCCCCATGTTGGGCTCTGTGCTGACAGATAAGAGCCTGAAGCCTGCTTCGGATTCTGTGTCTTCCTCTCTCTCTGCCCCTCCCTCACTCACGCTTTGTCTCTCTCTGTCTCAAAAATAAATAAACATTAAAAATTAAAAAAAAGAATTGCTATTCTGACTTTCTTTTGACATCCTTATGCATGATAAATGTTTTTTCATCCCCCTTGCTTTCTTTTTTTTAATGTTTATTTACTTTTGAGAGAGTGCAAGTGGGGGAGGGGCAGAGATAGGGGTAAAGAGGATCTGAAGCATGCTCTTCACTGACAGTAGCATGGCAGCAAGCCTGATATGAGGCTTGAACTCACGAACCATGAGATCATGCATGACCTGAGCTAAAGTCAGATGCTCAACCGACTGAGCCACTCAGGTGCCCCTCTTCATCCCCTCATTTTCTTTAAAAGTTTTTTTCTTAATGTTTATTTATTTTTGATAGAGAGAGAGACAGAATGTGAGCTGGGGAGGGGCAGAGAGAGAGGGAGACACAGAATCTGAAGCAGGCTTCAGGCTCTGAGCTGTCAGCACAGAGCATGACGTGGGGCTTGAATTCACAAACCATGAGATCATGACCTGAGCCAAAGTCCGATATTTAACCATTTGAGCCACTCGGGTGCTCCCATCCCCTCATTTTCGATCTGCAGATGTCTTTAGATCTAAAATGAATCTCTTGCAGGCAGCGTATAAATGAGACTTGTTTTTTAATGCATTCTGACACCCTATGTCTTTTGATTGAAGTATTTAGTCCATTTGCATCAGAGTAATTATTGACAGGTATGTATTTAGTGCCATTTTATTACTTTTGTCGTTTCTGGAGATTTTCTTTGGTCCTTTGTAGTTTTTGCTGCTTTTGGTCTCTCCTTTGCAAAGTCCCCTTTAATATTTCTTCCAGAGCTGGTTAAGTGGTCATGAACTCTTTTAGTTTTTGTTTGCCTGGGAACCTCTTTATCTCACCTTTTTAAAAATATATAATCTTGACTCTCAAAGACTAAGAACTAACTGAGGGTGAGGGGGATGGGGGGGAGAGGGGGTGATGGGCATTAAAAAAGGGCATATGTTGGGATGAACACTGGGTGTTTTATGTAAACCAATTTGAAAATAAACTATTATAAATGAAAAAAAAGAGAAAAATATATATATAATCTCGTTTTCTTATTATTTTTAAATAATTTAATGACAACTTGGTTTCCATACAACACCCAGTGCTCATCCCAACAAGTGCCCTCCTCTGTGCCCGTCACTCACTCTCCCCCTCCGACGCCCCTCTCCCCTCAGTTTGTTGTTAGTCTTTGAGAGTCTCTTATGTTTTGTCTCCCTCTCTCTGTGTGTCTTTTTTCTTTTCACCTCTTCCCCTCCGCCATGGTTTTCTGCTATGTCTCTCAAAATCCACCTATGCGTGGAAACATATGACATCTGTCTTTCTCTGACTGACTTATTTCACTTAGCATAATAGCCTCCACTTCCATCCATGTTGCTACACATGACCAGATTTCATTCTTTCTCATTGCCACATAGTATTCCACCGTATATATACACCACATCTTCTTTATCCATTCATCAGTTGATGGACACTTAGTCTCTTTCCATGATTTGGCTATTGTCGAAAGTGCTGCTATGAACGTTGGGGTACACGTGCCCCTATGCATCAGCACTCCTGTGTCTCTAGCAAGGCTATCATTCAGAATAGAAGGTGAGATAAATCTTCCCTGATTTATCTCACCTTCTATTCTGAATGATAGTCTTGCTGGATAGCATGTTCCTGGCTGCTGATTTTTCCCATTAAGCAAAAACCAGGGGGAGGGGAAGAGGGGAAAGGAAAAAAAGACACAGAGAGGGAGGGAGATAAAACATAAGAGACTCTCAAAGACTAAGAAAAAACTGAGGGTGAGGGGGATGAGGGAGGGGGGAGAGGGGGTGATGGGCATTAAAAAGGGCACATGTTGGGATGAACACTGGGTGTTATATGTAAACCAATTTGAAAATAAACTATTATAAAATTAAAAAAAACAGTTTGAATATATTATGCTACTCCCTTCTGGCTTGCCAAGTTTGTGTTAAGAATTATGCAGCTAGGCTTATGCAGCTTCTTTTGTCTTGCTGCTTTTAAGATTATTTTCTTTATCACTGTATTTATCAAATTTAGTTAAAATATGTCTTTGTGTTGGCCCACTTTTGTTGATTTTGATGGGAGTTCTCTGGGTCTCTTGATTCGAGATGTCCGTTTCCTTCCACAGATTAGGAAAGTTTTTAGCTATTATTTCTTCAAAGAAATCTTCAGCTCACTTTTCTCTCATTTCTTCTGACACTCTTAGAATATGAGTATTATTACATTTGATGGAGCAACTGAGTTCCCTAAGTCTATTCTCATGATCCAGAGATCGTATTTTTTTTTATTTTGAGAGAAAGAGAGGCAGAGAGAGAGGGAGAGAGAGAGAATCCCAAACTGACTGTGCTGAGCCTGAAGCGGGGCTCAAACTCACAAACCATAAGAAAGATCATGACCTGAGCTGAAATCAAGAGTAGGCCACTTAACTGACTGAGGCACCCAAGTGTCCTGATCCATAGTTATTCTTTCTCTCTTTTTTTCAACTTTATTATTTTCCATTATTCTATCTTCTATATCACTTACTCACTCCTGTGCTTCTTCCATTCTTGTAGTCATTATACCAGATGGTTTTGAATCTGTTACTGCATTTTTCATTTCTGATTGATTTTTTTATATCTGTGGTAAGGGCCTTCCTGAAGTCTTCTGTTCACTATAAGAGGAATGAAAAATGTCTTTTGTGTAGTCATTAGTAGACTGAACATGGCTAATGAACAAGTCCATAAGTTCGAGGATATGTCAACAGCAACTTCTCAAAATGAATAGCAAAGAGAAAAAAATGTAAAACAAAATAAAACAAAAAATAGTATCCAAGAGATGTGTACAATTACAAAAGTATAGCATGTGTGTGTAATGGGAATACCAGAAGGAGAAGAAAGAAAGTAACAGAAAGTAAAGAAAAAATATTTGAAGGAATAGTTGATACAAATTACTATTAAAAATAAATGACAGTCACTAAACCACAGACCTAGGAAGGTCAGAGAACACTCTGCAGGATGAATACCAAAAATTCTATGCATAGGTATATCCTACTCAAACGCAGAAAATAACAAACAAAGAGAAAATTCTGAAAAAAAACACCCATTGAAAATACTACCTTACTTATACAGGAAGAAGAATAAGAATTACATTGGACTTCTCTTAAGAAACCATGCGACAAAAAGAAATTGAAGTTAAATGTTTAACATGTTGAAGAAAAAAACTACTAGCCTAGAATTCTGTATACAACAAAATTGTCTTTATAACGTGAAAGAGATATAAAGACTTTATTAGCCAAACAAAAAATGAGGGAATTATTGCCAGTAGACCTACCTTGCATAGGTAAATGTTTAAAGGATTTTTTCAGAGACAAGCAAAATGGTATAGCTCAGATATTTGGATCTACATAAAGATAGGAAGAGTGTCAGAGAAGGAATAAATTTAGGTAAAATAAACTCTTCTTTTTAAGTTAATTGATCTAACAATAACAGTTTGCTCAAGTAATAACATAAATAATGTGTTCAGGCCAACATGGCAGAGAAGTAGGGGGACTCAGTCTTCCTGCATCTCTCAAACAAAGAAGGACTGAAGCCAAAGGACTCTCAATCCCAAGAGTCTGGGAAGAAAAGAGTTGGAGTCTACAAGGAAGAAAATGCGAAATCCAGGAAGCACCTAAATAAGTGTGTGAGTGCAAACTGGGGGAGATAAAACAGACCTCGGAGGTATGGAGGGGAGGGAACCCCCTTCTGTGGAAAGAAAAAGGGAAGAGAAAGAGTGGCTGGGGGAGCATAGGACTCTATCTGGACAAGAGAAACACCTCAGACGGTGACGGTGATGGAGAGGGAGCCTATCATCCATTCCCTAACCACAGGGCTTTTGAAGAGAAGTCCTGTTTCTAACGGTGAAGCTTTCTTAGAACAGGTGCCCGAAGCCCCAGATCGCATAACTGGGAGGAGGGGAGTCACCTCCGGATTGGTGTTACACCAGGGACGCAATCTACACCAGGGAAACAAGCCTAGCAGTCAGAGCGAGTTTAAAAACTCAGATAAGCGTGGGACATGGGACCGTGCAACAAATTGCACTGTGCCTGCATGCCGGGCAGAGTGAGGACGGAAATAAAGGGGTAATTTAGAACTCCTGGTCCATTAAGAAGGGAATGGGGGGGATGCCATTTTTCTCCCCAAAACCAGGAAGAGACGCAGGGATTGGTCCCATGCCCGCAGTGGAGGCAGAACCCGCCTACACCAAACCACGCCCCTCCTCACAGGAGAGCCGCTTTTCTACTGGAGCTGGATAGACGCCGTGAAACAAGTACTGCAGCATTTCCTGGATTAACTCCAGGTCAATTCTTGTTATTTAGATATATCCTCCCTTTTCTCCTTCTAATCTCTCCCCACCCCTAGGCTGGTTACTTGGGGTATTGATTTGCTTAAACAGACATTTAACCCATTCTCTCAATGCATGTTCTACACCTCCTTCTTTACTTTCCTACTTCTCTCTCTGGAAGAGAGGATTGCGTTCCTACTTCTCTCTCTGGAATAATCAGGCCACATAGTTCATCTGGGTAATTTTATCCTCATTTCTTTTTCCTTGCCTCCTTCTTTATTCTGATTTCTCTCTCTCTGGTTAAGCCTTTCAGTCTCGGTACCTGGTCAAAGCTCATTTTCTCTTTCTCCCTACACCTGTCATTACTCTCTCATGGGCACCCAAAATTGTAAAACAATTAATTACAAACATAAGCAATCTTATTGATAAAAATGTGCTCATTGCAGGGAACTTTAATACTCCACCTACAGCAATGAATAGATCAACTAGACAGAGAATCACTAAAGAAACAATGGCCCTGAATGACACATTGGAACAGATGGGCTTGACAGACATTTTTAGAACCCTACACCCAGATGCAATGGAATTTACATTCTTCTCAAATGCACATGGTACATTCTCCAAGATTGACCACATACTGGGGCACAAAGAAGCCCTCAATAACTATAAAAGAATTGTGACCATACCATACACACTTTCAGATCACAATGCTATGAAACTTGAAATCAAACACAGGAAAAAGTCTGGAAAACTCCTAAAATCATGGAGGCTAAAGAACATCCTACTAAAGAACGAATGGGTCAACCAGGCAATTAGAGAAGACATTTAAAAATATACAGAAACAAATGAAAATGAAAATACAGCAATCCAAACGCTTTGGGATGCAGCAAAGGAAGTCCTGAGAGGAAAATACATTGCAATCCAGGCCTATCTCAAGAAACAAGAAAAATCACTAATACAAAATCTAACAGCACCCCTAAAGGAACTAGAAGCAGAACATGAAAAACACCCCAAACCCAGCAGAAAAAGAGGAATAACAGAAATCAGGGCAGAGATTAATAATATAGAAACCAAAAAGTAGTAGAACAGATCAATGAAACCAAGAGCTAGTTTTTTTTTGAAAAAATAAACAAAATTGATAAACCTCTAGCCAGGCTTCTCAAAAAGAAAAGAGACAGGACCCAAAGAGATAAAATCACAAACGAAAAGGGATTTATTACAACCAATCCCTCAGAAATACAAGCAATTATCAGAGAATAATACTATGAAAAATTATATGGCATCAAACTGGACAACCTGGAAGAAATGGGCAAATTCCTAAACACCCACACATTACCAAACTCAAACGGGAAGAAATAGAAAACTTGAACAGACCCATAACTAGTGAAGAAATTGAATCAGTTACAAAAAATCTCCCAACCAATAAGAGTCCTGGACCTGATGGCCTCCCTTGGGGAATTCTACCAGACATTTAAAACAGAGTTAATATCTATCTTTCTCAAGCTTTTCCAAAAACTTGAGATGGAAGGAAAACTTCCAGACTCATTCTATGAAGCCAGCATCACTTTGATTCCCAAACCAGATAGAGACCCAGAAAAAAAAGCAAACTACAGGCCAATATCCCTGATGAATATGGATGCAAAAATTCTCAACAAGATATTAGCAAATCGAGTTCAACAGCATATAGAAAGAATTATTCATCATCAAGTGGGATTCATTCCTGAGTTGCAGGGCTGGTTCAGTGTTCACAAATCAATCAATGTGATGCATCACATTAACAAAAGAAAAGATAAGAACCATGTGATCCTGTCAATAGATGCAGAAAAAGCATTTGACAAAATACAGCATCATTGCTTAATAAACACCCTCGAGAAAGTCGGGATAGAAGGAATATACTTAAACATCATAAAAACCATTTATGAAAAGCCCACCGTGAATATCATCCTCAATGGGAAAAACTGAGAGCTTTCCCCCTGAGATCAGGAACACGACAGGGACGCCCACTCTCATCACTGTTTAATATAGTGTTGGAGGTCCTAGCATCAGCAATCAGACAACAAAACAAAATAAAAGGCATCGGGACTGGCAAGGATGAAGACGACATGACACTTTTTACAGACGACATGATACTCTACATGGAAAACCCGACAGAATCCACTAAAAGCCTACTAGAGCTGATCCATGAATTCAGCAAAGTTGTAGGGTTCAAAATCAATGCACAGAAATCAGTTGCAATTCTATATGCCAATAATGAAGCAACAGAAAGAGAAATAAAGAAGCCAATCCCATTCACAATTGCTCCAAAAACCATAAAATACTCAGGAATAAACCTAACCAAAGATGTAAAAGATCTCTATGCTGAAAACTATAAAAAGCTTATGAAGGAAATTGAAGAAGACACAAAGAAATGGAAAAGCATCCCATGTCCATGGATTGGAAGAACAAATATTGTTAAAATGTCAATACTACCCAAAGCAATCTACACATTCAATGCAATCCCAATCAAAATTGCCCCAGCATTCTTCTCAAAACTAGAGCAAACAATCTTAAAATTTATACGGAACCACCGAAGACCCCAAATGGCCAAAGTAATATTGAAGCAGAAAACCAAAATAGGAGGCATCACAGTACATTGCAATACAGGCCTATCTCAAGAAAGAAGAAAAATCACTAATACGAAATCTAACAGCACACCTAAAGGAACTAGAAGCAGAACATCAAAGACACCCCAAACCCAGCAGAAGAAGAGAAATAACAAAAATCAGGACAGAAATTAATAATATAGAAACCAAAAGAGTAGTAGAACAGATCAATGAAACCAAGAGCCTCTACTACAAAGTTGTAATCATCAAGACCGTATGGTATTGGCATAAAAACAGACACAGACCAATGGAATAGAATAGAGAACCCCGAAATGGACCCAGAAACATATGGCCAACTAATCTTTGACAAAGCAGGAAAGAGTATCCAATGGAAAGAAGACCGCCTCTTTAACAAATGGTTCTGGGAGAACTGGACAGCAACATGCAGAAAAATGAAACTAGATCACTTTCTTACATCACTCAAAAAAATAAACTCAAAATGAATGAAGGATCTGAATGTGAGACAGGAAACCATCAAAACCCTAGAGGAGAAAGCAGGAAAAAACCTTTTTGACCTCAGTCACGGCAATTTCTTTCTCGACACATCTCCAGAGGCAAGGGAATTAAAAGTAAAAATGACCTATTGGGACCTCATCAAGATAAAAAAGCTTCTGCACTGCAAAGGAAACCATCAATGAAACTAATAGGCAACCGACGGAATGGGAAAAGATAGTTGCAAATGACATATCACAAAAAGGACTAGTATCCACAATCTATAAAGAACTTACCAAACTCCACATCTGAAAAACGAATAATCCATTGAAGAAATGGGCAGAAGATATGAATAGACACTTCTCCAAAGAAGACATCTAGATGGCCAACAGACACATGAAATGATGCTCAGCGTCACTCATCATCAGGGAAATGCAAATCAAAACCACACTGAGATATCACCTCACGCCGGTTAGAGTGGCTAAAATGATCAAATCAGGAAGCAAATAATGCTGGCGAGGATATGGAGAAACAGGCACCCTCTTATACTGTTGGTTGGAATGTAAACTGGTGCAGCCGCTCTGGAAAACGATGAGGAGGTTCCTCAAAAAATGGAAATAGAACTACCCTATGACCCTGCAATACCACTACTAGGAATTTACCCAAGAGATACAAGAGTGTTGATGCATAGGGGCACGTGTACCGCAATGTTTATAGCAGCACTCTTTATAGCCAAATCATGGAAAGAGACTAAGTGTCCATCAACTGACGAATGGATAAAGAAGATGTGGTAATATATATATGCAATGAAATACTACGTGGCAATGAGAAAGAATGAAATCTGGCCACTTGTAGCAACGTGGATGGAACTGGAGGGTATTATGCTAAGTGAAATAAGTCAGCCAGATACAATATGTTTTCACGCATAGGTGGATTTTGAGAGACTTGGCAGAAAACCATGGGGGAGGGGAAGAATAAAAAGAAAAAAAAGCCACAGAGAGGGAGGGAGACAAAACATAAGAGACTCTTAAATACTAAGAACAAACTGAGGGTTGATGGGGGGTATGGGAGAGGGGAGAGAATGGGTGATGGGCATTGATGAGGGCATGGGTTAGGATGAGCACTGGGTCTTGTATGGAAACAGATTTGACAATAAATTATAAAAAAAACTGTCCAGTGAATATAGCTTATAGATAAGTGAAATTAATGGCAGCAATATTATATAAGAGACATGAGGGATGAATTGGATATTGTTACAAGGTACTTGGACTACACATGAAGCTGCATATTTTTTTTTGAAAGGGAACTTTAGTTGTAAAAGCATATTTGCACACTCTAGAGCAACCACTAAGAAAAAAATTAAAAACATAATGTATATGATAAAAGACAATAGAAAATGGGATCATATAAAACACTCAATTAAAACCATAGAAGACAGAAAAAGAGTAGAAGAGAAGCAGAAGCAGAAGCAGAAACAAAGCAGAAGCAGAAGCAGAAGCAGAAGCAGAAGAAGAAGAAGAAGAAGAAGAAGAAGAAGAGGAAGAAGAAGAAGAAAAAGAAAAGGGCAGCAAATAGAAAACAGTTAAAAACATGGCAAATATTAATCTAACTATAACAGTAATCAGTTTAATCATGAATTGGCTAAATAGACCAAGTAAAAGAGACTGTCGGTGTTTATTAAAACAAACAGAATATAAAATAAACACACAAACAACACAGTCCCAACTGTATGTTGTCTACAAGGAATCCGTTTTAAAAATAAAGACACAGATACATTAAAAGTATGGTATGGAGAAAAGATATACTCTGCTAATACTAATCATAAGAAAGCTGGAGCAGCTGTGCTGATTTCAGACAAAGTAGACTTTAGAACAAGTCAAGATAATATGATACTAGTATAAGAACAGACATATATACCAATGGAATAGAATAGAGAACCCAGAATTGTACCTACAAATGTATGGTCAACTAATCTTTGACAAAGCAGGAAAGAGTATCCAATGGAAAAAAAGACAGTCTCAGCAAATGGTGCTGGGACAATTGGAGAGCAACATGCAGAAAATTGAAACTAGGCCACTTGCTTCAACCATACACAAAGATAAATTCTAAAGGGATGAAAGATCTAAACGTGAAACAAGAAACCATCAAAATCCCTAGAGGAGAAAGCAGGAAACAACCTCTTCGACTTCAACCACAATTTCTTACTCGACACATATCCAAAGACAAGGAAATAAAAGCAAACATGAAGTATTGGGACCTCATCAAAATAAAAAGCTTCTGCACTGCAAAGGAAACAACCAACTGAACAAAAAGGCAACCGACAGAATGGGAAAAGATTTTCGCAAATGACATATCAGATAAATGGTTAGTATTCAAAATCTATAAAGAACTTACCAAATTCAACACCTAAAAAACAAATAATCCAGTGAAGAAAGGGCAAAAGACATGAATAGACACGTTTCCAAAGAAGACATCCAGATGGCCAACAGACACATGAAAAGATGCTCAACATCATTCAGCGTCAGGGAAATACAAATCAAAACCACATCGAGACAATACCTCACACCAGTCGTAGTGGTTAAAATGAACAACTCGGGAAACAACAGATGTTGGTGAGGATGTGGAGAAATGGAAACCCTCTTGCGCTTTTGCTGGAAATGGAAAACTGGTGCAGCCACTCTGGAAAACATTGTAGAGGTTCCTCAAAAAATTAAAAATAGGGGGCGCCTGGGTAGCTCAGTCGGTTAATGATCTGACTTCAGCTCGGGTAATGATCTCGCAGTCCATGAGTTCAAGCCTTGCATCAGGCTCTGTGCTGACATTTCCGAGACTGGAGCTTGCTTCAGATCATGTGTCTCCCTCTCTTTCTGCCCTTCTCCCACCCATGCTCACTCTCTCTCTCTCTCTCTCGCCCGCTCCCTCTCTCTCTCTCAAATATAAAATAAACATTAAAAAATTTTTTATTTTTTTTATTTTTATTTTTTTTATTTTTATTTATTTTTTAATAGTTTATTGTCAAATTGGTTTCTATACAACACCAAGTGCTCAATCCAACGAGTGTCCTCCTCTGTGCCCATCACCCACTCTCCCCCCTCCCACACCCATCTCTCCCCTCAGTTCTTTCTTATTCTGTGAGAGTCTCTCATGTCATGTCTTCCTTCCTCTCTGTGGCTTTTTTTTCCCCCCTTCCTCTCTTCCCCTCCCCCCGGTTCTCTGCCAGGTCTTCCAAAGCCTACCTATGCGTGGGAACATATGGCATCTATCTTTCTCTGCCTGACTTATTTCACTCAGCATAATATCCTCCAGTTCCATCCATGTTGCCACACATGGCCAGATTTCATTCTTTCTCATTGCTGCATAGTATTCCATTGTATATATATACCACACCTTCTTTATCCATTCGTCAGTTGATGGACACTTAGTCTCTTTCCATGATTTGGCTTTTGTCGAAAGTGCTGCTATGAACATTGGGGTACACGTGCCCCTATGCATCAGCAGTCCTGGATCTCTTGGGTAGATTCCTAACAGTGCTGTTGCTGGGTCATACAGTAAGTCTATCTTCATTTTTTTGAGGAACCTCCACACAGTTCTCCAGAGTGGTTGCACCAGTTTGCATTCCCACCAAGAGTGAAAAAGGCTGCCTGTTTCTCCACATCCTCACCAGCCTCTATAGTTTCCTGATTTGTTCATTTTAGCCACTCTGACTGGTGTGAGGTGATATCTCAGTGTGGTTTTGATTTGTATTTCCCTGATGATGAATGATCTTGAGCATCATTTCATGTGTCTGTTTGCCATTTGAATGTCTTCTTTGGAGAAGTGTCTATTCATATCTTCCGCCCATTTCTTCACTGGGTTATTCGTTTTTTGGGTGTGGAGTTTGGTAAGTTCTTTATAGATTTTAGATACCAGTCCTTTATCCGATATGTCATTTGCAATTATCCTTTCCCAATCCGTTGGTTGCCTATCAGTTTTGTTGGTTGTTTTTTTTTGCCGTGCAGAAGCTTTTAATCAATGTACAGAAATCGGTGGCATTCATATACACCATCAATGAAGCAGCAGAAAGTGAAATAAAGAAGTTAATCCCCTTCACAATCGCACCAAAAACCATCAAATACCTAGGAATAAACCTAACCAAAGATGTAAAAGACCTCTTCGCTGAAAACTATAAAAAACTTACGAAGAAAATTGAGGAAGACACAAGGAAATGGAAAAACATCCCATGTTCATGGATTGGAAGAATAAATATCGTCAAAATGGCAATACTACCCAAAGTAATCTACACATTCAATGCAATCCCAATCAAAATTGTACCAGCATTCTTCTCGAAGCTAGAGCAAACAATCCTAAAATTTGTATGGAACCACAAAAGACCCCGAATAGCCAAAGTAATACTGAAGAACAAAAACAAGGCTGGAGGCATCACGATCCCAGACTTCAACCTCTACTACAAAGCGGTGGTCATAAAGACAGTATGGTATTGGCACAAAAACAGACACATAGACCAATGGAATAGAATAGAAAACTCAGAAATGGACCCGCAAGTATATGGCCAACTAATCTTTGACAAAACAGGAAACAGTATCCAATGGAAAAAAGACAGCTTGTTTAATAAATGGTGCTGGGAGAACTGGACTGCAACATGCAAAAGAATGAAACTAGACCACTTCCTTACACCACTCATAAAAAAAATTTTAATTAAAAATAGAACTACCCTATGACTCAGTAATAGCACTACCAGGAATTTATCCAACGGATACAGGAGTGCTGATTCATAGGAGCACATGTACCCCAATGTTTATAGCAGCGCTTTCAATAATAGCCAAATTATGGAAAGAACCCTAATGTCCATCAACCAATGAATGGCTAAAGAAGATATGGTTTATATATACAACAGAATACTACTGCTCAGTGAGAAAGAAGGAAATGCTGCCATTTGCAGCAACGTGGATGGAACTGGAGGGTATCATGCTAAGTAAAATAAGTCAATCAGAGAAAGACAGATATCATATGTTTTCAGTCTTATGTGGAACTTGAGAAACTTAAGAGAAAACCATAGGGTAAGGAATGGGAAAAAATAGTTTCAAACAGAGAGGAAGACAAACCATAAGAGACTCTTAAATACAGAGAATAAACTGAGGGTTAATAGGTGGGGCAGAGGAAAGGAGAAAATGGATGATGGGCATTGAAGAGGACACTTTTTGGGATGAGCACTGGGTGTTGTATGTAAGTGAAGAATCATGGGAATCTACCCCTAAAACCAAGAGCACACTGTATACACTGTATGTTAGTCAACTGGACTATAAATTATATTTAAACAATTAAAAAATAATTAAAAAATAAATAAATAAATAAAGGCTGTAATTACAGATGAAGGGGACATATTGTAATATAGGGTACAATCCAACAAGAAGATCTAACAATTCTAAATATTTATGCAATGAATATAGGAGCACCCAAATATATGAAACAATTAATAACAGACGTAAAGGAACTAATGATAATAATACAATAATAAGGGGACTTTAACACCCCACTATAATCAATGGACAGATCATCTAAACAGAAAATCAACAAGGAAATAATGGATTTGAATGACACAGTGGACCAGATGGACTTAACAGATACATTCAGAACCTTCTTTCCTAAAACAACAGAGTACACATTCTTTTCAAGTGCACATGGGCACATTCTCCAGAACACATCACATATTAAATCATGAATCAGGGGGTGCCTGGGTGACTCAGTCGGTTGGGCGTCCGACTTCAGTTCAGGTCATGATCTCGTGGTTTGTGAGCTCAAGTCCCGCATCAGGCTCTGTGCTGACAACTCAGAGCCTGGAGCCTGCTTCGGATTCTGTGTCTCCCCCTCTCTCTGCCCCTCCCATGCTCATGCTCTGTCTCTCTCTGTCTGTCAATAATCAATAAACGGTAAAAAAATTAAATCATGAGTCAGGACTGAACTAATACAAAAAGACTGAAGTCATACCATGCACAATGCTACGAAACTTGAAGTCAACTACAAGAAAATATCTGGAAAGACTACAAATACATGGAGGTTAAACAACATACTACTAAACAATGTTTGGTCAACCAGAAAATGAAAGAAAAAATTTACTTTTTTATTTTTTAAACTTATTTATTTATTTATTTATTTATTTATTTATTTATTTATTTTGAGAGAGAGAGACAGGGAGAGAGAGCATAAGAGCACTCTCTGTGGGGGAGGGGCAGAGAGAGAGGGAGAGAGAAAGAAAATCCCACGCAGGCTCCGCACTTTCAGCACAGATCCTGATGCAGGGCTCAAACTCATAACCCATGAGATCATGACCTGAGCCATAACCAAGAGCCAGATGCTTAACCAACTAAGCCACCCAGGCACCCCAGAAGAAATTTTTAAAATACATGGAAACAAATAAAAATCAAAACACCAAATTCCAAAAATTCTGGAATGCTGCAAAAGTGGTCCTAAGAGGGAAGTACATAGCAATATAGGCTTACCTACAAATCAAGAAACACCTCAAATACACAACTTAACCTTACATCTAAAGGAACTATAAAAAGAAAAAATTGAAGCCTAAACCAGCAGAAGGAAGTAAATGATAAATTTTAAAGCAGAGAGGTGCCTGGGTGTTTAAGCTTCTGACTCTTGATTTTGGCTCAGGTCATGAACTCAGGGTTGTGAGACAGAGCCTTGTGTCAGGCTCCATGCTGGGTGTGGAGATAGCTTATGATTCACTCTCTCTCCCTCTTTCTCTATCCCTCCCCCTCATTGATATTCTCTCTTTCTCTCTCTCCCCCCCTCAAAAAAATTAAAAAATGAAAAATAAAAAAAAATAAAAAATAGAATAGATCTTTGATTCTTTTTAAAAAAGATTAGAACAAGAATAAATGATATAGAAAATTAAAAGACAACGACAGATCAATAAAACCATGAGGTGGTTCTCTGAAAATTTAATAAATTTGATAAATCTTTACTCATATTTATCAAAAAGAGAAAAAAAAAGGACCCCAATAAATAAAATCGCAAATGAGAGAGGAAAAATAACAATAAACACCACAGAAATACAAACAATGATAGAGAATATTATGAAAAACTATATCCCAGAAAATTCAACATCCTTTAAGAAATGGATAGATTCCATGGGGCGCCTGGGTGGCTCAGTTGGTTAAGCGTCAGACTTCAGCTCAGGTCATAATCTCATGGCTTGTGGATTCAAGTATTGTATCAGGCTCTGTGCTGACAGCTCAGGTCGTGGAGACTTGATTTGAGTTTTGTTTCTCCCTCTCTCTCTGCTTCTCTCTCTCTCTCTCTCAAAAATAAATAAACATTAGAAGAAAAAATATATGGATAAATTCCTAGAAACATGTGAACTACCAAAACTGAAACAGAAAGAAATTGAAAACTTGAACAGACCAATAACCAGCAAAGAAATTGAATCAGTAATCAAAAATCTCCCAACAAACAAGAGTCCAGGGCCAGATGGCTTCACCAGGGAATTCTACCAAATATGTAAAAAAGAGTTACTACCTATCCTTCTCACTATTCAAAACAAAAAAATGAAAGGAAGGAAAACTTCCAATTCATTCTATGAGGCTCAGATTACCCTGATACCAAAACCAGATAAATACTCCACTGAAAAAGAGAACTAAAGCCCAATATCTCTGATAAACATGTATGCAAAAATTCTCAATAAAAATATCAGCAAACCTATCCCTACAGTACATTAAAAGAATAATTTACCATCATCAAGTAGGATATATGCCCGAGTTGCATGGTGGTTCAATATTCACAAATTAATCAAGGTGCTACACCACATTAATAAATAAAAGGATAAGAACCATATAATCATTTTAGAAAAAGACAGATACCATATGTTTCCACGAATAGGTGGACTTTGTGAGACTAAGCAAAAACCACGGGGAGGGGAAGAGGGGAAAGGAAAAGAAGACACAGAGAGGGAGGGAGATAAAACATAAGAGACTCTCAAAGACTAAGAAAAAACTGAGGGTGAGGGGGATGGGGGAGGGGGGAGAGGGGGTGATGGGCATTGAAGGGGGCACATGTTAGGATGAACACTGGGTGTTATATGTAAACCAATTTGAAAATAAACTATTATAAAATTAAAAAAAAAGAACCATATCATTTCAATAAATGGCAGAAAAAAGCATTTGACAAAGTTCAATATCCATTCATGATTAAAACCTCAACAAAGTGAATTTAGGGGGACCGTACTTCAACATAATAAAGGCCGTAAATGAAAATCCCACAGCTAATATTATCCTAAATGTGGAGCAAGGGAGAGCTTTTCCTCTATACTCAAGAATACAAGGATGTCCACTTTCACCACTGTTAGCGTTGGATGTCTTAGTCACAGCTATAAGACAAAAAAAAAAAAAAAAAAAAGCATCCAAATCAGTAAGGAAGAAGTCAAATTTTCACTATTTGCAGGTGACATGATACCATATATAGAAAACCTGAAATACTCCACAAAGAACTGCTAGAACAGATACATGAATTTGGTAAAGCCTCAGGATACAAAATCAAAGTACAGAAATCTGTTGCATTTCTATACACCAATAGTGAAGCAGCAGAAAGGGAAATTAAGGAATGACTCCCATTTACAATTGCACCCAAATCCATCAGATACCTAGGAATAAACCTAACCAAAGAGGTTAAAGACCTGTACTCTGAGAACTATAAAATATTTTTGAAAGAAATTGAAGTGGACACAAAGAAATGTACAGATAATCCATTGCTCATGGATTGGAAGAACAAATATTGTTAAAATGTCTATACTACCTAAAACAATCTAAACATTTAATGCACCCCTATTAAAATACCAACAGATGGGGCGCCTGGGTGGCTCAGTTGGTCAAGCGTCCGACTTCGGTTCAGGTCATGATCTCACAGTTTGTGAGTTCAAGCCCTGCATCAGGCTCTGTGAAGAAGGCTCAGAACCTGGAGCCTTCTTCAGACACTCTCTCTGCCTCTCTCCCACTCTCTCTCTCTCTCTCTCTCTCTCTCTCAAATAAACATTAAAAATTTTTAAAATACCAACAGCATTTTTCACAGAACTAGAACAAAGAATCTTAAAATTTGTGTGGAGTCATAAAAGACCCAGAAGAGACAAAACAACCTGGGAAAAGAGAAGCAAAGCTGGAGGCATCACAATTCTAGACTTCAAGTTATATTACAAAGCTGTACTGATCAAGATAGTGTGATACTGGCACAAAAATAGACAAATATATCAATAGAACAGAATAGAAAAACTAGAAGTAAACCCACCACTGTATGGTCAGTTAATCTTCAGCAAACCAGGAAAGAGTATCCAATGGGGAAAAAACAGTCTCTTCAACAATGGTGTTGGGAAAACTGAACAGCAACATGCAGAATAATGAAACTGAACCACTTTCTTACGCCACACACAAATATAAATTCAAAACGGATGAAAGACCTATATGTGAGCCTTTAACCCATGAACATCCTAAAAGAGAACACAGGCAGTTACTTCTTTGATTTTGGCTATAGCAACTTCTTTCTAGATGTGTCTCCTGAGGCAAGGGAAACAAAAGCAAAGGTAAGCTATTGGGACTACATCAAAATAAAAAACTTATTCACACCAAAGGAAACAGTCAACAAAACTAAAAGGCAACCTATGGAATGGGAGAAGATACCTGCGAATGACATATCTGATAAAAGGTTAGTATCCAAAATATATAAAGAACTTATAAAAATCAATACCCAAAAATGAATAACCCAATTAAAAATGGACATAAAACATAAATAGACATTATTCCAAAGAAGATGTACAGACAGCCAACTGACGCATGAAAAGTTGCTCAACATCGCTGATCACCAGGGAAATACAAATCCAAACTATAAAGAGATATCACCTCACATCAGTCAGAATGGCTAAAATTAACAACACAGGAAACTACAGGTGTTGGCAAGGATGTGGAGAAAGGGGAACCCTCTTGCACTGTTTGTGGGAATGCAAACTGGTGCAGCCACTATGGAAAACAGTATGAAGATCCAAAAATAATAATTCAAAGGGATACATGCACTCCAATGTTTATAGAAGCACTATCAACAGTAGCCAAATTATGGAAAGAGCCCAAACGTCCATTGACTGATTAATTCATAAAGAAGATATTGTATACACACACGCACACGCGCACACACACACACACACACTGGAATATTACTCAGCCACTAAAAAAGAATGAAATCTTACCATCTGCAACAATATGGATGGAGATAAAGAGCATTATGCCAAGCAAAATAAGTCGGTCAGAGATAGAAAAATACCATATGATTTCACTTATATGTAAAATTTAAAAAACAAACAAGCAAAGGAGGGGGAAGAGAGAGGTAAAACCAAGAAACAGACTCTTAATTGTAGAGAACAAACTAATGGTTACCAGAAAAGAGGTGGCTGGAGGGATGGGTTAAATAGGTGATGGGGATTAAGGACTCACTTGTTGTGATGAGCACCAGGTGTTGTATAGAAATGCTGAATTTTTGAATATTCAGGTGAATATTGTATACCTGAAACTAATATTACACTGTATATTAACTAACTGGAATTTAAATAAAAACTAAAAAAACACATACTGATTGTGAATAAACACATTAAAAGTGTTCAGCATCATTATCTATTAGGTAAATGAAAAATAAAACCATGATGAAATATTACTACACACATATTAAAATAAAAATTAGTAATACCAATTGTTGGTGATTATGCAGAGAAACTGGATCTATCATACACTGCTAGTGGGAATATGAAATTGTACAACCACTGTGGAATACAATTTACTAGTTTCCTAAAAATGTAAACATATGTTTACCATATGTTCTAGCAATTTCAGTCCTGGGCATTTATCTCAGAGAATGGAAACTTACATATATATAAAAATCTGTGTATGAATGTTCATAGCAGCTTTATTTGTTATAGCCAAAAACTGAAAATACCCCAAATGTCCTTCAACTGACATATGGATAAACAAAATGTGATAAATACATACAATAGAATGTTACTCTGCAATAAAAAGTATGAAATACTGATACCCAACAACTAGGATGGATCTCAAGGGCTTTGTGCTGAGTTAAAATAGCCAAACTCATAATGCCACATATTATATGATCCAATTTATATACCATTCTCAAAATGATAAAGTTACAGAAATGGAGAATATATTTGTGTTTTCCAAGAGTTATGGATGATGGCAGAGAAGAAAGTATAACTAAAAATAGTAGTAGCACAAGAGAGTTCCTTCACAGTGACAGAAAAATTCTGAATCTTGATTATTGCAGTGATAAATGAACATATACATAGAATGATAAAATTCCAAAAAACTACTAAGAGAAAGAGAGAAATACATATAAATGACTGCATGTAAAAATGGCTAAATCTGAAGATTTGTAGATTGTACTAATGTCAATATCCTGATTTTGATATTATATTATATTTACACAAGCTAGGATCTTTAGCGGAAGCTGGATGAAGAGAAGTACTCTTTCTATCATATTTTGCAACTTCCTGTGGATCTATAATTATTTCAAACTAGGAAGCGTTAAAAAATATACCATATGTTTGCTTCTCTCTGCACATTTCTCGTATGCTCCTCTCTCAATTAAGAATTTCTGCTGGCACTTGAGCTGGTCCATAATGCACACCTTCTAGCAGGATCCTCTTCTGCTGGACCTGTTGGATCAACTACCTACAACTACCTGGCAACTCCTCTCTGGATATCTTAGTTCATATTCTCATAAAAGCAATCTGATTGGCCCACATCATCTTTTCAAGCTGGGCCATAAAACACAGGTTGTGGGGCTGACCTTGGATCAGGTACAATCATTTGTACTCTAAAGGGGGGGAGGATACAGTACATAGTTGGGCCTCACTTGACCATTCAGCAGGAACTGTAAGTAGGATAGATTCTCCCAGAGTGGGATATAAGGAAGACAGGCAAGAAGGGGGATTTCCAATGCATATGTGTAGCATAGTGACTGGCACATGGTAAGTGTTCAACAAATGGTCATGATTATTAAGAGTAACATTATAACACTTCTTACAGGAAGCCTTCCAAGAACTTTCAAGCTTCCAAACTTTTTCCCCCAGTACAGAATTCCTAATGAAGGAATCATCCAATTAAGAATCAATGAAAATCCCTTCATTCAGGACAGACTTTTATGTTCTCCTACGTGTAAAGGACTGTACTGGGCATTGGGAAGAAGGATACACAAATGAATCAGGCCCTTATTCTGTCCTCAAGGAGCTCCCAGAATAGTTCAAGGAAAAAGGCAACCTGAGACAGGAGAGACCACAGATAGAGAGTTCTGGGAGTTCGGAGAAGGGTAGAGACTGTTGCTTATCCATTTGTATGCCTATCTCCTGGATACCTCCCCTAAGATGTCCCAAAGACACCTTGAACTAAATATATTTAAAACTGATCTCATCTGCTCCCTCCCAAACCTGTTCCTCTTCTCAGATTCCCTGTCACAGTAAGACAAGTTCATCCACTCCATTTGCCCAAGCTTGAAACCTGAGCTGTACCCCCCTCACAATGTCAGCTGTTGCAGTTGTTAAAGTTGTCCCTGAACCTTTAATGTGTGTTTGTCTTGCCTCAAAGGTCAGAACTAATAATAAACTTGAGCACTTACTGCAGGATGGAAAAATTAAAAACAGCCTGGAGACATACAAGACCTGGAGTTTACACACAAGAATTGATTTTGGACTTGGACTATGTTGTCAATGGGTATAATCAATTTCAGGAAAGCAGATCAACAAGAGCCTAAAATATGTTTATACTATTTTCCCAGTAATTCTGCACCTAAGTGAAAATCCACCCACCCCTAAACAGGAAAAGCTCGAAGCTTTCTTGCAGGGCTATTTTCTGATGGTCAAACACAGAAAAGTAGTCTAATTATCCAACAAGAAGAGAAGGGTTAAGTGGATTGTGGCACAGTCGTCTGATGGGACTTTCTATTACCATTACCAAGGGATGGTGACTGTGGAAATTCTATAACAATGGGGAAATTTTATTATGCTGTAACTAAGGATACAGGGTTATGTGTGCACTCCGATTGTGACAACATAAAAGCTGCGTGGGCTCAGGGTCTGCTGGTGGTCAGTTAAAATGTCTTCTCTAAGACAGATGCCATATGTTCCCACGCATAGGTAGGCTTTGGGAGACCTAGCAGAAAACCAGGGGGGAGGGGAAGAGGGGAAGGAAGGGAAAAAAAAGCCATAGAGAGGAAGGAAGACATGACATAAGAGACTCTCAAAGATTAAGAACAAACTGAGGGGAGAGGGGGCGTGGGAGGGGGGAGAGTGGGTGATGGGCACAGAGGAGGGCACTTGTTAGGATGAGCACTGGGTGTTGTACAGAAACCAATTTGACAATAAATTATTAAATACTCAAAAATAAATAAATAAAATAAAATGTCTTCTCTAAGGAAAAAAAGGCATGAACTTTCTTTATGTAAACTACAAACATCTCTGAGCTTTTTCCCTTTTCATTTTTTTTGTCTTCTCCTTCAGTCAGCCATCTTAATTATGTGCCTATATATATAACAGGCCCTCCGTTTGGTGCTGGAGATCCCATAGGTGAATCACCACGAACCTTTTCCGAGAGGTTAGGGCAGAAAAGGAAAGAAATACAAAAAAAATAAACGGTTTAAAAATATATGGGCTAGTCTGCGTGGCTCACTTGTGGACGTGGGCAGGCACTGTCACCCCCTGGTGGCCACCCTACTACCTGTCCTTGGGTGGCTCTAACCTTCTGGGCAGCCTCTTCTGTCTAGCAACAGCCTATTTCTCAGTGCATCCAAGACACCGCCTCTCCCCTCTCCTGGGGTTCTCTATCTCCTAGTAGGCGTTTCACCTGGGCTAGGTCCAGGATTATCCCACCCCTTTACTCTCCTCCGAGCTCCTCCCTCCCCCAAAGCCACTCTCCGGCTAGTATCTGCACAATTTCGTCATTTTTCACTGGTTCGCATGCGCCCCCACCACTGGCCAATTGGCTGCCTCTGACTCGGGGGTGCGGAGCTTTGAACCCAGAAGTTCTTGCTTTTCCCTTTTCCGATCCTTTAAAAAGTGGCAACACCCTACTCGTGAGAAATTCAAGCAAACTTTTGGTTCTGAGAGACAGAGAAATCCAAGAAAAAATGCGAACATCACAACTCAGTACTCCTTGTTCCGCCTTTGTCCCACCCTCTAAAGAGATAGATACCGCCCCTTTCTGACTCTCCACCTCTCTCCTCCAAGCTTGGGAATCAAATCACCGCCCCATGGGCGGCTCACTCCTCCAGATACCTCACATCGCTCTTACTTTACCCTAGCGGCTCCTGCTTGTTCACATACACCAGGGCGGGACTCACAAAAGGCTGATGCAATCCAGCCTAGCGGACTGGGCACGTCAAATGAGATGGGGAGCAAGATTGGGAAGGGATGTGCCCGTCTGTTCTGTAACAATGTTCTCAGTGAGACCTTAGTATACAAGTGAAAGCTTGTGCCTTTTTTGGAGGCCTGTTTGATAGTGTCTATCACAATTTTTAAAATGCGTATATCCTATTGGCTCAGCAAGAACAGTGCATTAGAATCACCAAAAAGGGCTTGTTTAAACGCAGGTTGCTGAGGCCACCCAGTAGCAGCATTTATGATTCAGTAGGTTTGGAATGGGCCTGAAAATCTGCCTTTCTAACAAGTGTTGCAGGGTGTTGTCGAAAAAGACCACCAAACGCCGAATAGAAGAGAGGCAAGATTTTATTTACGGCCAGGCCAAACCTGATCTCCTGATGTTAAGGAGAAAATGCAGAGAATGGCCCTGAACAAAGGCAGCAGTGGGCTTATATGGATTTTAGCAAGTTAGGGTACATCATAAATTAGTTAATCAATTATAATTCACAACATCCCTTGGTAGCCAATTACATAGATGTTACCTTTGGCGGGGGCCTATTGCTTCAAGGTTCTTTGTCTTAAGTGAGCTTTGAAATGACCAATTATAGTCAGACACTTTAGACACCGCGGGACAGCAGTTATGTGACTTCTTGCATGTTGGCCTTCCTTTTATCAGCTCAAAGCAGTAGGCTGAGAGCTCACTGCAATCTAAGTTAGCAATGTAGCAAGCAGGCAAAGTTGCAGGAGTGAGACGGGCAGTTAACCCCTTCTGGTAACTCTAACAGGGAACTGCATAGGCTTTTATTTCAATGTTTTAGCAGTTACCATACAGTTGGTCAGAACAGTGAATGGGGAGATGCATTCGCAAAGCAATTTATAGAAGCCAAAACAGCCGGTTAATGGTTTTCATTATTGATTCAGGTTTGTTAACCTACAACAACAAGTTCAGGGTAATGTTGATGCTAACTGGTTTGGGGACCACACTTAAAGAATCTTTGATCTAAAGCAGGGAAAAACGTTTCGAGAAATCATGTATGAACAAGTATAAGCCTTGCTAATTTGTTTGCAACAATGAAAAAATTTGAAGCATCACTAGAGAGGGTGTTTTGATCAGTTAAAAATGGCCTATGTGTTTATAAACTGACATGGAAAGATCACGATAGTGGTGGTAGTGGTGAAGATGATGATAGCTAACCTTCCAGGTGCTGTGCTAAGGACTCATTTAGTTCTACAGCAATGCTTACTGGTATGGGCCATAACTGATTCACTCTATATTCCCAGTCCAGATCAGCTTCTGGCACCAACAATCTTTTCGGTATATGTTTGTGTCTTCATATAATCAGACCCACCCCCAGTCTGGTAAAGAAGACAAAAATAAAACAAAGGAAGGTTGTAAGAGCTCAGAGGAATGGATTGGGCAGGGGTCCAGGAGAAGTTAAAAACTAAAATGTAGGTAAGAGTTTGCCAAAAAGAAAGAAAAGGCCATCTCAGACAAAATGAGTGAGTGGCAAAATATCCCATTCCAAGTTTAGGACTTCAAAGGCCAAGCAACATTTTGAAACATTGTGAGGTTACATCAAATGCTGGCAAGGATGTGGAGCAATAGGAACTTTTAGTCATTGCTGGTAGGAACACAAAATGAAATAGCCACTTTGGAAGACTGTTTGATGTTTTCTCACGAATCTAAACATACTTTTACCATATGATCCAGCAATCCCATTCCTTGGCATTTACCCAAAAGAATTGAAAACTCATGTCCACTGACAAAGATTCTTTGTTTGACCAAGCTTTAGTCAGGCTCCCCTGATCCCTGTGCCCAACAAGACCCATGCATGTACTTCCTTGTATAACCCAATTTTAGCAAGAATCCTGCCCAGTCAGGTTAGTGAGAATTCCCCACCTTTGCTATTTGATTAAACTCCTCATCCCCACTATTCCCCAGGTAATATCTGATCACTCTGGCCTGCCTGCAGCAAGAATTCTATGAGGTCAGTTCAGCCAGAATCCTCCCATACTTGATGTCTCCTAGTAATTTTCCATCCACCAATGCCCCCAGTGTCAATTGCTCCTTAACTATAAATCCCCACTTGTTCTGATTGTATTCAGAATTGAGCCCAGTTCTATACTGTCATCTCTCTCCCCTTATTGCAATAAATTATTGAAAAAAAGCTATCTTCATCACTTTAACTTCTGTCTGGCTCTGGTTCTCTTTAACAGTTTTTGGTGCCACAACTGGGATCTGGATCAGAACCACCGTCAGATCCTTGGATGGGATAACCAGGCCCTCCAGCTCCGACCAGTGCCATTTTTCTCCAGTCTTGTTCATTTGGGCACCCGTAGTGAGTCTTACTCCAACCAAACTCCAGTGCTTCAGGTAAATGTCCACTGAATCATGGTGAGGATAGATTTTGATTCTTAAAATTCTGGAGTATACTCTAGAAACTGGGTTAGAGTTACAGACAAGCAGAAGCCAGTTGGAGTCCTAGGTTTCTGTTTGTAACAACTGGGTTAGAATCCCAGGCAAATAACTATTTCTAAGTATCTGAGTTAGCATCCCAGGAAAACAGAAGCTGGGTTAGAATTCACAGTTTCTCTGTTCATAAGTGTAAAATTATCTTTAGTCAACAACATGGGAGTTTCTCAATCACTGACTATATTCTTCACCATTATGGCCCTAATACTGTCTGGCAAAACTTTCCTTATAACCTCTCTTGAGCTACAATGGCCCCTCTGGGGCTCCTAGGATACACCCAAATTACACCACCTATAGGGAATACTAGAGCAAAAATAAACAAGAATCTCAGATGCACAATGGTCTGCTTTGTTATGAAAATGCCAAAAGGTGCCTAAATAATTCAAAACTCAGTAACACTATTGAGGTTCTTAAACAATGTCTTCAGAAAAAATTTTTTGACCCAGGAAACTCCCTAGCATCCTCCACAACACCCTTGTATTCCTCTCCCAGCTCTCCTTTATATCTTCCTCTCCCGGAATGCCCTTCACCAATGGCATCCCCAGCTCCTCAACTACCTATAACTGTAAGATGCACTGGGCCTCCATCTCTTATAGATGAAGCCTAGAGAGCAGCCAGCACTGGTTCTCAACTGAGGTCAACATAAGAGATAACATTTAAACCTCGGTCTTGGTCCAAAATACATGCCATCATCAAGGACTTTCCTGGCCCTCAGAAAGAAAGGAAGGGATTTATTATATTCAGAATGGTTCTGGGAGCATAGTCTCCATGATTCCCTGATTTATATCAACTTGTCCACCCATTGGTCAGCCCTGGATTTGCCTCCCTTTGGCTTGAAAAGGCTAAGTGGAACATCATTCTTGAAGACCTTCAAGAGTTCAGATGACCCCGCGATTCCCAGAAGAAAAAAAATTACTAGGACCCATTCCTCAGGTCTATTCCACTAAAATTGTTTGGTCATGTATTCAAAATTGTAAACAACAAAGAGATAAAACTGTAGCTAACTGTTGCCATCCATTAAAAACAACATGTAAAGAGCATTTGGGCCTGGAAATGACTTCCCAAACAGCCTCTGATCTAGCCACAAACTTTATAAATGGTCTCAGACTAAAGTTTCATGACACATTACAGAGAAAAAAATATTAACTGGCAAAATGCAAACATGTCTGGGTTCCAGATATTAGCGCAGCATTACAAAGATAGTATTTCAAAAAAATTGGAAAATACATAAAACAAACTTATGATATTGCAATTAAAACAAGAAAGACCTGAAATTTTTAATATATGGCAAGCTCCAAAGTCATTTTCTCCCATTGATCAGGACACTTACCAAAACTGTAAGGAAAAAAAAGTGGGTCTGGGAGTGCCTAGACCTTCAGAGACAAGATGAAGCCCAAGTCCCCTCTTCACCAGAAAATTATTGATTCTCCTCTGGGAAAGTAAATGTCCAATACTCTCAACTGTGATTAAACTAGCACGGGGAAATAACCCTGCAAGTGTAAGTGTGTCCCACTACATTTCTCACTGATACCAGTGCAATACATTCTACTCTTAATACGTCCTTGTTTCTTGCTACCCTTATTTAGAGTCACAAAACTTTTTCAGTGGTGGGTTTTGATGAGTCACTTCATGTTCCAGCTTCTCACTCTTTCTATGGGACTTCTTAAAACTCAATACAACTTTCTTCTCAGTTCTACTACTTTACTAAGCCTGTTAGGAAGGGATCTTCTCATAAATTGAGTATAAAAATTCATTGTGCCCCCCAAAGGATTCCTTCTACAGGCCCCCAGCTTCTCACTTTCACATCTGTGTCCCCTAAAGCCATTAGGCTTTGTCTAACTTCCCTGAGTCCCTTTGCCCCTTTAACCTAACACCTATTTCACTGAAGATTTCAATCAACTATTAGAATCCCCTCTTCTTTATGGGAAAAAACTCCACTGATATTGGGCACATATGGAATGCATAACTTTTTAAGGTAAAAAATAGATCCTTCCATGATACTCCTCAGCATTCCTCAATGTAATTTAAAGCCAGAAGGACTCGAAAGGTTTTGCTTAATAACCCAGTTTTATTAGACAAAAACTTCCAGTCCCCACTGTTATTCCATGCAATACTCTGATTTTTGGCCCAAAAGAGGGGTGAGCATTGGGGAGAAATTGGTTAGTCCAAGATCCAATATCTAGCAATAAAATTGTCAAACCATGATTTCCCTTGATACTTAGTCCTAACTCTATCCTGTCTGCTATCCTTTCCAACACCCAATATTCCACAAGCACCTATTTGTGTTCTACTTTTTTAGTGTCCCTCTTCATAAGGAATCCCAATACTTATTTACCTTCATTTGGAATAACCAACAATATACCTGGACTTTTATGTCTCATGGGTTTACTGAGTCTCCTATCTACTTCTTGTGCACTTTAAATGCCAGTTTGAGGGACTTAAACTTCCAAGGAGACTCCACTTTAATCCAACATGTAGATTACTTCCTTCTGTGTTCTGACAGTTATAACCACTCCCTTCTAGACAATAAATACCTTCTTAAAGCATAAGGGCCACAAGATAGCTAGAGACAAAATTCAAATTTTATCTCAAGTGTGTCTGATATCTTGGTCATGATATTTCAGGTCCAAGTAAAACTATCTCCATAGACCAAGACTTTGCTACCAACATTTTCCTCTCCCTCACATAAAACAATGGAGGGAGGGTTTTTTGGGGTCTTGTGGGGTATGGATACATAATTTCTCTATGGTTGTCCTACCTCTCTATGCATGATAAGGGAGTTATCTCCAGACCTGGTAGTCTGGAACCCCCTATTCAAAGATACTTTTGTGAACCTTAAGGACTCTGTACTTTCACCTCCTACTCTTGGATATCCAAATTATTCCTTGTTTGCACACGAATGAGAGTATCACACCCTGGGAGTGTTACCCCAGAAGCACAATGTACACCAAAGACCTCTGGTATATTATAATTTGGCCTTAAACCCAGTAGCTAAGACCATTCCCTCTTTTTTTCAAGCTGTGGCTATAACTGACAAATTTGTCCAAGCTACAGCTGATTTAGTATTAGGCAATCTGCCTAACATACATGTTCCCCATGCTGTGCAGACCCTATTACTGACTGAAAATTCAGCACTTTACTGTGTCTCAACTTACCCCACACACCCCTCTCACACCACCATATATTGTTGTCAAAATCTTAACCTTGCCACCTTGTTTCCTTTACCCACTGATGGGATAACCCACACTGTGTCATTAATGCTACATCATTCTCCTGTCCTAGACTAGATTTAGTATAAAACCCCTTCCCCACGTTAACCTCACTCTTCATGTTGATGACTCCTACCTCCGGAAGGAGGATAGGACCTTCCAGGCTGGAAATACCATCACCGATCAATATAAATCACTAGAATATTAAGCTCTGAAAAATGTTAAATCAGCTCAGGTAGCCAAGTTAATTGCTTTTACTGAGGCTTGCATAAGAGCAGAAGGAAGAAAAGTTAATATTTATATGGATAATACATGACTTTAGTGTGTATTGAAACACAGAAGATTCATGACAGCAGCTGGTACCCTAGTCAAAAGCAAATACCAAATAGCAGAACTGCTAGAGGCATTCGGTTCTGTTTGTCTGTCTGTCTGTTTGTTTGTTTGTTTGTTTTTAATATATATACATTTTTTAATGTTTATTTTTGAGAGAGAGACAGAGCATGAGCAAGGGAGGTGCAGAGAGAAGGAAACACAGAATCCGAAGCAGGCTCCAGGCACTGAGCTGTCAGCACAGAGCCCGACGCGGGGCTCGAACTCACAAACTGTGAGATCATGACTTGAGCCAAAGTCAGACGCTTAACCGACTGAGCCACCTAGGTGCCCCTGTTTGTTTGTTTTTAACTTAAATTAAAGTTAGTTGACATATAGTGTAGTATTTATTGATTTCAGAAGTAGAATCCAGTGTTACATTGCTTACATATAACATCCAGTGCTCATCCCAACAAGTGCCTCCTTCTTTCCATCACCCATTTAGCCCATCCCTCCACCCGCCTCCCCTCCAGCAACCCCAAGTTTGTTCTCTATATTTAAGAGTTTCTTATGGTTTCCATCCCTATCTGTTTTTATATTATTTTATTTTTTTTCCTTCTCTTCTCCTATGTTTATCTGTTTTGTTTCTTAAATTCCACATATGAGAGAAATCATATGATATTTGTCTTTCTCTGACTGCCTGATAAGTCATTTGCAAATAACTTCTCCCATTCAATAGGTTGCCTTTTAGTTTTGTTGTTTCCTTTGCTATGCAGAAGCTCTTTATCTTGATGAGGTCCCAATAGTTCATTTTGTTTCCCTTGCCTCCAGAGACATGTCTAGTAAAAAGCTGCTATGGCTGAGGTCAAAGATGTTACTGCCTGTTTTCTCCTCTAGGATTTTGATGGTTTCCTGTCTTAAATTTAGGTATTTCATCCATTTTAAATTTATTTTTGGTTATGGTGAAAAATGTGGTCCAGCGTCATTCTTCTGCACGTCACTGTCCAGTTTTTCCAACACCATTAACTCTTGAAGAGACTGTCTTTTTTACATTGGATACATTTTCCTGCTTTGTCAAAGATTAATTGGTCATATAGTTGTGGGTCCATATCTGGGTTTTTCTATTCTATTGCATTGATCTGTATTGCCAGGGTCCTTGTTCCGGCGAATCTAGGGGTCCACGAAGGACGGACGGTCAGGCGAAATAAAGTGAGAGAGCCATGAGAGATGGAGTCTGATGACCAAGCAGGCAGCCCTGGCAATTCTGACATCTCCGACCTGCTAGTCTCAGTGTCTTTATTTTTAAAGGTAGCGAGTTACATTACAACAATGAGTGACATTCCATAGTTTGATCTCTTTAACAATAATCGTTTTTACCAGCAGGGCGGCAACTTCCTTAATCCTGTATGTTGGTAACATATAAATTTAGGGTGGGGGAGTGAACAAGAAGTTACCTAGGCCTGCCTATGTTAATTATCTATGGATAGATTAGGAGACATTCTATCCATAATCTTTAACCATAATGGGGGAGGTAGAGACATGATCTCTAACACTTGTCTAAGCTCTTTTCCTTTATGAGTGAGTGAGCCTATATCGTAAGGGCTCATGTTTATCTGTTCTTTATACAAACAGCAGTTTCTGTAAAAGTATTTTGTTATTGCCTTTTTATTATAAAGGAGCGTGGGGATGGGAATAGCAAAAGGATTTGCGAAATGTTAACCTCAGGAAGGTTGGCTATTGTTTGTACCTTATCTGTAAACAGTGCTTCTAACTTTTGGGCTAAGCCAACCTCCGGAGAAGGTTCCAAGTCTCTTTACAATCTCTCCTATCAGTCTGTTAACCAAATACTGAGAGAAGCTTTACAGAGATGTGCCTTGAGGTCTTATGGTGGGGCTGAGGGGATGATTAACACAATGCGATACCTGCAGGGAAAATCTAGTTTGGTTCAAGGAGTCTTGGGGCCTAACAGTCTGCTAATTTCTAGCCAACTCATAATTGCTATTCTATATGATCAATTTGTGTAACCTATCTCCAAGAGACAACTTTGAGGTTACTTCTGGCCAGGTTACTCTCATTCAGATTTTATCCATCAAGACCAGGTCCTCTTTTCCATATGCCATAAAACCAAAGAGCATTATGTCCCTTAGGCCAACAAAAGCAGTTCAAGAAATCCAGGCCTGAAAGATTATTTAGAAGGAGGTAAGATTAGGCGACAGTTTGGCTGGCGGGAGCTTTGCTTCAACCTTTTCCACACAGAGAGGGGTTTCAACCTGCGAGCCCAAAACGGTTCCCAACACTATATGTCTGTTTTTGTGCCAGTACCATACTGTCTTGATGATTACACTTTGTAATATAGCTTAAAGTCAAGAATTGTGATGCCTCTTGCTTTGGTTTTCTTTTTCAACATTACGTTGACTATTCAGGGTCTTTTCTCCTTCCATACAAAATTTATAACTCTTTGTTGTAGCTCTGGAAAGAATGCTGAGGTTATTTTGATAGGGATTGCATTGAATGTATAGATTGCTTTGGGAGTGTTAACAATTTTTGTTCTTCCAATCCATGAGCATGGAACGTTTTTCCATTTCTTTGTGTCTTCTTCAATTTCTTTCATAAGTGTTCTATAGTTTTCAGCATACAGATCTTTTACCCCTCTAGTTAGATTTATTCCTAGGTATTTTATGTTTTTGGTGTAATTGTAAATAGAATCAATCCCTTGATTCTCTTTCTGCTGCTTCATTATTGGTGTGTAGAAATACAGCAAATTTCTGTACATAGATTTTATATCCTGCAACTTTGCTGAATTCCTACATCAGCTCTAGCAATTTCTTGGTGGAGTCTTTTGGGTTTTCCATGTAGAGTATCATGTCGTCTACAAAGTGTGAAAGTTTGACTTCTTCCTTGCCAATTTGTATACCTTTTATTTCTTTTTGTTTTCTGATTGCTGAGGCTAGGACATCCAGTGTTCTGTTGAACAATAGTGGTGAGAATTAACATCCCTGTCGTGTTCCTGACCTTAGTGGGAAAACCCTTAGTTTTTCCGCATTAAGGATATTAGGTGTGGGTCTTTCATATATGGCCTTTATAATGTTGAGGTATGTTCATTCTATCCCTACTTTCTTGAGGGTTTTTATCAAGTAAGGATGCTGTATTTTGTCAAATGCTTTTTCTGCATTTATTGAGAGGATCATGTTGTTCTTACCCTTTCCTTTATTCATGTGGTTTACATGTTGATTGATTTGTAGATACTGAACTACCCTTGCAGCCCAAGAATATATCCACTTAATCATAATGATTAATTCTAATGTATTGTTGGATCAATATGCTAGTATGTTGCTGAGAACTTCTGTACCCATGTTCATCAGGGAAATTGTTCTGTAATTCCTTTTTTAGTGGGGTCTTTTGAGGGAAATCAAATAGCTATGTTCTGGTTAAGGATATTATGGGGAACACATTACACTGTTTTCTGGCCCTGCTGAAAACAGTTGACCAGTATCTAGTTAATATGTATTTAGGGGTTGGTTCCTGCCTGTGCTCATGATCCTTAGACCATGTTATCTATAGAATATCTTATCTTGTTCTGTACCTTGGTTTTGGCATATGCTCTTTTGTAGTCTTGAGAACACCTTGTTTTTTGCATGCTTTCTATGTTTTCTATGTGTTCTTACTGGCACATAGCCTTGGACATATTGTGCAATGTTTTCCCTGTAATGTATGCCTAATAAATACAGGAGCTTGACAGCAACTCAGGGAGACTTCCCTTAGCCTCCCTCTCACCACTCTTGACATGAGTGGAGTCTCGAGTAATCATTTCTGTCATCCTTGGCTTTGCTGGACAAAGCCATAAGCCAAATCCACAGTCTTTGGTTTTGGAATCAAGGTAATGCTGGCCTCACAGAATGAGTTTGGAAGTTTTCTTCCATTTCTATTTTTTGGAACAGTTTCAAAAGCATAGGTATTAACTCTTCCGTAAATATCAGGGAAGCCATCTGGCTGTGGACTCTAGTTTGTTGAGAGATTTTTGATTACTGATTCAATTTCTTTACTGGTTAGGGTCTGTTCAAAATTTCTATTTCTTCCTGTTTCAGTTTTGGTAGTTTATATGTTTCTAGGAATTTTTCTGGGGGACGGGCCTGCTGCTTTCATTTTCAGGCCGATTTGTCCTACTGGAGATGAGTCTAGAGGGTGCAGGTGAGTGGGGATTGGTGTATCGGCTCTGTTCTCCACTTGTGGTGCTGCTTAGCTCACTGGGGTTGATTAGTGCAGGTGGACTAGAGGTGAAAATTGCTTCACCCTGCTCTCTAGTCTCCAAAGCGGGAATTTCACGCCCTCGCAGACACACAGACATGCAATCAACCACCACTCTTTTGTCTCTGGGTTTCCACCACTCCCTGCCTTTTACCCTGTCTGTGTCCAAGCTGCCTACTGGGTAGTGCCTCCCTCCAGAGTTTTATCTCATATGGGGCTGTGTTTAAAAAGTCCACACTTCAGAGACTCCCTCGGATTGGACCCACGCTGATCCTCTGGGAGAGTATCTTGCCAAGCAATGGCCAAGTACCAACTTGTCCCAGAAAATGTTCACACGACCATGCAGTGGCAGAGGCTCAGAGTTTACAGTAGATTGCAACACACAGCCAGCACCAGCGTCTGCTGCCCTCAGCTGGCATCTTTGTTCCTGTATCAGTAAACGTGGCAGCTCTCTGAGGCCTGCCAGCACTTTTGCCCGCCGAGAGGCTGTATCACCTTTACCAAATGCACTCTAAGCAGGGAAACCACTTCTCCCGGTGTGGCCCAGGGGCTCCTCAGACAATGCTGCCCGATCCTAAAGATTCACCCTGCTTCCTCACTGGAGCACTGCCAGGCACTGAGCTCCAAAACTTCAGATAATGCACTCCACAGTTTATTTTAAAAACTGGGAGTATTAAGACCATCTCCTTCTTTCCCATCGGTGGTTTTGGATTTCGTGTCCAATCCACTGTGGGTGTTTTCACTCTTTCTCTCTCTTTCTCTCCAGGTACTTTCAGGAGGAGTGCTTTTCTTGCACAATTCTAATGAACTGCACTCTCTTCCCCTTTCTCTTTCTCTCTCTATCCTCTCCCCACTTAAATGGTTTCCTACCCTCCATGAAACTGCAACTTTTCTCTTCCCCAATTCATCTCTCTGCAGTGTGTACCTGCCGAGATCTCTCCCTCAAATTATGCAGATTGTTAATCCTCAGATCAATTTCCTAGGTATTCAAAATTATTTGATGTTTATCTAGCTGTATTTCAGGGATGAGCTAAGCTCACGGTCCCCATACTACTCCGCCCTCTTAACTCCTCCAGTCTGGAGGCATTGTAATACTCCACCATATAATTACGGTTAAAACTGAGGTATGAAGCTTGGAGAACAAAATTGGTTTAGTAAACATGCTGAATACCAGCCCCTTCTACAGCCATCCAAGAAATCAAAGCAGTTTCCAAGTCTTAGACTATTCCCCTAGATCCCAGATCAAGGCCCTAGACCTGTGGTGGGATTATTCACTGTGTCTGGAGAGAAAGAACTTCTTTAGGATGACTCCTAAGGAAATTATGAAAGAGATCTACATAGACCAAATAACAACTTCACACACAGAAAATAACATTTTCATTATTAGGATACAAGAAGAAGGGAGAAAACATGTTTAAACATTTATTGGAAGAAATAAGATCTGAAAACTGCCCAGGTTCTGGCCCAGGTAACAGACATCCATATCCAAGAGACAGAGTCAGCACTCAACAAAATCAACCCAAGGAGGACCATACCAAGACACATAATAATTCAATTTGTCAAATCACTAAAATATACACTTTAACTAATGCAACATGTGTGTTAACAATACTTAAAAACAAATTTCTCATGTCTTCTGCCCATTTTCATTTGGATTATTTGCTTTTTGGTGTTGAGTTTTATAAGTTCTTTATGTATATTGGATACTGACCCTTTATCAGATATGTAATTTGCAAATACCTTCTCTCATTCTATAAGTTACCTTTTAGTTTTCTTGACTGTTTCCTTCACTGTACAAAAGGTTTTTATTTTGGTTTAGGCCCAATAGTTTTTCCTTTTGTTTCTCTTTTCCCAGGTGACATATCTAGAAAAAGTTACTATGGTCAATATCAAAGAGTTTTGGCCTGTGTTTACTTCTAGAATTTTTATGTCTTAAGGTTTCATATTTAGGTCTTTCATGCATTTTAAATTTATTTTTGTGTATGGTGTAATAAAGTGGTCCAGTTTCATTCTTTTGCATTTAGCTGACCAGTTTTCTCAACACAATTTGTTGAAAAGGCTGTCTTTTTTCCATTAGATATTTTTTCCTGCTTTGTCAAAATTAATTGACCATATAATTGGAGCTAGAAAAAAATTAAAACCCAAATCCAGTAGAAGAAAGGAAATAATTGGAGTACCTGAGTGGCTCAGTCAGTTAAGTATCCAACTCTTGACTTTGGCTCGGGTCATAATCTCACAATTTGTGAGTTTGAGCCCCACATTGGGCTCTGTTCTGACAGCACCAAACCTGCTTGGGATCCTGTCTCTCCACTTGCTCTTTATCTCTCACTCAAAATAAATAAAAATAAACTTTTTTAAAAATCTGAAAATTTCCTTTAGAAAAAAGAAGAAAGGAAATAGTAAATATGACAACAGAATTAAATGAAACAGAGGCTAAAAAACAATAGAAGAGATAATAGAAACCAGGAGCTGGTTCTTCGAAAAGATAAACAAAATTGATAAACCTTTAGGATTCATCCAAAAGAGAGAGAGAGAGAGAGAGAGAGAACACAAATAAATAAAAGCACAAATGAAAGAGGAGAAATAAAAACTGACACCAGAGAAATACAAATGATTATAAGATAATATTATATAAAATTATGTGTCAACAAATTGGATAAACTAGGGGGAAAACTGGACAACTTCCTAGAAACATATAACTTCCAAAATTGAGTTATGAAGAAATACAAAATTTGAACATAAAGATTGCTAGTAATGAAATTTAATTAGTAATAAAAAAAACTCCCACCAAACAAAAGTCCAGTACCAGATGGTTTCAGAGGTGAATTCTACCAAACATTTAAAAAAGAGTTAATACTTATTCTTCTCAAAATATTCCAAAAAATAAGAAGGAGGAGGAGGAGGAGCAGGAGGAGGAGGAAAGCTTCCAAATTCATTCTATGATGCCAACATTATTCTGCTACCAAAATCAGATAAAGACACTACAAAAAATGAAAACTATAGGCCAATATTCCTGATGAACATATATGCAAAACTCATCAACAAGATAGTAGCAAGCCAAATCCAAGCATTTAAAAAATCATTCACCGTGTTCAAGAGAGATTTATTCCAGTGATGCAAGTGTGATTCAATATTCACAAATCAATCAATATGATACATCACATTAACAAGAGAAAGCAGTTAAAAATGAGATCATTTCAATAGATAGCGGGAAAAGTACAACATTCATTCATGATAAAAACTCTCAACAAAGTAGGTTTCAAGGGATCATACTTCAACATAGTAAAGGCCATCTATGAAAAACGAACAGCTAAAATCATACTCAATGGTGAAAAACTGAGAACTTTTCTTGTAAGATGAGATACAAGACAAAGATTTCTGCTCTTGATACTCTTATTCAGCATAGTGCTACAAGTCCACAGAAATTAGAGAAGAAAAAGAAATAAAGGCATACAAATTTTTTTAAACTATATGTACTTTTATTTTTTTTAAGTTTATTTTGAGAGAGAAAGAAAGAGAGTGAGCAAGGGAAGGGCAGAGAAAGAGAGGGAGTGAGAATCCCAAGCAGGCTCTCCACCACCAGTGTGGAGCCCAATGCAGGACTTGAAATCATGAACTGAGAGATCATGATCTGAGCCAAAATCAAAAGTTGGACGCTTAACTAACTCAGCCACACAGGCGCCCTGAACTATATATAGTTTTTTTAAAATAATAGTTTATTTTCAAACTGGTTTACATATAACACCCAGTGTTCATCCCAAAATGTGCCCTCTTTAATGCCCGTCAACCCCTCTCCCCCCTCCCTCACTCCCTTCACCCTCAGTTTGTTCTTAGTCTTTGAGAGTCTCTTATGTTTTATCTCCCTCCCTCTCTGTGTCTTTTTTCCCTTTCCCCTCTTCCCCTCCCCCTGGTTTTTGCTTAGTCTCACAAAGTCCACCTATTCGTGGAAACATATGGTATCTGTCTTTTTCTGACTGACTTATTTCACTTAACATAATACCCTCCAGTTCCATCCATGTGGCTACACATGGCCAGATTTCATTTTTTCTCATTGAAAGGCATACAAATTTTTAAGGAACAAGGAAAATGGTCACTAACTGCAGCTGACATGCTGCTCTATATAGAAAACCTGACAGACTCCACCAAAAAACTACTAGAACTAATAAATGAATTCTGTAATGTCACAGGATACATAGTCATACATAATCAACATACAGAAATCCTTTGGATTTCTATACACTAGTAATAAAGCAGCAGAAAGAGAAATTAAGGAAAAGTCCCATTTACAATTGCACCAAAATAATAAATACTCAGGAATAAACTTAACCAAGGAGGTGAAAGACTTTTACTCTGAAAACTGTATAAAACATTGATGAAAGAAATTGATGACGACCAAAATAAATGGAAGAATATTCCATGCTCATGCATGGGGAAAACACATATTGTTAAAATTTCCATACTACTCAAAGCAATCTACAGATAGAATGCTATCTTTATTAAATATCAACAGCATTTCTCACATTACTAGAACAAATAATTTTAAAATTTGTATGTGATCACAAAAGACCCCAAATAGACAAAACTATCTTGAAAAAGAAGAACAAAACTGAAAGTATCACAATCAGAGTTTCAAGACATACTACAAAGCTGTAGTAAACAAACTGATATAAGTAACATGACTGAAAGAGAATTTAATAATGGCAAAGATACTCTCTGGAATTGAGAAAAGAATAAAAGACATCAGGGAGAACAGAGATAAGGAATAACATAGCCGAGATAAAGGGCTCAATAAACAAAATGAGAAAATGCTTGATGGAATGAACAGGAGCCTGGAAGAAGCAGAGGACAAATTAATTATCTAGAAGACAAAGTAAAGGAAAGTAATCAAACTGAAAAAAAAAAGAGAGAGAAAAAAAGAATTATGCAAAATGAGATCAGACTTAGGGAGCATAGTGACTCCATCCAACATAATAACATTTGAATTATAAGAGTCCTAAAAGAAGGAGAGAAAAGTGTGCAGAAAATTTATTTCAGACAATATTACCTGAAAACTTGCCAAAGATGGGGAAGAAAACATCCAGATCCACTAGGCACAGAGAACCTCCAAGAAAATCAACAAAACCAGATCTACACCAAGACATATTGTACTTAATTGGCAAAATAGAGTGATGAAGAAAAAAAAAATTTAAGCAACAAGACAAAGGAAGACAGTGAGACACAAGAGAAAACTTGGGGCACCTGGGTGGCTCTGTGGGTTAAACGTCTGACTCTTGGTTTCAGCTCAGGTCATGATCTCACAGTTCCTGAGTTAAAGCCCCAATTGTGCTGTGCTGTCAGCACAGAGCCTCCTTGGGATTCTCTCTCTCCCTCTCTCTGCCCCTCCCCTGCTCATTTGTGCTCTCGTGCTCTCTCTCTCAAAATAAATAAATAAACTTAAAACAATTTTTTTAAAAGACAAAACTCATAAGGCTAGCAGGGGATTTTTTCAGCCAAACTGTGCAGACCAGAAGTGGTATAATATATTGAAAGTACCAAATGGGAAAAATCTAGAGCCAAGAATATTCTATCCAGCAAGGTCATCATTCATAATAGAAGGAGAAGATAAAGAGTATACCAGACAAATAAAAATTGAAGGAGATAATGACATCTAAACCCGCCCTGCAAGAAATATAAAGGGGACACTTTGAATGCAAAGGAGGGACGAAAAGTGACAGTATAACTGTGGTGGGGAAAAAATCAGTAAAGATGAATATTTCTATAGAAAATTAGTAAAGAGTAAAGAAAGGAGAAGAGTAAACAATGGGTTCAAACGTCAAATGATCATCAACTTAATATAGACTGCTATATACAGAAGAGGTTATATACAAAACCTAACGGTAACCATATATTAAAAACAGCTTATAAATACGCAAAGAATAAAGAGAAAGAAATCCAAATATATTATAAAAGAAAATCAGCAGACCATGAAAAAGAGAAAGACAAGAAAGGATCAGAGAGTGTCTTCAGAAACAACCACAAAACAAATAACAAAATGACAATAAATACAGATCTATAGATAATTACTTTGAATGATAATGGACTATATGCTCCAATCAAAAGATATGAAGTGAAAGAATGGTTTAAAAAAATACCCATCTATATGCTGCCTACAAGAGTCTCATTTTAGACCTAAAGATACCTGCAGGTTGAAAATAAGTCGATGGAGAAAAATATATAATTCAAATGGTTGTAAAAAGAAAGCCAGAAGCTCTTGGTAGAGTTAAGATGGTGGAGACATAAGGGGACTGGGATTTTCCTTGTCCCTCGAATACAGCTGTATTGAGGTCAGATCACTTGGAACACCCAGGAAATCAATATGTGGAGTGGCAGAAAGATCTCCACAGTTGGAAGGAGACAGTTTGGCAGGATCAGGGTGCGTGTATGTGAGTTAGGGGAGAAAAACTTGCATAGGCACAAAGGAGAGGGAACACTTTCTGTGCAGAGACAAAAGGGAGAGAAGGAAAGAGGGCTTCAAAAAGATGATATTGAGTTAGCACAAGAGGAAAACCTCTCTGGACCACGGACTGGGGAATGAGAAATATGTAGAGTGCCAGTTTCTTTCTTTCTTTTTTTAAAATTTTCGATGTTTATTTATTTTTGAGACAGACAGAGAGACAGAGCAGGGTAGAGGGAGAGAGAGATGGAGACACAGAATCCAAAGCATGCTCCAGGCTCTGAGCCCTCAGCACAGAGATCATGACCTGAGCTTAAATCCAACGCTCAACCGACTGAGCCACCCAGGCACCACAAGAGTGCCAGTTTCTATTTGCAAACAACCTTAAGAGCTGGAATTTGGAGGTTTCAAAACTACGCAAATTTATCCAGAGTGAAGACGGGAACTGTGTGCCCTCCTGGAGAGGAGGGAGCTAGCCCTGTAGCAATCTCAGGGGCACACTGAGAGAGAACAGTTCCCATGCTGGGGTAATTTGAGAAGAGGGTTTATTGCCCTGCCAAGGACAAAAGACTCTGCAGGTGCCAGCCAGAGGACTTACCAGCAGGGCAGGGTGGCACTACTGCAGAACAGAGTCTGCACGGTGCAGAATCCTTTAAGACATGGGATTCTGAATCCCAGCCAAGTACCTAGAAGGCATGGGAGAACTGTGGAGCAGGCAAGCTCTGCACCCTCACTATTCTGTGAGAGCTGCCTGAAAAGCTTGGTTTGAGATGCCCAGTCTGAGCAGGAGATGTTGGGAGGTTGCAATTTTTTCCCCCAACACATACACGGTAGGACTTCAGAGAGCAAGACAGCAGCCCACAGTGGAACTGGGACTGGCTTACACCAAACACAACCCCTCCGTGCCTGGCAACTGCTTACCTACTGGAGCAAGACTGAATGACCAGAGGGAGCCGGCATATCCTCCAGACCAGCACAGCCACTGGTCTCAGGTGCCAACAGGCAACTGTTCTTTTGTTTGTTTGTTTGTTTGTTTGTTTCCTTTTCTTTTCCTTTTCTTTCTATCCCCCTCTTTTTTTCTTTTGTAATCAGGCTCATTGTTTCTGATTTATTTTTTTAATATTTTTTTAATGTTTATTTATTTCTGAGAGAGACAGAGAGAGGCTGAGCTAGGGAAGGGCAGAGACAGAGGAAGACACAGAATCCGAAGCAGGCTCCAGGCACTGAGCTGTCAGCACAGAGCCCGACGCGGGGCTTGAACTCAGGAACCGTGAGATCATGACCTGAGCTGAAGTCGGACGCTCAACCAATTGAGCCACCCAGGCGCCCCCTGATTTATTTTTGATCAATTCTTTATATTCTTATGAGAGAGAGAGAGAGAGAGAGAGAGAGAGAGAGAGAGAGAGAAAGGAGAGACATTAAAACAAACTTGAAAATTAGAGATAACACAATGGCACTAAATTCATATCTTTCAATAATCACTCTGAACGTAAAAGGACTAAATGCCACAATCAAAAGACATAGAGTATCAGAATGGATAAAAAGAAAAAACAAGATCCATTTATATGATGCATACAAGAGACTCATTTTAGACCTGATGACCCCTGCAGATTAAAAGTGAGGGAATGGGAGGCCAACATGGTGGAGCAGCATGGAAGTTCTTGGCCTCTCTCATCCCTGAAATGCAACCAGATCAGCAACAAACCATTTTGAAAATTGATCTGAGGATTAATACAACAATCTGCATAATGTGAGTCACAGATACATGGTGTGGAGGGTGACCTGGGGAATAAAGAAGCTGTAGAGGATACAGAGCTATTTTTGTGGAGAGAGGACAGACAAAGAGTGGGGAGAGTGCAACACATCAGGAAAGTACAGGAAAAGCACTTACCACGAAAGTAGCTGGAGAGAAAGAGAAAGAGTGGAAACATTCACAAGGGACTAAACAAGAAATCTGTTCCCCAAAACCATTGAGAGGGAGAAAGGAGAGGGTTTCAATACCATTAGGACTCTATAAACAGGGGAGTGCAGACATGGAAATTCTGGAGCTAAATACCTGGTGGTACTCTGGTGGGGAAGAAGGGCGAATCCCCAGGAGCAGGCAGCAAAATCCAAAGAGGTCTGTGGGCCACATGGGGAGAAGCGGATCCCCTATTTTGAGGGCATTTGGTAGAGGTCATATGGCCTCCCCACAGGCAAAGGTCTCAACAGACCCTGGAGAACAGCTACGTTTTCTGGTATTGTAACAAAGACGCCAGAGTGCAGTGAAACTTGGCACTAGCTGTGTTGTAATTTGCCATAATCTCTGAACCTTTGACACTATGTGATTGTACGAACTTTTTCTGGGTCAACCAGGCACCCAGCCACAATCTCTGCTGAACCCCTCTGAACCTCTGCCATAGTGCATTCACACGAACGTTTTCTAGGGCAAGCCGGCACTAGCCATTACTCAGTGACACTTTCCCCCAGAGGGTTGGAGAGTGTCCAAGCTGCTGGGTTCTCAGAAGAGAGGGATTTGGAAACAGAGCCGCATCTGAGATAAAATTTGGGAGGGAGGTGCCTCCTGGCAGGCTGATGGTTTGCACATGGACAGTGTAGAAGCAGGGAGTGGAAGGGGTGCTAGCACAAATGAGGAGTGCTATATGGCATGATGGTGATAGCTCAGATTTCTTGTGCCAGAAACTAGGAAGCTCAGTGATGCCATTCTCACCTCTCCTGCACATGCGCATAAATGCACACACAACATGCACGCACACCACACCCATCCACCCCAGTAATCTAAGCAGAGCTACCTAGAGAAGAACAGAGCCATTTCACCAAGTACCACCCAACTGTGCCCTACAAGCACATGCCCTAGAGGACCACCACAAGTCTCTCCAGCTGCTTACCGTACAGTCTATAGAGGGATTCATGGTTTGAGTTCTAAGGGAAACTGGATAAAACGTCATTCAGATTTCATTCTCTTTGTTGGTTCATCTATTCAATTCATTTCCTTTTATTTAAATTGTTTATTGGTTTTTGTTTTTCCTCTTTTTCTCCTTTCTTTTCTAAATTTTATTTTTATTTCCCCTATTTTAAATTTTTTTCTTTTTACTGTATTATTTATTTTGTTGTAGTTCACTTTATTTCATTTTACTCTATTTTATTGTATACTTTTTTTAATTTTTAAAATTTTTCTTACCTGTTTTTCTTTTTTTTTCTTTCCCCCTTTTCTCTATTCCATCAAGCTTCTTTCAACAACCAGACCAAAACACACCTAGGATGTAACTTCTTTTACTTAATTTTTTGTGTTTTTAATTTTTTAATATTTATTTTTTAAATTTTTTGAACATTTATTTATTTTTGAGAGAAAGAAAGAGAGATCAAGCAGAGGAGGGGCAGAGAGAGAGGGAGACACGGAATCCAAAGCAGGCCCCAGGCCCTAAGCTATCAGCACAGACCCCGACATGGGGCCTGAACTCACAAACCACAAGATCATGACCTGAGCCGAAGTCGGTTGCTTAGCCTACTGAACCACCCAGGCACCCCAATAGTTATTTTTCATTTAATTTTATTAATTTTCTCTCTTCCTCCTAAATGACAAAACAAAGAAATTGACCCCAAAAGAAAGAACAGGAAGAAATGACAGCCAAGGGCTTAATCAACACAGATACAAGCAAAATGTCTGAACTAAAATTTAGAACCATGATAATAAGAATAATATTTGGGGTTGAATATGGCATAGAATCGCTTGCTGTAGAGATAAAAGAAATAAAATCTAGTCAGCACGAAATTAAAAATGATATAACCAAGATGCAATCTCGAATAGACGCCACGAGAGCAATGATGGATGAAGCAGAGCAGGAATTCAGTGATACGAAGACAAAATTATGGAGAATAATAAAGCAGAAAAAAAAGAGGGAAACAAAGACAAAAGAGCACGATACAAGACTTAGAGAACTCAGTAACTTGTTAAAAAGGAATTACATCTGAATCATAAGAGTCCCAGAAGATGAAGAGAGGGAAAAAGGGGCAGAAGATTTATGTGAGCAAATTATACTGATAAATTTACCTATTCTGGGGAAGAACACAGACATCAAAATCCATGAAGCACAGAAAACTCCCATTAGATTCAACATAAACAGATCATCACCAAAGCATATCACAGCCAAATTCACAAAATACACAGCCAAGGAAAGAATTATGAAAGCAGCAAGGGAAAAAAAGTCCCTAGCCTATAAGAGAAGACAGTTCAGGTTCACAGCAGACCTATCCACAGAAACATAGCAAGCCAGAAAGAAGTGGCAGGATATATTCAATGTGCTGATTCAGAAAAATATGCAACCAAGAATTCTTTATCCAGCAAAGCCGTCATTCAAAATAGAAGGAAACATAAAGAGTTTCCCAGACAAAAAAAAAAAAACCAGAAGAGTTCATGACCACTAAACCAGCCCTGCAAGAAATTTTAAGGGGGACTCTCTGAGAGGAGAAAATACAAAACAAAACAAAAAAGACCAAAAACAACAAAGACTAGAAAGGACTAGAGAACTCCACCAGAAATACCAACTCTACAGACAACACAATGACAAAAAGTTCATATTTGTCAGTACTCGCTCTAAATGTTGATGGAATAAATGCTCCAATCAAAAGACATTGGGTAACTGAATGGATAAGAAAACAAGATCCATCTACCTGCTGTTTACAAGAGACCCATTTTAGACCTAAAGACACCTTCAGATCGAAAGTAAGGGGATAGAGAACTATCGATTATGCTAATGTTCATCACAAGAAAGCTTGAGTAGCCTTATTTATATCAGACAAACTAGGATTTAAAATAAAGACTGCAACAGAGATGAAGAAGGGCATTATATCATAATTAAGGGGTCTACCACCAAAGATATCTAACAATTGTAAACATTTATGGCCCCAACGTGAAAACACCCAAATATATAACTCAATTAATCACAAACATAAAGACACTCATTGATAATGATGTCATAAGAGTAGGAGACTTCAAACTCCACTTATAGCATTAGACAGATCATCTAAACAGAAAATCAACAAGGAAACAATGGCTTTGAATGACCCCCTGGATCAGATGGACTAAACAGATATATTTAGAACAGTTCATACTAAAGCAGCCGAATACACATTCTTCTCGAATGCACATGGAACATTCTCAAGAATGGATCACATACTGGGATACAAATCAGCCCTCAGCAAGTACAAAATAATAAAATATCATACCTTCACATATTCAGATTATAATGCTATGAAACTCAATATCAGCCACAAGAAAATATTTGGAAAGACCATGAATAATTGAAGATTAAAGAACATCCTGCTAAAGAATGAATGGTTCACCAAGAAATTAAAGAGGAAATTAAAAAGTACATGGAAACCAATGAAAATTATAACACAGCAGCCCAAAATCTCTGGGATGCAGCAAAGGGAGTCATAAGGATGTGAGTAGATAGCAATCCAGGCCTTTCTGAAGAAGGAAGAAAAGTCTCAGTTACACAACCTAACCTTACACCTTAAAGAGCTGGAAAAAAAACAGCAAATAAAGCCTACAACCAGCAGAAGAAGAGAAAAAATAAAGATTAGAGCAGAAATCAATATCAAAATGAAAAGAAAAAAAAACAGTAAGACAACTCAATGAAATCAGGAGCTGGTATTTTGAAAGAATTAACAAAATTGATAAACCACAAGCCAGATTTATCAAAAAGGAAAAGGAAAAGACCTAAATAAATAAAATCATGAATGAAAGAGGAAAGATCACAACCAACATTGCAGAAATACAAACAATAAGAGAATATTATGAACAATCATATGACAACAAATTGGGCAATCTGGAAGAAATGAACAAATTCCTAGAAATATATAAACTACCAAAACTGAAACAGGAAGAAATAGAAAATTTGAACAGACCCATAACAATTAAACAAATTGAATTAGTAAACAAAAATCTCCCCAAACAACATGAAAGTGAGGGGATGGATAAATATCTATCAGGCTAATGGACATCAAAAGAAAGCCAGAGCACCCATACTTATATCAGACAAACTAGATTTTAAAGCAAAAACTGTAGCAAGAGATGAAGAATGGCATTATATCATAACGAAGGGATCTATCCATCAAGAAGAGTTGACCATTGTAAGTATTCATGCCCCCAACATGAAAAATAATTCAATTAATCAAAAACATAAGAAAACTTTTGAATAATAATACTGTAATTGTCAGAGACGTTAACATACCACTTATGGCAATGGGCAGATCATCTAGGCAGAAAATCAACAAGGAAACAATGGCTCTGAATGACACAGTGGACCAGATGAACCTAATAGATACATTCAGAATATTACATCCTAAAACAGCTGTTGGGAGCCATCGTGGGCTCACAGGTTGAGATGCCTCCCTGTGTGGAAAAGGCAGATGTTGCAAAGTCTCCTGGTGACCAAATGGCGCCCCAATACTATCTCCTTCTAATAATAACCTTTCAGGCCTGGATTTCTTGAACTGCTCTCGTTGACCTCAAGGGATGTAATGCTCTTTTGTTTTACATCATTTAAATTAAAAAGGGACCCGGAGTGCAATGCCTTGATGGATAACATCCGAATGAGAGTAACCTGGCCAGAAGAAACTTCAAAGTTGCCTCTTGGGGATAGGTTACACAAATTAATAGCAGTTATGAGCTGGCTAAAAGTTGGTGTAACTTATGTAGACTTTAAGCTCCTATTGTGTAAATTCACTCACTCATAAGCAAAGGAACTTAGCCAGGCATTAGAAAATTATGTCCTTGCCAAATGAGTTACACTTCCCCCATAGTAGTTTAGGAGGCTAGACAAAAAGACTCCTGACCTGTCTGTAGATGATTAGCATAGGTCTTAAGGCAACAATGTATGTACCACCTGCTTGCTCAAGGTTACACTAACAACCCTGCTTTCCTCTTTGACGTCCTGTTTTCTCCCTGCCATAAGTTTATCTAGCCCTACATCAAAAACAGTGTATAACCCTTAACTTTGGAATAAAATCTTAAAATAGCTAAGATGAGACTCTCCCTCAAGGTCTGGGGGATCAACATAATATACACTGTCTTCTTTCTTTAACTATCTTCTAAGAAAAAGTAATGCTCACTGATGTAATGTAACTCACTACCTAAAAATAAAAATACTGAGAACAGCGGGGCAGAGTTATCTGCTGGTTCCAGAAACGTCGCAGCTCTCTCAAGTCATTCATCGTGCCGACACCGTTCATCCTCTGGGGACACCTGAGAGTGCCATGACTGACCCACGGCAAGCAGCAGAATACACATTCTTCTCAAGTACACATGGAACATTCTCCGAAATAGATCACATAGTGCATCACGAAACAGGCCTTAACAGAAACAAAAAGATTGAGATCATACCATGCATATTTTCAGATCACAATGCTATGAAACTCGAAATCAACAAGAAAAATTTTGGAAAGTCCTCAAATACATGAAGGTTAAATAAAATCCTACTAAACGATGGATGGGTTAACAAGGAAATTAAAGAATAAATTTAAAAATACATGGAAGCAAGTTAAAATGAAAACACGACAGTCCAAACCCTTTGGGATGCAGCAAAGGCAGTTTTAAGCAGAAAGTACATTGCAATTCAGGCCAGTCTCAAGAAGCAAGAAAAGTCCAAAATACACAACCTAACCTTACACCTAAAGAAGTTAGAAAAGGAAAAGCAAATAAAGCCTAAAGCCAGCAGAAGAAGGGAAATACTAAAGATTAGAGCAGAAATAAATGATATAGAATGAAAAAATAGTAGAACAGATCAATGAAACTAAGAGCTGGTTTTTGGGAAAAATAAACAAAATGGATAAAACTCTAGTCTGACTTCTGAAAAAGAAAATACACAGGACCCAAAGAGATAAAACGAATGAAAGAGGAGAGATAACAACCAACACCACAGAAATGCAAACAATTATAAGAGAATATTGAGAAAAACTATATGCCAACAAGCTGGACAATCTGGAAGAAATGGACAAATTTCCAGACACTCACATACAACCCAAACTCAAATGGGAAGAAATAGAAAATTTGAACAGACCCATAACCAGCAAAGAAATTGAATCAGTTATCAAAAATCTCTCAACAAATAAGGCACCTGGGCCAGATGGCTTCCCAGGGGAATTCTACCAGACATTTAATGAAGAGTTAATACCTATTCTCCTCAAAGTGTTCCAAAAAATAAAAATGGAAGGAAAGCTTCCAAACTCATTCTATGAAGCCAGCATTACTTTGATTCCAAAACCAAAGACCCCAATAAAAAGGAGAATTACAGCCCAATATCCCCAATGAATCTGGATGCAAATCGAATTCAACAGTACATTAAAAGAATTATTCACCACGTTCAACTGGGATTCACTCTTGGGCTGCAGGGTTGCTTCAATATTCACAAATCAATCAACATGAAATACTGCATTAATAAAAGAAAGGGTAAGAACTCTATGATCTTTTCAATGGATGTAGAAAAAGCATTTGACAAAATAGAGCATCATTTCTTGGTAAAAACCCTCAAGAAATTCAGGACAGAAGGAATATACCTCAACATCATAAAAGCCATATATGAAAGCCCACGGCTAATGTCATCCTCAAAGGGGAAAACCTAAGAGCCTTCCTCCTAAGGTCCACTCACCATTGTTGTTCAACATAGTACTGGAAATCCTAGCCTCAGAAATCACACACAAAAAAAGAAATAAAAGGCGTCCAAATAGGCAAGTAAGAAGTCATAATTTCACTCTTCTCAGATGACATGATACTCTACATTGAAAACCCTAGGGGCACCTGGGTGGCTCAGTCGGTTAAGCGTACAACTTCGGCTCAGGTCATGATCCCATGGCTTGTGAGTTCGAGCCCCGCATCGGGCGCTGTGCTGACAGCTCAGAGGCTGGAGCCTGCTTCGGATTCTGTGTTTCCCTCTATCTCTGCCCCTCCCCCACTCACACTCTGTCTCTCTCTCTCTCAAAAATGAATAAACGTTAAAAAAAATTAAAAAAAGAAAACCCTAAAGACTCCACTGAAAAGCTGCTAGTATTGATATGTGAATTCAGCAAAGTTGTAGGATATAAAATCAATGTATAGAAATCAGTTCCATTTCTATACACCTATAATGAAGTAGCATAAAGAGATATCAAGGAATCGATCCCATTTACAATTGCACTAAAAAAATATAAAATACCTAGGAATAAACCTAACCAAAGAGATAAAAGATCTGTATGCTGAAAACTATATAAAACTTATGAAAGAAATTGAAGAGTACACAAAGAAATGCAAAAACATATGCTAGGGAATTGGAAGAACAAATATTGTTAAAACATCAATACTACCCAAGCAATCCACATATTCAGTGTGATCCCTTTCGAAATAACCCCAGCATTCTTCACAGAGCTAGAACAAACAATCCTAAAATTTGTATGGAACCAGAAAAGATCCCAAATAGCCAAAGTAATGTTGAAAAGGAAAACCAAACCTGGAGGCATCACAATTCCGTACTTTAACCTGTATTACAATCTCTAATCATCAAAACAGTATGGTATTGGCATAAAAACAGACACATAGATCAATGGAATAGACAACAGAACCCAGAAATGGACCCACAAATATATGGCCAACTAATCTTTGACAAAGCAGGAAAAAGTATCCAATGGAAAAAAGACAGTATCTTCAGCAAATGGTGCTGAGTGAACTGGACAGTGACATGCAGAAAAATAAAACTAGATCACTTTCTTACACCATACCCATAAATAAATTCAAAATGGGAGAAAGACCCAAATGTGAGATAGGAAACCATCAAAATCCTAGAGAAGGAAACAGGCAGCAACCTCTTTGACCTAAGCCACAGCAACTTCTTACTTGACGTGTCTCCAGAGGCAAGAGAAATAAAACAAAAATGGATTACTGGGACCTCATGAAGATAAAAAGCTTCTTCACAGCGAAGGAAACAGCCAATGAAACTAAAAGACATCCAACAGAATGGGAGAAGATATTTGCAAACGACATATCAGATAAAGGGTTAGTACACAAAATCTATAAAGAACTTACCAAACTCGGCATGCAAAAAATATAATAATAATAATAATAATAATAATAATAATAATAATAATAATAATTCAGGGAAGAAATGGGCAGAAGACATGAATAGATATTTTTCCAAAGAAGACATCCAGATGGCAAACAGACACGTGAAAAGATGCTCAACATCACTCATCATCAGGGAAATACAAATCAAAACCATGATGAGATATAGTCTCACACCTCTCAGAATTGCTAAAATTAACAACACAAAAAACGATAGGTGTTGGCAAGGATGTACAAAAAGGGGAACACTCTTATACTGTGGATGGGAATGCAAACTGGTGCAGCCACTCTGGAATATAGTATGGAGGTTCCTCAAAAAGTTAAAAATAGGATTGCCCTAAGATGCAGAAATTAGGGGCGCCTGGGTGGCTCAGTTGGTTAAGCGTCCGACTTCAGCTCAGGTCATGATCTCATGGTCTGTGAGTTCAAGCCCTGCGTTGGGCTCTGTGCTGATGGCTCAGAGCCTGGAGCCTGCTTCAGATTCTGTATCTCCCTCTCTCTCTGCCCTTCCCCTGCTCATACTCTGTCTCTATGTCTCTCAAAAATAAATAAAACGTTAAAAAAAATTTTTAAAGAAATTGTACTACTAAGTATTTATCTAAAGGATACAAAAATACATATTCAAAAGGTACATGCACCCCGATGTTCATAGCGGCATTATCAACAACAGCAAAACCATGGTGAGAGCCCAGATGTCCATTGGCTGATGAATGGATAAAAAAAATTTGGTATACAGATACAATGGAATATTACTCAATGATCAAAAAGAATGAAAACTTGCCATTTGCAACAACATGGATGAAGCTAGAAAAGTATGCTAAGTGAGATACGTCAATCAAAGAAAGATAAATATATGATTTCACTTAAATGTGGAATTTAAGGAGAAGGCAACATGGCGGAGGAGTAGGGGGCTCCAGTATTTCGCTTGCCCTTTAAAGGGGGACGACTGAAACCATTGTCTCTCTCAACTCCAAAAATCGGGGGGAAAAGGTGCTACAGCGGACAAGAAACGTAGGTGAAAACAGACACGGCCCAACTAAACCGTGAGTTTAATCTGGGTTGGATAAAACGAACTTGAAATCGGGAAGTTGAGCTGAGGGGAGGGTGAGCGTCTTCGGAAATAGCTGGGAAAGTGCCGATCAAACAACATCTGAACGAGAGGGCCGGAGCGGGTGAGACCGCTACCATCCAGCCCCTAAGCAGGGCTTTTGAAGAGAAGTTCGGTAGCAAACAGCAGCAATCCCCACGCGCTGCTGGGACCGCACCAACCCCGTCCTGAGCCACTGGGACGCACGCGCCGGGGGATTGGCAGCGGGGACGCAGGCGGCGCCACCAGCCTAGCACCTCTAACCCCGGCACAATTATAACGAAATCGGGGGTGGCAGACGGCCGCCGCACCGCGCCGCCATCGCCCAGCGCCTCCGGGGCGCGCGCGCTGCCAGGATAGGCAGCAGGGACCCAGGCGGCGGCTCCTGTGGAGCACCTCTAACCCCCGCACAGTTACAGCAAAATCGAGGGGTAGCAGACGGCTGCGCCACTGCGCCACCCTCACCCAGCGCCTCCAGGCATGCACGCCACAGGGACCCAGGCAGCCCCAGGCGGCGGCTCCTGTGGGACAAGGCCGGATCACCGTCCAGTAAACCACACCAGGCCGGCGTTAGCGGTGGAGAGAGAACAGAAATAAAGGGGCGAATAAAGCCTCCAGGACTGGTGGCGCGGGTCTGGAGAGACGCCATTGTTGTCTCACAAGCCAGGAAGTCACCCCAGAAGCCATCTCTGCAGCAGTGGAGGCCGGACACGCCTACACTAAACCACGCCCCTCCCAAACTATCAGCAGGAGCGACTGATCCAAGAGGAGATTTCTGCCTGGAGTAACGCCAGTCATTTCTTCTTTTTAAATTTATCCCTCCCTTTCTCATTCCTACCGATCCCCATCCCTGAGCTGGTCATCCAGGGTACTGACTGGCTTAATCATTTTTTTTTGTTTTTTGTTTTTTGTTTTTGTTTTTGTTTTTGTTTTTTTGTTTTTTGTTTTTGTTTTTGTTTTTTAACCCACTCTTTGAGGACATGTCCTACAACCTCTTCTTTACTTTCCTAGCCCTTTTTCTGGAATAACCAGGCCGTATAAGTTCATCTAGACGACATCGATCTTTATTCCTTTTCCCTCACACCTGTCCTTATTCTGATTTCTATCAGTCTGGATTAAATCCTTTAGTCGCTCTACATGGGCAAAGTCCATTTCCTTCTTCTCCCTGCACCAGTCATTATTCTGTCTATATATGCTCTGCCACCAGCACACTACATACCCTGTCCTTAACGTGTAGCTGTTACTTCAGGACATTGCCCTCAGAGAGTCACTTGTTATTTTTTTCTGTTGTGAACTGCTTGTCTGGACCATTTGTCGGTACGTTTGAGTATTTGTGTTCTGTGTGTCTGTCAGTTTTCCTTTCCAGGGCAACTTCAAGAAACAACCCATAACACATCCAGCCAAAATGACGAGACGGAAGAATTCTCCTCAAAAGAATCTACAAGAAGAAGTGACAGCTCAAGAATTAATGAAAACAGATATAAGCAACATAACAGAACTTGAATATAGAATGATAATCATAAAACTAATTGCTGGCCTTGAAAAAAGCTTAGATGAATGCAAGGGGTCCCGCGCGGCAGAGTTCAAGGACCTTAAAAACGGTCAGGAAGAATTAAAGAAGACATTGGAAGAAATACAGGGGAAACTGGAAGCAGCCACAGCACGGATTGAAGAGGTAGAGGAAAGAGTTAGTGCCTTAGAAGACAAAATCATTGAAAAAGAGGAAGCAGATAACAAGAGAGAAAAGCTGATCCAGGAACAGGAAAGGAGAACTGGAGAGCTGAGCGATGCACTCAAAAGACACAATATCCGTATCATAGGAGTTCCAGAGGAAGAAGAGAGAGAGAAAGGAGTTGAAGGGGTTCTTGAACAAATCATTGCTGAGAACTTCCTCAACATGAGGAAGGAAACGGGCATGGAAATCCAAGAGGCACAGAGAACTCCCCTCAGACGTAACTTGAATAGACCTTCTGCACGGCACATCATAGTGAAGATGGCAAAATACAAAGATAGGGAGAGAATCCTGAAAGCAGCTAGGGACAAAAGAACCCTAACATACAAAGGGAGACCTATAAGGGTAGTAGCAGACTTATCAACAGAAACTTGGCAAGCCAGAAAGGAAAGGCAGGATATCTTCAATGTGATGAGCAAGAAGGACATGGAACCAAGAATTCTGTATCCGGCTAGCCTGTCATTCAGAATAGAAGGAGAGATCAAGGTTTTTCCCAACAAACAAAAACTGAAAGAATTTATCACAAATAAACCATCACTGCAAAAGATCCTGAGGGGCATTCTATGAAGGCAAGGTTGCAAAGAACACAAACTGCCAGGGTCAGCCTTACAAACATGAAACTTACAGATAATACAGTGACTGTAAGCCCATATTTTTCAATATTAACACTGAATGTAAATGGACTAAATGCGCCAATCAAAAGACACAGGATAACAGAATGGATTAAAAAACAAGACCCATCTATTTGCTGTCTTCAAGAAACTCATCTTAAACCTGAAGATACCTTCAGATTGACAGTGAGGGGTTGGAGAACTATCTACCATGCTACTGGAAGTCAGAAGAAAGCCGGACTAGCCACACTTATATCAGACAAATTAGACTTTAAAATGAACGATGTAATAAGAGATGAGGAAGGACATTATATAATAGTCTCAGGGACCATCCAGCAGGAAGAGCTAACAATTGTAAATATCTACGCACCGAATTCGGGGGCACCCAAATTTGTAAAACAACTAATTACAAACATTAGCAACCTCATCGATAAAAATATCCTAATAGTAGGGGATCTCAACACTCCACTCTCAGCATTGGATAGATCCACAAAACAGAAAATCTCCGCAGAAACAATAGCCCTGAATGACACATTAGGACAGATGGGCCTCACAGACATCTTTAGGGTCCTTCATCCAGAAGCAAAGGAATTTACGTTCTTCTCATCTGCACACGGTACATTTTCCAAGATAGACCACATTCTGGGGCACAGGGAAGCTCTGAATAAATATAAAAGAATTGAGATCATGCCATGTACACTGTCAGACCACAACGCTTTGAAACTTGAAATCAACCACAGGAGAAAGCCTGGAAAATATCCAAGAACATGGCGGCTAAGAAATAACCTACTAAAAGATGACTGGGTCAACCAAGCCATCAGAGAAGAAATTAAAATATACATGGAAACAAATGAAAATGAAAATACAACAATCCAAACGCTCTGGGATGCAGCAAAGGCAGTCTTGAGAGGGAAATATATTGCAATCCAGGCCCATCTCAAGAAACAAGAAAAATCAATAACACAAATTCTAACAGCACGCCTAAAGGAACTAGAAGCAGAACAACTAAATCAACCCAAGCCCAGCAGAAAGAGAGAAATAACAAAGATCAGAGCACAAATTAACCATATGGAGACAGAAAAGGTAGTGGAACAGATCAATGAAACCAAAAGCTGGTTCTTTGAAAAAATAAACAAAATAGACAAACCTCTAGCCAGGCTTCTCAAAAAGAAAAGAGAGAGAACTCAAATAGATAAAATCGTGAATGAAAAGGGAGAAATTACAACCAATCCCTCAGAGATACAAGCAATCATCAGAGAATACTATGAAAAATTATATGCCACCAAACTTGGCGATCTGGAAGAAATGGACAGCTTCCTAAATAGCCACACGCTACCAAAACTCAAACGGGAAGAAATAGAAAATTTGAACAGACCCATAACTAGTGAAGAAATTGAATCAGTTATTAAATACCTCCCAGCAAATAAAAGCCCTGGACCAGATGGCTTTCCTGCGGAATTTTACCAGACATTTAAAACAGAGTTAATTCCTATCCTCCTCAAGCTGTTCCAAAAAATTGAAACGGAAGGAAAACTCCCAGACTCATTCTATGAAGCCAGCATCACTTTGATTCCCAAACCAGATAGAGACCCAGCAAAGAAAGAGAATTACAGGCCAATATCCCTGATGAATATGGATGTAAAAATTCTCAACAAGATACTAGCAAATCGAATCCAACAGCATATAAAGAGAATTATCCACCATGATCAAGTAGGATTCATCCTTGGGTTGCAGGGCTGGTTCAATATTCGCAAATAATCAACGTGATACATCACATCAACAAAAGAAAAGATAAGAACCATATGATCCTGTCAATAGATGCAGAAAAAGCATTTGACAAAATACAGCGTCCTTTCTTAATAAAAACTCTCGAGAAAGTCGGGATAGAAGGAACATGCTTAAACATCATAAAAGCCATATATGAAAAGCCCACAGCTAATATCATCCTCAATGCGGAAAAATTGAAAGCCTTCCCCCTGAGATCAGGAACACGACAGGGGTGTCCACTCTCGCCACTGCTATTTAACATAGTGCTGGAAGTCTTAGCATCAGCAATCAGACAACAAAACAAAATAAAAGGCATCAAGATTGGCAAGGAGGAAGTCAAACTTTCACTTTTTGCAGATGACATGATACTTTACATGGAAAACCCGACAGAATGCACCAAAAGCCTACTAAAACTGATTCATTATTTCAGCAAAGTTGCAGGATACAAAATCAATGTACAGAAATCGGTGGCATTTCTATACACCAACAATGAAGCAGCAGAAAGAGAAATAAAGAAGCTAATCCCTTTCACAATTGCACCAAAAACCATAAAATACTTAGGAATAAACCTAACCAAAGAGGTGAAAGACCTCTACACTGAAAACTATAAAAAACTTATGAAGGAAATTGAGGAAGACACAAGGAAATGGAAAAACATCCCATGTTCATGGATTGGAAGAATAAATATCGTCAAAATGGCAATACTACCCAAAGCAATCTATACAGTCAATGCAATCCCAATCAAAATTGCACCAGCATTCTTCTCAAAGCTAGAGCAAACAATCCTAAAATTTGTATGGAACCACAAAAGACCTCGAAGAGCCAAAATAATACTGAAGAATAAAACCAAGGCAGGAGGCATCACAATCCCAGACTTTAACCTCTACTACAAAGCGGTGGTCATCAAGACTGTATGGTATTGGCACAAAAACAGACACATAGACCAATGGAATAGAATAGAAAACTCAGAAATGGACCCGCAAGTATATGGCCAATTAATCTTTGACAAAGCGGGAAAATGTATCCAATGGAAAAAAGACAGCCTCTTTAACAAATGGTGCTGGGAGAATTGGACAGCAACATGCAAAAGAATGAAACTAGACCACTTTCTTACACCACTCACAAAAATAAATTCTAAATGGATAAAAGATCTGAATGTGAGACAGGAAACCGTCAAAATCCTAGAGGAGAAAACAGGAAAAAGCCTCTTGACCTAAGACGCACCAATTTCTTACTCGCCACGTCTCCAAAGGCAAGAGAATTAAAAGCAAAGATGAACTATTGGGACCTCATCAAGATAAGAAGCTTCTGCACAGCAAAAGAAACAACCAACAAAACGAATAGGCAACCAACGGAATGGGAAAAGATCATCGCAAATGACATATCGGATAAAGGACTAATATCTAAAATTTATAAAGAACTTACCAAACTCCAAACCCGAAAAACAAACAACCCAGTGAAGAAATGGGCGGAAGATATGAATAGACACTTCTCCAAAGAGGACATTCAGATGGCCAACAGACACATGAAACAATGCTCAATGTCACTCATCATCAGGGAAATACAAATCAAAACCACACTGAGATACCACCTCACACCAGTCAGAGTGGCTAAAATGAACAAATCAGGAAACTATAGGTGCTGGCGAGGATGTGGAGAAGTAGGCACCCTCCTACACTCTTGGTGGGAATGCAAACTGGTGCAGCCACTCTGGAAAACGGTGTGGAGTTTCCTCAAAAAATGAAAATAGATTTACCCTATGATCCAGCAATAGCCCTGCTAGGAATCTACCCAAGAGACACAGGAATGCTGATGCATAGGAGCACGTGTACCCCAATGTTCATAGCAGCACTTTCGACAATAGCCAAATCATGGAAACAGACCAAGTGCCCATCAACTGACGAATGGATAAAGAAGTTATGGTACTTATATACAATGGACTACTACGTGGCAATGAGAAAAAATGAAATCTGGCCATGTGTAGCAACATGGATGGAACTGGAGGGTATTATGTTAAGTGAAATAAGTCAGTCAGAAAAAGACAGATACCATATGTTTCCACGAATAGGTGGACTTTGTGAGACTAAGCAAAAACCAGGGGGAGGGGAAGAGGGGAAAGGAAAAAAAGACACAGAGAGGGAGGGAGATAAAACATAAGAGACTCTCAAAGACTAAGAAAAAAACTGAGGGTAAGGGGGATGAGGGAGGGGGGAGAGGGGGTGATGGGCATTAAAAAGGGCACATGTTGGGATGAACACTGGGTGGTATATGTAAACCAATTTGAAAATAAACTATTATAAAATTTTAAAAAACTGTGGAATTTAAGAAACCAAACAGATGAACATATGGGAAGGGAAGAAAAAAGAGAAGAGAGGGAAATGAACCACAAGTGACTCTTGATGATAGAGAACTGAGGGTTGATGGTGGGAGGTGGGTGAGGGATAAGCTAGATGGGTGATTGGTATTAAGGATGGCACTTGTTGTGATGAGCATTGGGTGTTGTATGTAAGTGATGAATCCCTGAATTCTACTCCTTAAAACAGTATTGCACTGTATGTTGGCTAACTACGATTTAAACTTTTAAAAATGGGGGAAAAAAGTTATTCATTATACTTTCATGTTGATTTCATTTATACAATAAAGATGCCTGGTTGCTAATTTTTATAAAACATACTCTTAAAGCATATATCTAAGGTAAGGTAAATTTCATATAAATCTTTTTCCTAAGAAAACAGCATTTTATATAACAAATTATTTTAGAAAAATGAGCAATGTTCTCAATTTTCATTTCCATTATGCTGTATTAAGACTTGTAAATAAATGGGGGCACTTGGGTGGATCAGTTGGTGAAGCATCCGACTCTTGACTTCAGCTCAGGTCATGATCTTACAGCTCGTGGGATCAAGCCCCATTCTGGGTTCTGTGCTAATAGCACAGAGCCTGCTTGGCATTCTCTGTTTCCCTCTCTCTCTCTCTGTCCCTCTCCCATTCATGCCCTCTTTCTCCCCTAAATAAATAAATAAATAAATAAACATTTTTAAAGACTTGTAGGTAAATATATTTGGGGTTTTTGCAAGAAAAAATATGATCCAGTAATTCTACTACCTGGTACCTATCCAAAGGAAATGAAAACTCTAATTCAAAAAGATACATGCACCATGATGTTCATTGTAACATTATATACATGGAAATACCCTAAGTGTCCATCAGTAGATGAATGGATACAAAAGATGTGTATATATACCCAATAGAATTCTACTTAGCCATAAAAAGAATGAGATTGCCATTTGCAACGACATGGGTGGACCTTGAGAGTATTCTGCTAAGTGAAATAAGTCATACAGAGAATGACAAATACCACATGACTTAACTTACATTTGGAATCTATAAAGCAAAGAAAATAAACAAAGAAAACGAAACCTAGATCATAGATACATAGTTGCCACAGGAGCTGGGACGGGGATGCCAAGATGGGTGAAAAGGAATAAGAAGCATAAACTTCCAGTTGTAAAATAAATAAGTCATGATCATGTAATGTACAGTGAGAGAAATATAGTCAATGATATTGTATTAATTTTGAAAGGTGACAAATGGTAACTAGACTTATTGTGGTGACCATTTTGTAATATAAGCAAATGTCAAATCATTATTTTGTATGCCTAAAACAAATAAAATATGTATGTCAATTATACCTCAATAAATTTAAAGACTATCAAAAAGCTATTAGATCTAATCAATAAATTCCATAAAGTAGCAGGATACAAAATTAATATACAGAAATGAGTAGCATTTGTACACATTAACAATAAATTTCCTGATATTTTTCCTTTATTATTTCATAAAGAAACTGATTCCACTTATAATAACATCAAAAATAATAAAATACTTAGGAACAAATTAAACCAATAAGGTGAAAGATCTCTACCCTCAAAACCACAAGACGTGAGTGAAAGAAATTGAAGAAGACACAAATAAATGGAAAGATTTCCTTTGTTCATAGATTGGAAGAATTAATATTGTTAAAATATCAATAAAACCAAAGCCATCTGTAGATACAATGCAATTCTTATCAAGATTCCAATGGCATTTTTTAACAGAAGTAACAAAAAAACCCACAAAATTTGTATGTAACCACAAAAGACCCCAACTAGCCAAGGAAACCCTGAGAAATTATGACAAGCCTGGAGATATCATACTTCCTGATTTCAAACTATACTATAAAGTTAGTCATCAAAAACATATTCTGCTGGCATAAAAACAGAGAAATTGAACAACAGAACAGAATTGAGAACCCAGAAATAAACCCAAGCATTTATAATCAACTAGTATTTCACAACAGAGCTGAAAATACTCAATGTTGAGAAAAGATAGTCTCTTCAATAAATTGTCCTGTAGGAATTAAATATTCATGAGTAAAGAATGAAACTGGATGCTAACGTCACTTACAAAAATTAACTTGAAATAGATTAAAGACTTAAATGTAAGATCTGAAACCATGAAAATCATAGAAGAAAATGTAGTACGAAATTTCCTTGACAATAGGCCTTATTGAATATGACACATAAAGCACAAGCAACAAAACAAAAATGAACAAGTGGGACTACATGAAACTAAAAATTTTCTGCACAGTAAAAGAAACCAGCAACAAAGTGAAAAGATAGCTTTTGGAATGAGTAGAAAAAATTGCAAACCATATATCCAATGATGAGTTAATATCCAAAATATATAAATAACAAAAATGAAAACAGCCCAATTAAAAAGTGGACAAAGGACCTAAGTAGATATTATTACAAATAAGACATACAAAAGGTCAATGGGAGTGGGGGGCGCCTGGGTGGCTCAGTTGGTTAAGCGTTCGACTTCAGCCTAGGTCATAATCTCACCATTCCTGAGTTCGAGCCCCGAGTCAAGCCCTGTGCTGACAGCTCAGAGCCTGGAGCTTGTTTCGGAATCTGTGTCTCCCTCTCTCTCTGCCTCTGCCCCTCCCCTGCTCACACTCTGTCTCTATCTCTCAAAAACAAATAAAAATTAAGAAAATACTAAAAAAAAAAAGGCCAATGGGTACATGAAAGGATGCCCAACATTATTAGTCACTGGAGAAATGCAAATTAAAGCATAATGAGATATCACCTCACATCTGTTACAATGGCCATCATCAAAAAGACAAGATAGCAAATGCTGGCATGGATGTGAAGAAAAGGGAATCCTTGTACACTGTTGGCAGAATCACAAATTAATATAGTCACTAAGTAAAACAATATGGAGGATTATTGAAAAATTAAAAATAGAACTACTACATGATCCAGCAATTACACTTCTGGGAATATACCCAAAGGAAAAAAAAACACCATCATGAAGAGATATCTGCTCCCCCATGTTTATAGGAGCATAATTGACAATAGCCAAGAAATAGAGACAACCTAAATGTCCATCGATGGATAAATGGATTAAAAAGTTGTAGTATGGACAGATTTAGGGAATATGGCAGCAAAGTAGAAGGCCCCTAGGCTCACCTCATCCCATAAATACTAGATAAGTATGAAATCATCCTAAATACCCCAGAAATCAACTTGGAGACTGGAAGAACAAACTCTACAACTAAAGGTAGGGAAGAGTCCACATTGAAGAAGGTAGGAAGTACAGAGATGTAGTTTGGAAAAGAAACAGATCATGGCTATTACAGAGGGGAAGGAGTCAAAGGAGAAGTGCAAGAGATAGACTAGCACACAGTGGAGCCAATATGGGGAAGATGGATCCCCATGGCAACTGGCTTGGAAAGTGAATGGGGGGCCAAATTTTGTGAGTTCTTGCAATCACCAGGGCTTAAAGCCTGGAGTTTTAAAGGTCAGTGGGCTTGGCTCAGGGAAAGCCCTGGTATTGGGGCTGCTCCAGGATAGAAGACAGGGCAAAGAACCTGTGGATATACGATATGGAAACAGTGATCTGAAAACTGCCAGAGGCACAGAGTGGAAAAGTTGTTTGCTCATCTTGGAGCATGTCCCATAGAGGCAGCATCCATGGAGAAATCCCTCTGGGAACAAAGGAACTGGCAAGCACCATTTCTCTCCTACCTGTGGGAATCAGCGCAGCACAGACACTCACTATCTAATTTGCTTGCATCAAGCCCCAGTCCCATCTCCAGTGAAACTGCCTTTTCCAGTCACACTTGCCTCAGTTCCAGGGCAATGGACCCCTCCCTCATAAGACTAGCCAAAACCTCTTGGCAGAAGAGCACTGCTACTCTCAACCTGAGAAACCTGCAACACCTTGTTTCCAGTGGTGGTGCAACATGTCTCATTTCACAAGCAGACCAGATCACGCCAAGCTAAAACTCACCATTTTCAGGCCAAGTACCAAACACTGCTCACAGCAGGCAAGAAAGCCTCTAGAGAGACTTGTGTCCTGTGGCCAGGACACAACAGCAGAACACACGCAGCACACCTTGGAGACACTCTTGAAGTGCCAGGCCCTGGGTAACAGGAGACACTACACCACAGGACACTACAGTACCGCTTCTTCTTAAGGCCATTACCCTCAAGAACAGGAGATGTATGTGACTTTCCTAACACAGAGAAATAGGCAGAGACTTAGACAAAATGAGAAAACAGAGGAATTTATTCCAAATAAAAGAACAGGACAAGGACACAGCTAAAGATCTAAGCAAAACAGATATAAGTAACATGCCTAACAGAGAATTTAAAGTAATGATCATAAAGATATTCACTAGACTTGAGAAAAGAGAGGAAGATATCAGTGACACCCTTAACACAGAGATAAGGAATAACATAGTGCAGAAAAAGGGCTCAATAAACGAAATGAGAAGCACACTTGATGGAATGAACAGTAGGCTTGAAGAAGTAGAGGAATGAACTAATGACCTAGAAAACAGAGTAATGGAAAGTAATCAAGCTGAACAAAATAGAGAAAAAAGAATTATGCAAAACAAATAGACTTAGGGAATTCAGTGACACCATCGAATGTAATAATAACATTCATATTATAGGGATCCCAGAAGAAGAAGGGAGAGAAAAGGGAGCAGAAACTTTATTTGAAGAAATAACAGCTGAAAACTTCCCGAATCTGGAGAAGGAAACAGACATCTGGACCAGGAGGCACAGAGAACACCCAACAAAATCAACAAACGCAGATCCACACCCCGATGTTTATAGCAACATTATTTATAATAGCCAAATCATAAAAACAGCCCAAGTGTCCATTGATAGATAAATGCATAAAGAAGAAGTGGTGTGTCACACACACACACAATGGAGTATTATTCATCCTTAAAAAATAATGAAACCTAGCCATCTGCAATGACATGGATGGAGCTAGAGAATATAATGTTAAGTGAAAAAAGTCAGTCATAGAGAGACAAATACTATGTGATTTCATTCATGTGTGGAATTTAAGAAACAAAACAGATGAGCAAGAGGAAAAAAGCGAAAGAGAAGCTAAGAAACAGGCTCGTAACTATTGAGAAAAAACTGAATGTTACCAGAGGGGAGATAGGTGGGGGAATAAGTGAAATCGGTGATGAGAAATAAGAAGTGAATTTATCATGATAAACACTGGGTGCTATATGGAATTTTTGAATAACTATATTGTACACCTGAAACTAATATAACATTGTATGCTATCTATGCTGGAATTAAAATAAAATTTACAGACCAAAGGGGCATCTGGGTGGCTCAGTCGGTTAAGTGTCTGACTCTTGATCTCAGACCAGGCCTTGATCTCAGGGTCATGAGTTTAAGCCCCACACTGGGCTCCATGCTGGGTGTGAAGCCTACTTAAATTAAAATAAAAATAAAAATAAAAACAATTTTACAAAAAAAGACAAAACTGGAAAAATATGTGGATTACAGACTATACTGAATATTTCTTAAATACTAAAAAAATGGGCAAAAGGCTTAGACATATTTTCAACACGAAGATACAAATGTTCAACGGGTATAAGAAAAGGTGCTCGATGTCACTAATCATCAGGAAAATGCATATCAAAACCATGATGAGATGTCACATTACACCTGTTAGAATGTTGTATATCAAAAAAAAAAAAGTGTTGGGGCGCCTGGGTGGCTCAGTCAGTTGAGCGTCCAACTTCAGCTCAGGTCATAATCTCACGGTCTGTAAGTTCGAGCCCCGCGTCGGGCTCTGTGCTGACGGCTCAGAGCCTGGAGCCTGCTTCGGATTCTGTGTCTCCCTCTCTCTCTGCCCCTCCCCCACTCGTGCTCTGTCTGTCTCTGTCTCAAAAATAAATAAATATTAAAAAAAAAAGTGTTAGTGAGAATGTGGAGAAAATAGAATACTTTCACTCTGTTAGTAGGAAAGTAAGATGGTATAGCCACTATACTGTTAGCCACTAACAATATTGAGCTTCCTCAAATAATCAGAAATAAAAGTACCATATGATCTGACAATACACTACTGCATCTTTATCCATAAGAATTGATATCAAAGATGGCGGGCAGGTAGGAGGACACTAGGCTCATCTCGTCCCACAAACACAACTGGATAACTATCAAATCATAAGAAATGCCCCAGAAATCAGCCTGAAGACTGACAGAAAAAATTCCACAACTAAAGGGAGAGAAGAGGCCACATCAAAGAAGGTAGGAAGTGCAGAGACAGTGTTTAAGGGAGAAACAGATAATGGGTTCTGCAGAGGGGAGAGCTATGGTTGTGGGGAAAAGTGAGGCAGAGGACACACAGGGGAACTCACAAAAAGAAGGCTTCCCCACAGCTATTGGCTTGGAATGTAAGAGGGGATGAATTTCATGAGTTCTTACAACCAGTGGAGCTAAAAACCTGTAGTTTTAAAGGTCAGCAAGCTTGGGTGGGATCGAGTGCACCATGCTGCTCCTGGAGGTAGGCCAAAAACAAGGAGGCAGACAGGTTGGAAACAGCAACCTGAAAAACTCCTGGGGCACACAGAGGGAAGATTATTCCCTATTTTAAGAGCACATTTCTGAAAGGCAGAGTTCATGTAGATACCTATCCAGGAACAAAGGAGCTGACTGGTGCCATATCCCTTTCTTGACCCTCAACATAATCACAGAGCCATCTAAAAGAAGCAGTTCAGCAGGGACACTGGTTGCCTAACTTGCTTACACCAAGCCACACACCTTTGTGTTCTGGAGGGACTGCCCTTCTCATTCAAGCTTGCCTTAGTCCCAGCATGGTGGTTCTCTCCCCCAGAAGATCAACATAAGCCCACACCATCTCTCCTAACCAGAAAGTTCTGTAGGGGTTCAATTCTGGTGGAGTTGGTGCCAGGTCTCATTTCACAAGCAGAACAAAGCACACCTAATTAAAACTCACCATATTCAGGCCGGGGACCAAATATGGCCCACAGCAGGAAGGAGATTCACTGCAGACAACTGGCCAGAAAGATAGAGCAGCCGGAAGACAACAGAAGACCATATGCAACACGCACAGGTGACACTCCCTGAAGCACCAGGCCCTGGGCACTACATCACCTCTTCTTTAGAGGGCCATTACTTTCAGGAGCAAGATACATAACTGGTTTTTCTTATACAGAGAAGAAGGTGGAGACATAGACAAAATGCCAAGACAGAGAAATTTATCCCACATGAAATAACAAGATAAGGCCACTTCCAGAGATCTAAGTGAAACAGATATATGTAACACAACTGATGGAGACTTTAAAGCAACAATCATATGGATACTCACTGGGATTGAGGAGAGAATGGAAGACATCAGTGAGATCCTTACTACAGAGATAAAAGAGTTAAAATATAATCAATCAGATATAAAGAATACAATAAGCAAGGCTGGAAACAGGCTTGGTGCAAAGAACAGTAGGCTGGAAGAAGCAGATGAATGAATCAGTGATATAGAAAGCAAAAATGGTGCTCTTCTGAGTTAAGGTGGCAAAGAAGTAGGGGAACCCTGGGATTTCCTCATTCCTAAGACACAGCTGTATTGAGGTCACATTACTTGGAACACCCAGGAAATCAATCTGTGGAGTGGCAGAAGGATCTCCACAGTTGGAAAGACAGCTTGGCAGGATCAAGGTGCATGTTAGTGAATTGGGGGGATAAAACAGCATAAGCATGGAAGGGAGGTAACCCTTTTGGTGGAGAGACAAAAGGGAGAGAAAGAGAGAGGGGTTGAAAAGGGTGGCAACAAATTAGCACAAGGGTAAAAGCTCTCTGGACCACAGACCAGGGGGCAAGAAGTACTCAGTGCCCCAGTTCTTTTTTGCAAACAGCTTTTTGACCTCAAACTCTGAGGTTTTGTAAGTACATGACATTCTCCAGAAAAGAACTGTGGAGTGCACACCTGAGGAGGAGAGAGCTGGCCCCAGAGGGCATAGCATGTGGCAGAGATCTCCACGGTGCAATGGAAGATTCCACTCCCCTTCTGAAAGTACTTTTACCTCGAGGTCAAGTGTCACGTGTTCTACTGACTAAGCCAGCCAGGTGACCCTGGGAGTACTTTTGGAAGAGGGTTCATTGCCTCCCCAGGGACAAAAGGCCCTTCAGGTGACAGTCAAAGGTCTCATCAATCAGCAAAGTGGAGAAGTCCTACTCTGGAGGAGGGGAGCAGATCCATGCAGTGCTGGGTCCTTTAAGACACTGGGTTTTGAGAACATGGCGGAGGAGTAGGGGGACCCAGTATTCCCCTTGTCTTTCAAACTAAGAAGGACTGAAACCAAAGGACTCTCAACCCCAAAAGTCTGGGTGGAAAGGTGTTGCAGTCTACAAGGAACGGAAAGCGAAATCCAGAAAACGCCCCAGGAACCGTGAGTTCAATCTGACACGGATAAAAAGACTGGGATATGGAGCTGAGAGGAGAGAGAGCCATCTTCGAAAAGTGCAGAACAGGCCACATACGAACGAGAGGGAAAGAGAGGGTGAGACCACCACCATCCAGTTCCTAAATGCAGAGCTTTTGAAGAGAAGTTCTGTGGCTAACAGCAGAACTCTCACCAAAACTCTTCTCGCACCAGGACTGGCAGCGGCAGCCCAGTCAGCCCGGGTCACACAGAGGCGCCAAGCTGCATGCAGAGCGCTTCTAACCTAGGCACACAATTTACAACCTAATCAGGAGTAGCCGGCAGAGTGAGCGGGGGCATGGAACTGTCCAGCAAACCGCATTACACCGGCGCCTGTTGCAGAGAGAGGACAGAAATAAAGGGGCGAATAGAGGTGCCGGGACTGGGAAGAAGGGACTGGAGAGACACCATTGCTGTCTCACAAGCCCACAAACACCGGCCACAGGATGTCACCCCCAAAGCCATCCCTACAGCAGTAGAGTCGGTACCCGTCTACACAAAACCACGCCCCTCTCACAGGAGAGACACCTTTCAGCAGGGAGCTACTGACACCAAGTTCAGACTGCCGTCTGGAGTAACTCCAGGTGATTTCTTCTTTTTAAAATATATGTTCCCATTTCTCCTTCTTACTGATCCCCACCCCTGAGCTGGCTATCCAGGGTATTGGCTGACTTAGACAGACTTTTAACCCACTCTCTCAAGGCATGTTCTACACCTCCTTCTGTACCTTCCTATCTCTCTCTCTGGAATAACCAGGCCACATAAGTTCATCTGGGCAAAGTCTATCTTCATTCCTTTATCCTTGCATCCATCCTTCTTCTGATTTCTCTCAATCTGGATTAAGCCCTTTAGTCATTCTACCTGGGCAAAGACCATTTTCCTCATCTCCCCTCACCTGTCATTATTCTCTCTGTATATGCTCTGCCACCAGCACACCGCACACCCTCTTTAATGTGTAGCAGGTACTTCAGGACGTTGCCCTTACAGTGTCATTTGTTATTCTTTTTTCTGTTGGGAACAGCTTGTCTGTATCATTTGTCGGTGCGTTTGAATATTTCTGTTTTTTGTTTGTCTGCCAGTCTGTTTTCTGTTCCAGGGCGACTTCAAGAAACAATGCAAAACACACCTAGCCAAAATGACGAAACGGAAGAATTCTCCTCAAAAGAATGTACAGGAAGTAGTGACAGCTCAACAATTGATGAAAACAGATATAAGCAACATAACAGAACTTGAATATAGAATGATAATCATAACACAAATCGCTGGGCTTGAAAAAAGCATAGATGAATGCAAGCGGTCCCAGGCGGCAGAGTTTAAGGACCTTAAAAATGGTCAGGAAGAATTTTAAAAGGCTTTAAATGAGGTGCAAAACAAATTGGAGGCAGCCACAGCGCAGAATGAAGAGGCAGAAGAGAGAGTAAGTGAAAGAGAAGATAAAATTATGGAAAAAGACGAAGCAGAGAAAAAGAGAGAGAAGCTAATACAGGCACATGAAAGGAGAATTTGACAGCTTAGTGATGCACTCAAATGAAACAATTTCCCTATCATAGGAATTCCAGAGGAAGAGGAGAGAGAGAAAGGAGTCGAAGGGGTACTTGAACAAATCATTGATGAAAACTTCCCCAACATGAGGAAGGAAACGGGCATGGAAATACAAGAGGCAAAAAGAACTCCCCTCAGAGGTAACTCGAATAAATCTTCTGCACAACACATTGGCAAAATATAAAGACAGAGAGAAAATTCTTAAAGCAGCTAGGGAAAAACGGGCCTTAACATACAAAGGTAGGCACATAAGGGTTGTAGCAGACTTATCTACAGAAACTTGTCAAGCCAGAAGGAAATGGCAGGATATCTTCAATGTGATGAGCAGGAAGGATATGCAACCAAGAATCCTGTATCCAGCCAGCCTGTCATTCAGAATAGAAGAAGAGACCAAGGTTTTCCCCAACAAACAAAAACTGAAGGAATTCATCACGAATAAGCCAGCATTACACGAGATCCTGAGGGGCACTCTATGAAGGAAAGGTGGCAAAGAACACAAACTACCAGAGCAGCCTTACAAGCATGAAACCTACAGATAACACAGTGACTCTAAACCCATATTTTCAATATTAACACTGAATGTAAATGGGCTACATCCACCAATCAAAAGACACAGGGTAACAGAATGGATTTAAAAAGAAGACCCATCTATTTGCTGTCTTCAAGAGACTCATCTTAGACCTGAGGACACCTTCAGATTGAAAGTGAGGGGTTGGAGAACTATATACCATGCTACTGGAAATCAGAAGAAAGCTGGAGTAGCCGCACTTATATCAGACAAACTAGACTTTAAAATGAACGATGTAATAAGAGATGAAGAAAGACATTATATAATAATCACAGGGACCATCCAGCAGGAAGAGCTAACAATTATAAATATCTACACACCAAATTCGGGGGCACCCAAATTTGTAAAACAACTAATTACAAACATAAGCATCCTTATCGATAAAAAATGTACTAATAGTAGCGGACCTTAACACTCCACTCTCAGCATTGGATACATCCACAAAACAGAAAATCACCACAGAAACAATGGCGCTGAATGATACATTAGAACAGATGGGCCTAACTGACATCTTCAGGGTCCTTCACCCAGAAGAAAAGCAATTTACATTCTTCTCAACTGCACACGGTACATTTTCCATGATAGACCACATTCTGGGCCACAGGGGGAGCTCTGAATAAATATAAAGGAATTGAGATCATACCACGCACACTTTCAGACCACAATGCTTTGAAACTTGAAATCAACCACAGGAAAAAGCCTGGAAAATATCCAAAAACATGGAGGCTAAGGAACAACCTACTAAAAGACTAATGGATCAACCAAGCAATCAGAGAAGAAATTTAAAAATACATGGAAACAAATGAAAATGAAAATACAACAATCCACATGCTCTGGGATGCAGCAAAGGCAGTGCTGAGAGGGAAATATATTGCAATCCAGGCCCACCTCAAGAAATAAGAAAAGCAAATAACACAAATTCTAACAGCACGCCTAAAAGAACTAGAAGCAGAACAGCTAAGACAATCCAAACCCAGCAGAAAGACAGAAATAACAAAGATCACGGCACAAATTAATCATATGGAAACATAAAAAGTAGTGGAACAGATCAATGAAACCAAGAGCTGGTTCTCTGAAAAGATAAACAAAATAGACACACCTCTAGCCAGGCTTCTCAAAAAGAAAAGAGAGAGAACTCAAATAGATAAAATAATGAATGAAAAGGGAGTAATTACAATCAATCCCTCACAAATACAAGCAATTGTCACAGAACACTATGAAAAATTATATGCCACCAAACTCGGCAAGCTGGAAGAAATGGACATATTCCTAACTAGCCACACGCTACCAAAACTCAAACGGGAAGATATAGAAACTTTGAACAGACCCATAACCAGTGAAGAAATTGAATCAGTTATCAAAAATCTCCCATCAAACAAAAGCCCTGGACCAGATGGCTTCCCTGCGGAATTTTACCAGACATTTAAAACAGAGTTAATTCCTGTCTTTCTCAAGCTGTTCCAAAAAATTGAAACGGAAGGAAAACTCCTGGACTCATTCTATGAAGCCAGCATCACGTTGATTACCAAACCAGATAAAGACCCAGAAAAGGAGGAGAATTACAGGCCAATATCCCTGATGACTATGGTTGCAAAAATTCTCAACAAGATACTAGCAAATCGAATCCAACAGCATATAAAAAAATTATTCACCATGATCAAGTAGGATTCATCCCTGGGTTGCAGGGCTGGTTCAATATTCGCAAATCAATCAACGTGATACATCACATTAACAAAAGAAAAGATAAGAACCATATGATCCTGTCAATAGATGCAGAAGAAGCATTTGACAAAATACACCCTCGAGAAAGTCGGGATAGAAGAAACATACTTAAACATCATAAAAGCCATATATGAAAAGCCCGCAGCTAATATCATCCTCGATGGGGAAAAACAGAGCCTTCCCCCTAAGATTAGGAACACGACAGGGATGTCCACTCTCACTACTGCTATTTAACATAGTGTTGGAAGTCCTAGCATCAGCAATCAGACAACAAAACAAAATAAAAGGCATCAATATTGGCAAGGAGAAAGTCAAACTTTCACTTTTTGCACACATGATACTTTACATGGAAAACCCGACAGAATCCACCAAAAGCCTACTAGAACTGATCCATGAATTCAGCAACATTGCAGGGTACAAAATCAATATACAGAAATCGGTGGCATTTCTATACACCATCAATGAAGCAGCAGAAAGAGAAATAAAGAAGCTAATCCCATTCACAATTGCACCAAAAACCGTAAAATACCTAGGAATAAACCTAACCAAGGATATAAAAGACCTCTACGCTGAAAACTATTAAAACACTTATGAAGGAAATTGAGGAAGACACAAGGAAATGGAAAAACATCCCATGCTCATGGATAGGAAAAATAAATATCGTTAAAATGCCAATACTACCCAAAGTAATCTACACATTCAATGCAAACCCAATCGAAATTGCACCAGCATTCTTCTCAAAGCTAGAGCAAAGAATCCTAAAATTTGTATGGAACCACAAAAGACCCCGAATAGCCAAAGTCATACTGAAGAAGAAAACCAAGGCGGGAGGCATCACAATCCCAGATTTTAACCTCTACTACAAAGCGGTAGTCATCAAGACAGCATGGTATTGGCACCAATGGAATAGAAGAGAAAACTCAGAAATGGACCCACAAGTATATGGCCAACTAATCTCTGACAAAGTGGGAAAGAGTATCCAATGGAAAAAAGACAGCCTGTTTAATAAATGGTGCTGGGAGAACTGGACAGCAACATGGGAAAGAATGAAACTGGACCACTTCCTTACACTACTCACAAAAATAAACTCTAAATGGATGAGTATAACCTGAGTAGCGTTATATCTATTTTTAAAATTTGAAATTGTATTCTTAAACATTCCTACAAAGAAATCTCCAAGACCAGACAGCATCACTGATCACTTCTAACAAACATTTAAAGAAGAAATGAAACCAATTGTACACAAAATCTTCTCCAAAAATGAAGATGAGGAAACACTTTCCAATTCATTCTATGAGGCCCACATTATCCTGATACCAAAGACAAAGACATTAAACAAAAGAACCCTTCAGAACAATATCCATTATAAACATAGATACAAAAATTTTAACCAAAAATGTATCAAATTTCATCTGTGTCAGGCTGAATGATTCTCCCAACTCCCAAAGATGTATAAGTCCTAATTCCCAGAATGTTTGAACATATTACTTTACATGGTGAAAGAGACTTCCCATATGTCATAAAGTTAATGATTTTTTTTAATGTTTATTTATTTTTGAGAGACAGAGAGACAGAGCGTGAGCAGGGGAGGAGCAGAGAGAGAGGCAGACACAGAAGCTGAAGCAGGCTCCAGGCTCTGAGCCATCAGCACAGAGCCCGACGCAGGGCTTGAACTCACAGAGCATGAGATCATGACCTGAGCTGAAGTCGGCCGCTTAACCAACTGAGCCACCCAGGCGCCCCAATAAAGTTAATGATTTTGAGATGTGGAGATTATCCTAGGTTATCCTAATGCACTCAGTATAATCACAAGAAGTGATTAATAAGTGGAAGGCAAGAGGATCAGAGTCAGAGAGAGAAGACATAAGGATGGAAGCAGAGATAATAGAGGAGATAAGGTACTATATTGATGTTTTGAAGATGGGGGAAGGGGCAATGACCCTGGGAATCTAACTAGCCTTTAGAAGATGGAAAGGCAAGGGAATGGATTTTCCACCAGAGTCAGGAGGGAATATGGCCCTACTCATGTTTTCATTTTGGCCCAATGAAAGCCATTTGGGACTTCCAACCTTCAGAATTGTAAGATGATAAATTTGCAAGTTGCTAAGTCTGTATTAATTTTTACAAGAGAATCAGGAAACTAATAAACCATCCAACAATATATTAAAGGGATAACACATCATTATCAAGTGGATTTACAGGAATGTAGAGATTGTTTCCCATTAGAAAAATCAACCAGTGTAATTCATTATAAAAGAAAAAAGAAAAAACATGTAATTACCCCAGTAGATGTAGAAATACAGTTTGAGAAAATTCAGCTTCCATTCCTGAAAAAAAAAATTGGCACTTCATGCTGCTAAAGGGAAATTTAAAAAAATCTACACCTAACGTACTTAATGATTAAGGGCAGAATGCTTCTCCTGTAAGATCAGCAAAAAGCCTGGGACACCGACATTCACCATTCTTATTCAACATAGAACTGGAAGTTCCATCCACCACAAAAATGCAAGAAAAGGAAATAGAGTTGTACAAATTAGAAATGAAAAAGTTATATTGTCTTTATTCACAGTTGACATGATTGTTTATGTAGAAAGTCCAGGGGCATCTGGGTGGCTCATTCGGTTGAGTGTCTGACTCTTGATTACAGCTCAGGTCATGATCCCAGGGTGGTGGGATCAAGTCCTGTGTCCAGCTCAGTGCTGAGCATGGAACCTGCTTGAGATTCTCTCTCCCTCTCTCTCACTTTCATCCTCTATCTTTCTCTCTCTCTCTCCCTCTTCCCATCCCCCCTGCTTGTATGCTCACTCTTCCTTTCTCTCTAAAAAATATATATTTTGGGGTGCTTGGGTGGCTGAGTAAGTTGGGTGTCCAACTCCTGATTTTAGCTCAGGTCATGATCCCAGGGTCATGGGATTGAGCACCACATGGGGCTCCACGCTCAACCTGAAGCCTGCTAGATACTCTCTCTCTCCCCCTCTTCTTCTCCCCCACTTGCTCTCTCTCTTCCTCTCTCTAAAAAATAAAAAATAAATTAAAAAAGAAAGTCCAATTAAATCTACAAAAAGTTACCAGAACTAAATTTAGCAATGATTCAAGATTTAATATCTATATACAGATTTTAATTGTATTTATATATAATAGCAGTAAATGACTGAAAATTGAAATTTTAAAAAGACCATTTATAATAGGCTTCAAAAATATAAAATATATTCAACACACAAAAAAGTCGGATTAAAATCTAGGCAGAGAAACTAAATAGACATTTCTCCAAAGAAGACATACAAAAATCACATGAAAAGATGCTCAATACCACTAATCATCAGAGAAATGCAAATCAAAGCCACAGTAAGATATCATATCTCACATCTGTCAGAAAGGCTAGTATCAAAAAGACAAGAAATGACAACAAATTGATTCAAGAAATGTGGAGAAAAGCCAAGAATGTGGAGAAAAGGAAACCCTTGCACACCATTGGTGAAATTGTAAATTGTAAATTCCACAACAACTGTGGAAAACGGTAGGGAGGTTGCACAAAAATTAAAAATGGAAATATCCCCCACTGCTTCCCAGTTCTAAAAGTAGAGCAGAAAATTCCCAGGCACATTCTATGTATTGAGAATTTTGAGGTCTAGTTGCCCAAGGCATAGGCCAGCTTGATAACATATCTGAGGGGGCCAACATGGAGGAGAAGTAAGGGGATCCAAGGTTCCCTCATCTCTCAAAGAAGTATTGAAGTCAAAGGACTTTGAACCCCAAGATTCTGGGAGGAAAAGAGACAGAGTCGTGTCCAGGGACCCACCAGGACAATCCGACAGGCCAGAAGTGTGTGATTGCGATCTGGGAGAGATAAAACGAATGGAAGGGAGGGACCCCCTTTTACAGAGAGACAAAGGGAAGAGAAAGAGAGGCTGAGGAAGCATAGGACTGTATCTGGACAAGAGAAAAATCTCGGACAGGGACAGAGAAAGATCCAATCTCTAATTGAGGGGCTTTCTCTGGACTGGGGTTGTCTGCCCTGATTGCACACCTGGGGAGAAGGGCGGTCAGCCCTGGGCTCGGTGGTTAGGTCAGGGACACAGTCTGCAGTAGGAGAAAGAGATACCCTCTGTAGTGTGCTGTGGGACAGAACAAAACCTGCCTGCGTCCACCAGCCAGAGACCACATATCGGGGGGCACGGAGTGGTGCTTCCCCAGTACCAGGGTGCCCATAGCGAGAGTTTGAATCCTAGCCAAGTGCCAGGGAACAGGAGTCAGCACAGCAGGACAAACCGCCACGTTTGTGCCGGTGGCACAGTGAGGATGGCTCAGAGTGGTTTGGGACACCTGGTCTGTGGCGGAAAAACTGGGTTATCGCCATTTTTCTCCCCACAACCATCAAGGTGGGGTTTCAGGGATCAAACAGTGGGGCCCACAGTGGAAGCAAGACCTGTCTACACCAAACCACACCCATCCAAGCCTGGTAACTGTGTATCTACTGGAGTGGGATTGATGCTGAAGAACCAGATGGCCCCTCCGCCAGACCAGCGCTGTTGCATTGCCTGGTATAATTCTCAAACAATTTTTATTATATAAATATATTCTTCCTACCTTTTCTCCTTCTTATCTCTTCCCTCCTCTAGTCTGGTTATCTAGTTGTTGGTGTGTTTAAGCAGACATATTTAATCCATTCTCTTGATACATGTTCTACACCTCCTATTTTATTTCCCTTCTCTCTCTCTGGATTGAGCTGTATAGTTTTTCTGCCTGCTCAATGTTTATTTTTTCTTTTTCCCCACCCTTGTCATTTCTCTCTTTGTATGGGATGAGGCCTCTTCCATCAGCACTGTCTCCACTGTGTTGTTTACTAGTAGCTGGTGTTTCTGGTTTGTTTTTTATTTGTTTGTGTGTTTGCATGTTTTGTTTTCTGTTTGTTTTTTGTTTGTCTGTTTCCCTTTCCGGTGCTACTTCAATGAACAAATCAAAGCACACCTGGTGGAAGGTCCAAAACATCATTACGAGTAGGGAGATAAAGTAACCAAATTCACAACAACACAGAGCAAGTAAGACACTCCAAAAAACACCTCCTGAAGGGCCAGGCCCTGGACAGTGTATGAACTCTCTTTAATATTGTAGTGCTCGCAGTTGCAGGGCACATAACAAGCATTTAAAACACATAAGGGACAGAAAACTAGCCAAAATGATGAAATGGAATAATTCTCCTCAAAAGAAATTCCAGGAATAAGTGACAGCTAAAGAATTGCTCAAAACATATATAAAAAATATAACTAAACAAGAATTTAGAATAATAATCATAACATTAATTGCTAATCTTTAAAAAAAAAAAAGCATAGAAGACAGCAGAGAATCTATTGCTACAGAGATCAAGGAACTAAAAAATAGTAATGATGAATTAAAAAATGCTATAAATGAGGTGCAAAATAAAATAGAGGCAGTCATAATAGGGATTGAAGAAGCAGAGGAGAGAATAGGTTAAATAGAAGATAAAATTATGGAAAAAGAGAAAGCTGAGAAAAAGATGAAAAATTCTGGATCATGAGGGGAGAATTAGAGAACTAAGTGATTCAACAATTTTTTTATTTCATCCTATGATTAGCTTTTAGTTCTCTTATCTCCGTAGAGAGGGATTCTAATCTATTTTAGACCCCAGCTAGTATTCTTATTATCGTTGTTCTAATTTCTGGTTCAGACATCTTGCTTGTATCTGTGTTGGTTAAGGCCCTGGCTGTCATTTCTTCCTGGTCATTCTTTTGGGGTGAATTCCTTTTTTTCATCATTTTGAAGGAAGAAAAGGAATTAATATGGTAAAAAAAAAATTTTAATTAAAAAACTGAAAACACACACACACAAAATGAAGTAAATGATGGTAGATCCTAGGTGTGTTTTGGTCTGGTTATTGAAAGGAGCTTGATTGATTGGAGAAAAAAGGTGAAAAATTAAAATTAAAGAATTAAGAACAACACACACACACACAAAATCAAATAAGTGATGATAGATCCTAGGTGTGTTTTGGTGCGGTTATTGAAAGGAGTTTGATTGATTAGAGAAAAAGAGAAGAAAAAAATAAAGAAAACGTTTGAAAAATCTGAGAAAATGAATATGATGAAATAGAATAACTTGAAATGATGGAAGTAAAATAGAATTTGAAAAATTTGCAAAAAAGTAAAAAATTTAGTAGAAAAAGAAATAAAGGAAAATATTTTTAATAAAAATTGAAAATAAAAACAAGTTTTTTCTCTTTCAGTACTCAAGTAAAAGAAAAGAAACAAAGAAGAAAGAAAAAAAATTGAATAGCTAGACCAGCGAACAGACTGAAATACGATTGATATTACATCGTTTTCCCCTAGAGGTCAAACTATGAAACACTTTATAGTCTGTAAATTAAGCAAGCGGAGAGATTCGTGGTGTTCCTGAAGATCGAGATTGGCCCAGTTGGGCAGGGCGTAATGTAATGGCTCTGTTTTCCACCAGATGTGCTGCTTAGCTTACTGGGGTGGATCACTGTGGCACCTGTAGGTGTGTATGCACATGCGCAGGCAGTGTGAAAATGGCGTCACCCAGTTACCCAGTCTAGTATTGGAATTCTTTGCCCTCCTCGACCAGGAATCACGCACCAGCCCTTTGTCTCTGGTTTACATCCACTCCTCAATTTTATACTGTCCATGACCACGCCATCAGGTTGTCTGGCAGCACCTCCCTCCTGAGTTTTATCTGACATGAGACTGTGTTTCTCAATCCCTCACTTCTGAGGGACTGTGGCTATGACCCACTCAGATCCTCTGGGGGAGGGTCTGACCAAGCAATGGCCAGGTGCTGGCCACACCCAGGAACGTTCACAGGACCTTGCTGCTGCTAGTGTCCAGAGATTTATGGCTGGGTGCTGCCCGCCCCAGAAAAAGTTCATCCTTTCATGTAGCACCAGCATTTCTGGGATTATGGGAAATCACGCATGGCCCGAGGACCTCCCGGACTCACTCTTCTCCTGGGAATTCGCCCTTCCCACCAGAGCACCACTAGGTAATTGAGCTACAGAGTTTCAGATTCTGCGTTCCCCCTGTTTATAGAGTCTTAATGGAATTTAAACCCTCTCCTTTCTTCTTTCTCCCTTTTTTAGTTCAATTCCTGTGGCTGTTTCCACTGTTCCACTTTCTCTCCAGCTGATTTTGTTGGGCGTGATTTTCCCATACTCTCTCCCATCTCTGTCTTCTCTCCACAAACAAAAACAGCTTCCTATCCTCTGCGGCTCCTCTTTCCCCAGTTCACCTCTCCGCACCATGTACCTGCTTAGTTCTGTGATTCCGGTTGTGCAGATTGTTTTGTTATTCCTCAAATCCGTTTTCTAGGTGTTCAGGATGATTTAGTGTTGGTCTGGCTGTATTTCATGTATGCAAGACAGAAAAAAGACTACCATGCTGTTCTGCCATCTAATTCTCCTCAGGGGAGGTTACCGTATGTAAGTGTGGTTGTCCTTCCTTCCAGCAGCAAAACAGCTAGCCATTCAGTAGTCAATTGTACACCCAACAGGAAGAGACTGACGTGACCTTCCCCAAGATACTCCTCTCTACAACATCCTTTCTTAAAAAAACACTCGAGAAAGTCGGAATAGAAGGAATGTACATAAACATCATAAAAGCCATATATGAAAAGCCCACAGCTAATATCATCCTCAATGGGAAAAAGCTGAGAGCTTTCCCCCTGAGATCAGGAACACTACGGGGATGTCCACTCTCACCACTGTTGTTTAACAGAGTGTTGGATGTCCTTGCATCAGCAATCAGAACAAAAAATGAAATAAAAGGTATCGAAATTGCCAAAGAAGACGAACTTTCACTTTTCACAGACTACATGATACTCTATGTAGAAAACCCGAGAGACTCCACCAAAAGACTGCTAGAACTGATACATGAATTCAGCAAAGTTGCAAGGTACAAAATCGATGTACAGAAATTGGTTGCATTTTTATACACCAATAATCAAGAAACAGAAAGAAAATCAAGAAGCTGATCCCATTTATAATTGCACCAAGAACCGTAAAATACCTAGGAATAAACCTAATCAAAGATGTAAAAGATCTCTATGCTGAAAAACTGTAGAAAGTTTATGAAGGAAATTGTAGAAGACACAAAGAAATGGAAAAACATTCCATGCTTGTGATGTGGAAGAATAAATACTGTTAAAATGTCAATACTACCCAAAGAAATCTACACATTCAATGCAATCCCAATCAAAATTGCACCAGCATTCTTCTCAAAGCTAGAACAAACAATCCTAAAATTTGTATGGAACCACAAAAGACCCTGAATAGCCAAAGTAATACTGAAGAAGGAAACCAAAGCAGGAGGCATCACAATCCTAGATTTTAGCCTCTACTACAAAGCTATAATCATAAAAATAGTATGGTATTGGCACAAAAACAGACACATAGACCAATGGAATAGAATAGACAACCCAGAATTGGACCCACAAACGTATGGGCAACTAATCTTTGACAAGAGTCAAAGCAAAGAGTATCCAGTGGAAAAAAGACAGTCTCTTTAGCAAATGGTGTTGAGAAAACTGGACAACATGTAGGAGAATGAAACTAGACCACTTCCTTACACCACTTACAAAAATAAACTCTAAATGGGTGAAAGACTTAAATGTGAGATAGGAAACCATCAAAACCCTAGAGGAGAAAGCAGGCAACAACCTTTTTGACCTCAGCCACAGCAATTTCTTACTCGACACATCTCCAAAGGCAGGGGATTTAAAAGCAAAAATAAACTATTTGGGCCTCATCAAGATAAAAAGCTTCTGCACTGCAAAGGAAACAATCAAGAAAACTAAAAGGCAACCGACAGAACGGGAAAATATATTTGCAAATGACATATCGGATACAGGGCTAGTATACAAAATCTATAAGGAACTCACCAAACTCCACACCCAAAAATCAAATAATCGAGTGAAGAAATGGGAAGAAGACATGAATAGACACTTTTCCAAAGAATACATCCAGATGGCAAACAGCAGACACATGAAATGATGCTTAATGTCACTCATCATCAGGGAACTACAAATCAAAGCCATACTGAGGTACCACCTCATGCCAGTCAGAGTGGCTAAAATGAACAAATCAGGAAACTACAGGTGCTGGCAAGGATGTGAAAAAACAGGAACCCTCTTGCACTATTGGTGGGAATGCGAACTGGTGCAGTACTCTGGAAAACAGTGTGGAAGTTCCCCAAAAAATTAAAAATAGAACTACCCTATGACCCTGCAATACCACTACTAGGAATTTACCCAAATTATATAGGAGAGCTGATGCATAGGGGCACATGTTTATAGCAGCACTTTCAACAATAGCCAAATTATGGAAAGAGCCTAAATGTCCATCAACTGATGAGTGGATAAAGAAGATGTGGTTTATATACACAATGGAATACTACTTGGCAATGAGAAAGAATGAAATCATGGCATTTGAAGCAACATGGATGGAACTGGAGGTTATTATGCTAAGTGAAATTAGTCAGAGACAGATAGATATCATATGTTTTCACTTGTATGTGGATCTTGAGAAGCTTAACAGAAGACCATGGGAGAAGGGAAGGGGAAAAATAGTTACAAACAGAGAGAGAGGGAGGCAAACCATAAGAGACTCTTAAATACAGAGAACAAACTGAGGGTTGATGGGGGATGTGGGAGAGGGGAAAATGGATGATGGGCATGATGAGGGCACTTGTTGGGATGAGCACTGGGTGTTGTATATAAGCCAATTTGACAATAAATTATATTTAAAAAATAGAAATATCATATGATCTAATAATTCCACTAGTGGGTTTACCCAAAGAAAATGAAAACACTACTTTGAAAAGATACTTGTATCCTTATGTTTATTGCAGCATTCTTTATAATAGCCAAGACATGAAAGTGTTCATCAATAGATGAATTTGGATAAAGAAGATGTGAAATAGATAGTGATAGATAGATATATGATAGATATAGATACAGATATAGATATATGGAGTATTACTCAGCCATTAAAAATGAGATCTTCCCATTTTCAACAACATGGATGGACCTAGAGGATATTATATTAAGTGAAATAAGCCATGCAGAGAAAGAAATATACCATATGATTTCACTTATATGTGAATAAAAAAAATTTTTAAACAACAAGAACAACAAAAAACAGAAACAGATCCATAAATACAGAGAACAAATTGGTGATTACCAGACGGGAGGGTGTCGTAGACTCTAAGTCTAAAGTTCTCTTTTGGCCAGCAGGATTAAAGCAAGAGATGGCTAATGTCCGGGAAAAGACAAGAGGCCCGAATAAGGGTCCTTGCCCTGTATTTATTAAGATCAGAAGGCTTACAAACATGATTGGCGTGCACAAGAAACAAAGAAACTCTGAACAGTAAATTGGGGACGTGAAGGAAGAAGGGCTTTTGAAGATATGTGGTGTTTGGGGTTTGGGTCAATATAAAACAAAATCCTGGCGCCAGGCAGATGGGCAGATGGTTGTTAACGGCAGATAGGAGGCGCCATGTCTGTTTATCTCAGCTAGCCTGGGGAGAAGACAGATAGGGGAAATAACCTCAAGGTTGACAAGGCACCTTTCCTTTGTTAACCATCTCTGCTCTGGGCTGCTTCGCCTGCAGCACAGTGGTCTATAGTCCGGTTTACCTGTTTTGCCTAACTTAGCCCTTTCCTCCTGTGAAAGCAGTTTTTCTGCTATAGTACTAAATTTGGGGGTATTTTTGCCCCGCACGCCTAATCTTGCTTACCTCATATACCCTTGTATTGGGAGCATGTGCACCCGTTCCTATTTTGGGGTTTTTTCCCCTCCCTCTCTATTCTGGGGGCTCTGCACCCCCTGTCATTCTGGGGTGACTTTGCACCTCCCTATTCTTGGGATGCCAATCTTGTTTACCCAAACTCGGGTGTGAGCATTCTATGACTTTGTATTTCTTTATCCCTTTTAATCTATTGGTTTAAGCCCAGGGGATTCCTATGCTTATTCCCCACAGTGGGGGAGTGGAGGAATGGGAAAAATGCATGAAGGGGAGTGGGATATATGGGCTTCTAGTCATGGAATGAATAAATCATGGAATGAATAAATGTACTCTGAAAGGTACAGCACAGGGAATATAGTCAATGATATTGTAATAGCACCGAATGGTGACAGATGGCAGCTACACTTGTAGTGAACATAGCATAACATAGAGTGTTTTCAAATCACTGTGTTGTACACCTGAAACTAATGTAACTTTTGTGTCAACTAAAATAAAACTCTCTAAGTTTCCAAACATATATATGAAATATTTAGGAAGAAATCTGGAAAAAATGTGAAAGACCTATACATTGAAAATTACAAAACATTGCTGAGAAAAACTGAATACATAAATACAACGGAAATATATCTTGTTCATGAGCCAAAGACTCAATATTTTTTATTTAAATTTTAGTTAGTTAACATATAGTGCAATATTCGTTTCAAGAATAGAATTCAGTGATTCATCACTTACTTACAACACCCAGTGCTCATCATAACAAGTGCCCTCTTTAATACCCATCACATATCTAGCCCATCTCCTACCCACCTCCTTCCATCCACCCTCAATTTGTTCTCTATCATTAAGAATCTCTCGTGGTTTGTTTCCCTCTCTCATCTTTTTCCACTTTCCTATATGTTCATTTATTTTTTTCTTAAATTCCACATATGAGTGAAATCATATGGTATTTGCCTTTCCTTGATTGACTTATCTTGCTCTATCCATGTTGTAAATGTCAGGATTTCATTCTTTTCTGATGGATGAATAATATTCCATTGTATATATATACCACTTCTCTAACCATTCATCAGTCGATGGACATTTGGGCCCTCTCCATAGTTTGACTATTGCTGATAATGCTGCTATAGACATTGAGGTGCATGTACCCCTTTGAATCCGTATTTTTGTATCCTTTGGGTAAATACCGAGTAGGCAATTGCTGGATCATAGAGAAATTCTATTTTTAGTGTTTTGAGGAACCTCCATACTGTTCTCAAGTGGCTGTACCAGTTTGAATTCCCACCAACAGTGCAAAATGGTTCCCCTTTCTTTGCATCCTCACCAACATCTGTTGTTTCTTTTGTTAACGTTAGCCATTCTGACAAGTGTGAGATGGTATCTCATTGGGGTTTTGATTCGTACTTCATGATGATGAGTGATGTTGAGCATCTTTCTCATATGTCTGTTTGCCATCTGAATGTCTTCTTTAGAAAAGTGTCTCTTCATGTCTTCTGCCATTTCTTAAACTGGGTTGTTTTTTGGGTGTTGAGTTTGATAAGTTCTTTATAGATTTTGAATACTTACTCTTTATCAAATATTTCTTTTGCAAATGTCTTCTCCCATTCCATAGGCTGCCCTTTAGTTTTGTTGATTGCTTCTTTTGCTTTTCGGAAGCTTTTAATCTTGATGAGGTCCCAATAGTTCATGTTTGCTTTCATTTTCCTTGTCTTCTGTGACCCGTCTAGTAAGAAGTTGCTATGGCTGAAGTCAAGGAGGTTGCTGCTTGTATCCTCCTATAGGATTTTGATGGTTTCCTAACTCACATTTCGATCTTTCACCCATTTTGAATTTATTTTTTTGTATGGTGTAAGCAAGTAGTCCAGTTTCATTCTTCTGCATGTTGCTGTCCTGTTTTTACAACACCATTTGTTGAAGAAACTGTCTTTTTTCCATTGGCTCTTCTTTCTCACGTGCCCAAAGATTAGTTGACCATATAGATGTGGGTCTATTTCTGGGTTTTCCCTTCCGTTCCATTGGCGTATGTGTCTGTTTTTGTGCCAGTACCATACTGTCTTGATGACTACGACTTTGCAATATAGCTTGAAATACAAAATCGCAATGCCTCCAGTTTTGTTTTTCTGTTTAAAGGATTGCTTTGGTTATTCAGGATCTCAATATCGTTAAGATGTCAATTCTCCCTTCACATTGATCCATATATACGACGCAATCCCAAAAGGCTATTTTGTAGAAATAAATAAGTTGATTTTAACATTCTTATGGAAATGCAAAAGACCCCCCCAAAGAGCCAAACAACTCTAAGAAAAAACAAACTTGAAGGACTAAGACTATCTGACTTCGAAAATTAGTATACAGCTACCATAATCGAAACAGTGTAGTTTTGCATAAAAATAGACAAATACAATAGTGGAACAGAAGTGGAACAGAAATAAACCTACACATATGTAGACAATTTATTTTTGACAAAAGCACAAAGGTAATGCAATGGAGAAAGGATAGCCTTCTCAACACATACTGCCAGAACAATTGGTTAGCTATATGCTAAAAATAAATGATCTTGGATCCATATCTTGTACCATATATAAATGGGTCACAGACCTAAATGTAAAACCTAAAGCTATAAAACTCATAAAAGGAAACATAAGAAAAAATCTTTATAATCTTATGTTAGGCAAAGGTTCTTTGGGGTGGCTGGATGGCTCAGTCAGTGGAGCATGTGACTCTTGATCTTGGGGTTGTGAGTTCAAGCCCTATGTTGGGTATAGAGATTAATTAAAAGTAAAATCTTTTTTAAAACAATTCTTTAGATATGATGTGAAAAACATGATGAAAAAAAGAACAAAATGATAAACATCATCAAAATTAAAAATTTTTTCTCCTCAAAAGACACTATTTAGATCGACAAATAATGTTGGTAAAATTAGATATCCACGTGCAAAAGAATGAAGTAGCACCCTTAGTTTACACCATATACAAAAATTAACTCAAAATAGATGAAATGTAAAAGCTAGAATCATAAAACTCTTAGAAGAAAATATAAGATTATGACATTGAATTTGGCAATGATTTCTTGGGTATAACACCAAAAGCAGAGGCAACAGAAGAGAAGAATTGGACTACTTCAAAATTAAAATCTATTCCATTAAAGGAAAAGGCAATCCATGGAATGGGGGAACATATTTGCAAATGGTCTGTTTTGTTTTGTTTTCACCGAGTGCTGAGTAGCCAGACACAACATTATTGTTACACGTGGAATGTGAGAAATTCATTCTGCTGTCAGACGCAGCCTTCAGCTTTGTGTGTGGTGCTTTAGTTCGCAAGCCCCACCCTGATCTCTGGGTCCCAGACTAACGACAGCTCCATGAAGGACCCACGAAGGGGTTGGGGTGGTGGACTGACTTGCCTTGGTCTCGAGGAGGACAGGGCTGGACTGAGCGCCTGGTCTTACAATTCCTTGTGTGCGTCCTAACTTCTGCACCAGCTCCCTGACGAGGGGCACATATATATATGATAAGGGTTTAATATATAGAATATATAAAAAACCTCTACAACTCCACAACAAAACAACACACAACCCAATTAAAAAACAAGCAAAGAAGACATTACTGAAAGAATATATACAAATGACCAAAAAACATTGCTCAACATCACTAATCACTAGAGATATGTAAATCAAAACCATAAAGAGCTATCACTTCCTACCCATTAGGATGGCTACCATCAAAAATAAAAAGATGTGAGGAGGGACCAAGATGGCAGAGCAGCATGGAAGTTTTTCTTTGCATCTCTCATCCCTGAAATGCAGCCAGATCAACACTAAACTATCTTGCACAGCTAGAAAACTGATTTGAGGATTAACACAACAATCTGTACAACCTGAACCACAGCACTTGGTAGATACAAGGCACAGAGAGGTGAACTGGGGGAGAGAGAAACTGCAGATGGCAGGGAGCTGTTTTTGCCTGTGGAGAGAGGATGCAGATGGGGTGGTAGGGGGAGAGTATGGGAAGGCATCTCCTTCCCCCAGAAAGCAGCTGGAGAGAAAAGAAAGAGTACGCAAAGAATTAAAAAAAATTCCTTGAATTAAAAAAGGAGAAAGGGGAAAGGACAGAGTTTAAATTTCATTAAGATTCTACAAACAGGGGGAGTGCAGAGTCTGAAACTCCACAGCTAGATACCTGGTGTTGCTCTGGTGGGAAGGGCAGATAACCAGGAGCAGACAATGAGGCTGGAGAGGTCGGCAGGCCACATAGAGAGAGGAAGTTCCCCTGTTGGGAGGACATTTGGTAGAGGCTGTGGAGCCACCCCACAGGCAAAGGTCCCAGTGGACTCTGGAGAACAATCACATTCGCTGGTGCATTAATGGGGAAGCATGGTGCCAGATGTGTGTTGTGATTTACCATAATCCCTGAAACGCTGCTGCTATACAATCGTGTGGACTTTTTCGGGGCGAGCTGGTACCCAGTCACAGTCTCTGGGCATCATAGCAGCACAGTCTCTCAAACATTCCTGATGGTGGGCACGCACAAGGCCATCGCTCGGTGACACCCTCTCACAGAGGGTCAGAATGGGTCAAAGCCACAGTCCCTCAGAAGTGAGGGGTTGCGGGCTTTCCGGCCAACATGGAGGAGGAGTAGGAAGACCCAAAGCTCTCCGGTGTATTTTAATCTAAGAAGGACTGAAACCAAGAAACTCTCAATCCCAGAGACTGCAGGAAGAGGAGTTGGAGTCTACAGGAAAGAGAGCGCGAAATCCAGAAAATCCTGGGAGACTGAGGAGAAATAGGAAATAAACCAATACACACCTAGCAAAAATGACCAAAGGGAAGTCCCCTCAACAGACTGTACAGGAAATAGTGACAGCACAAGAAATGATGAAAGAAGACATAAGCAACTTAACAGAACAAGAATATAGAAACAATGAACATGCTGAAACTGAATAGAAACATGAAAATACTCGCAAGTCTTGAAAAAAGCATAGAAGAAAGGAGGGGACCCTAGAGGCAGAGATCAAGGTCGTAAAAAATGGTCTAGAGGAATTAAAAATGCTTTAAATGAGGGGCAAAACAAATTGGAGGTGGCCACAACGCGGATTGAAGAGGCAGAAGAGAGAATAGGGGAATTAGAAGATAAAATTATGGAAAAAGAGGAAGCAGAGAAAAAGAGAGAGAAACTGATTCAGGAACAGGAAAGGAGAATTCGAGAGATGAGCGATGCAATCAAATGGAATAATATCCATATTATATGAATTCCAGAGGAAGAAGAGAGAGGGAAAGGAGTCGAAGGGGTACTTGAACAAATCATCGCTGAGAACTTCCCCAACATGAAGAAGGAAATGGGCATTGAAGTCCAAGAGGCACAGAGAACTCCCCTCAGACGTAACCTGAATAGGCCCTCAGCACGACACATCATAGTGAAACTGGGAAAATACAAAGACAAAGAGAGAATTCTGAAAACAGCTAGGGATAAACGGGCCTTGACTTACAAAGGAAGACACATTAGGGTGGTAGCGGACGTATCTACAGAAACATGGCAAGCCAGAAAGAAATGGCAGGAGATCTTAGCTGTGAAGAACAGGAAGCCAAGAATCCTTTACCTGGCCAGCCTGTCATTTGAAATGGATGGAGAGATAAAGGTCTTCCCAACCAAACAAAAACTGAAGGAATACATCACAAATAAACCAATCTTACAAGAGATTCTGAGGGGGACTCTATGAAGGAAAGGTCGCAAGGAAAACAGAACACCAGAGACATGCTTACAAGCATGAAACCTACAGATAACACAGTGACTCTAAACCCATATTTTTAAAAATTAACGCTGAATGTAGACGGACTAAATGCTCCAATTAAAAGACACAGGGTAACAAAATGGACCAAAAAACAAGACCCATCTATTTGCTGTCTTCAAGAGACTCATTTTAGACCTGAGGACACCTTCAGATTGAAAATGAGGGGATGGAGAACTATTGACCATGCTGTGGGAAGTCAGAAGAAAGCTGGAGTAGCCACACTTATATTGGACAAACAAGACTTTAAAGTAAAAGATGTCATAAGAGATGAAGGAGGGCATTATATAATAATCACAGGGATATCTATCAGGAAGAGCTAACAATTATAAATATCTATGCACCGAATTCTGGGGCACACAAATTTGTAAAGCAACTAATCACAAACGTAAGCAATCTTATTGATAAAATGTGCTCATTGCAGGGGACCTTAATACCCCACTCACAGTGCTGGATAGATACACTAAACCGAGAATCACCATAGAAACAATGGACTTGAATGACATGTTGAAACAGATGGGCCTGACAGATATCTTCAGGGCCCTTCATCAAGAAGCAAAGGAATTTACATTCTTCTCAAATGCACATGGTACATTTTACAAGATAGATCATATTTGGGGGCACAAGGAAGCGCTGAATAAGTATAAAAAATTGAGATCATACCATGCACACTTTCAGACCACAATGCTTTGAAACTTGAAATCAACCACAGGAAAAAGTCTGGAAAATCCACAAAAATATGGAGGCTAAAGAATAACCTACTAAAAGACGAACAGGTCAACCAAGCAATAGGAGAAGAAATTTTAAAATACATGGAAACAAATGAAAATGAAAATACAACAATCCAAAAGCTTTGAGATGTGGCAAAGGCAGTCCTGAGAGGGAAATATATTGCAATCCAGGCCCACCTCAAGAAACAAGAAAAGTAAATAACACAAATTCTAATAGCACGCCTAAAAAAAACAACTAGAAGCAGAACAGCTAAGACAACCCAAACCCAGGAGAAAGAGAGAAATAATAAAGATTAGGGAACAAATTAATCATATGGAAACAGAAAAGGTAGTGGAACAGATCAATGAAACCAAGAGCTGGTTCTTTGAAAAAATACACAAAATTGTTAAACCTCTAGCCAGGCTACTCAAAAAGAAAAGAGAGAGAACTCAAATCAATAAAATCACGAACGAAAATGGAGTGATTACAACCAATCCCTCAGAAATACAAGCAATCATCAGAGAATATTATGAAAATCTATATGCCATCAAATTGAACAACCTGGAAGAAATAGACAAATTCCTAAACAGCCACACGCTACCGAAACTCAAACGGGAAGAAATAGAAAATTTGAACAGACCCATAACTAGTGAAGAAATTGAATCAGTTATCAAAAATCTCCCAGCAAATAAAAGTCCAGGGCCAGATGGCTTCCCTGCGGAATTTTACCAGACATTTAAAACAGAGTTAATTCCTATCCTCCTCAAGCTGTTCCAAAAAATTGAGATGGAAGGAAAACTCCCGGACTCATTCTATGAAGCCAGCATCACTTTGATTCCCAAACCAGATAGAGTCCCAGCAAAAAAAGAGAACTTCGGGCCAATATCCTTGATGAACATGGATGCAAAAATTCTTAACAAGATATTAGCAAATAGAATTCAACAGCATATAAAAAGAATTATCCACCACGATCAAGTAGCATCCATCCCTGGGTTGCAGGGATGGTTCAACATTCGCAAATCAATCAACGTGATACATCACATTAACAAAAGAAAAGATAAGAACCATATGATCCTGTCGATTGATGCAGAGAGATCATTTGACAGAATAAAGCATCCCTTCTTGATAAAAACTCTCAAGAAAGTCGGGATAGAAGGAACATACTTAGGCATCATAAAAGCCATATATGAAAAGCCCGCAGCTAATATCATCCTCAATGGGGAAAAACTGAGAGCCTTCTCCCTGAGATCAGGAACACGACAGGGATGTCCACTCTCACCACTGCTATTTAACACAGTGTTGGAGTTCCTAGCATCAGCAATCAGACAACAAAACAAAGTAAAAGGCATCAAGACTGGCAAGAAGGAAGTCAAACTTTCACTTTTTGCAGACGACATGATATTTTACCTGGAAAACCCAACAGGATCCATCAAAAACCTCCTGTAATTGATCCAAAATTTGGCAAAGTTGCAGGGTACAAAGTCAATGTACAGAAATCGGTTGCATTACTTTACACCAACAGTAAAGCAATAGAAAGAGGAATAAAGAAGCGAATCCCATTAACAATTGCACTAAAAACCATCAAATACCTAGGAATAAACCTAAACAAAGATGTAAAAGACCTTTACACTGAAAACTATAAAAAACTTATGAAGGAAATTGAGGAAGACACAAGGAAAAACATCCCATGCTCATGGATTGGAAGAATAAATGTCGTCAAACTGGCAATACTACCCAGAGCAATCTACACGTTCAATGCAATCCCAATCAAAATTGCACCAGCGTTCTTCTCAAAGCTAGAGCAAAGAATCCTAAAATTTGTATGGAACCACAAAGACCCCGAATAGCCAAAGTAATACTGAAGAAGAAAACCAAGGCGGGAGGCATCACAATCCCAGATTTTAACCTCTACTACAAAGCGGTAGTCATCAAAACAGCATGGTATTGGCACAAGAACAGACACACAGATCAATGCAATAGAATAGATCACCCAGAAATGGACCCATAAGCATATGGCCAACTAATCTTTGACAAAGCAGGAAAGAGAATCCAATGGAAAAAAGACAGCCTCTTTAACAAATGGTGCTGGGAGAACTGGACAGCAACATGCAGAAGAATGAAACTAGACCTCTTCCTTACACTACTCACAAAAATAAACTCTAAATGGATGAAGGATCTGAATGTGAGACAGGAAACCATCAAAATCTTAGAGGAGAAAGTAGGAAAAATCCTCTTTGACCTAAGCCACACCAATTTCTTACTCGACACATCTCCAAAGGCAAGGAAATTAAAAGCAAAAATGAACTATTGGGACCTCCTCAAGATAAAAAGCTTCCGCACGGAAAAGGAAACAACGAACATAACTAATAGACAACTGAGGGAATGGGAAAGGATAATTGCAAATGACATATCGGATAAAGGACTAGTATCTAAAGTCTATAAAGAACTTACCAAACTCCACACCGAAAAACAAATTATCCAGTGATGAAATGGGCAGAAGATTTGAATAGACACTTCTCCAAAGACGACATCCAGATGGCCAACAGACACATGAAACGATGCTCAAAGTCACTCATCATCAGGGAAACACAAATCAAAACCACACTGAGATATCACCTTACACTGGTTATAGTGGCTAAAATGAACAAATCAGGAAACTATAGATGCTGGTGGGGATGTAGAGAAGCAGGCACCCCCCTACACTGTTGGTGGGAATGCAAACTGGTGCAGCCACTCTGGAAAACGGTGTGGAGGTTCCTCAAAAAAATGAAAATAGAGCTACCCTATGACCCAGCAATAGCACTGCTAGGAATCTACCCAAGAGACACAGGAATGCTGATGCATAGGGGCACGTGTACCCCAATGTTCATAGCAGCACTTTCGACAATAGCCAAATCATGGAAACAGACCAAGTGCCCATCAGCTGATGAATGGATAAAGAAGATGTGGTACATATATACAATGGGCTACTACGTGGCAATGAGAAAAAATGAAATCTGGCCATGTGTAGCAACATGGATGGAACTGGAGGGCATTATGTTAAGTGAAATAAGTCCGTCAGAAAAAGACAGAAAACATGTTTCCATGCATGGGTGGATTTTGCGAGACTTAGCAAAAACCATGGGGGAGGGGAAGAGGGGAAAGGAAAAAAAGACACAGGGAGGGAAATAAAACATAAGGGACTCTCGAAGACTAAGAACAAACTGAGGCTGAGGGGAGTGAGGGAGGGGGGAGAGGGGGTGATGGGCATTAAAGAGGGCACTTGTTGAGACGAACACTGGGTGTTATATGTAAATCAATTTGAAAACTGTTTAAATAAAAATAAAAAGAAGTGAGGGGTTGTGAAATACAGCCGCATGTAAGATAAAACACAGGACGGAGGCGCCATCTGGCAGCCTGACGGCTTGGTCACAGACAGTACAAAAGTGGGGAGAGGATGGAAACTAGAGACAAATGAGGGGTGCTCAATTGCTGGTCAGAGAGAGTACAGTGTTCTCATACTAGAGACCTGGTGACGCCATTTTCACCCTTCCTGCGCAAGCGTGTACATGCCTACATGCGCCACAGCAATCCACCCTAGTAAGCTAAGCAGCACCATCTAATGGAGAACTGAGTTGTTCCACTAAGCGCCGCCTGACTGGGCCAACTTCGCTCTTCAGTTACACCACAAGTCTCTCTGCCTGTTTAGTTTACAGACTAAAAACTGCTTCATAGTTTGACCTCTAAGGGAAACCAATGTAATTTCAATCATATTTCAGGCTGTTCACTGGTCCATCTATTCAATGTTTTCTTCTTTCCTTTCCTTACTCTTGAATATAGAAAGAGAAAAAATTTATTTTCATTTTCCATTTTTATTATAAATATATTTCTTTAATTTTTCGTACTACATTTTTAACTTTTTTGTAAAGGTTTTGAATTCTATTTTACTTCCAACATTTCATTTTATTATATTTATTATATTCATATTATCAAATTTCAAATTTTTATTTTTTATTTTTTTTATTTTTTCCTTTCATTTCTTTTCTTATTTTTCCCGTTTATCTCTAACATATCAAGCTCCTTTCGACAACCAGAACAAAACAGTCCTAGAATCTGGCATCCATTATTTGACTTTTTTGTGTTGTTTTTAATTTTTTAATTTTATTTTTTATTACTTTATTAATTCCTTTTCTTCCTTCGAAATTATTTTTTCCCAGCAAAGGAAAAAAAGTCCTTAACTAACAAGGGAAGACAAATCAGGTTCGCAACAGAAACTTGGCAGGCCAGAAAGGAGTGGCAGGATATATTAAGTGTGCTAAACTGGAAAAATTTGCAGCCAATAATTCTTTATCCAACAAGGTTTCAGTTAAATTAGAAGGAGAGATTAACAGTTTCCTAAACAAAAATTAAAGGAGTTTGTGACCACTAAACCAGCCTTGCTAGAAATTTTAAGGGGGACTCTCTGAGGGGAGAAAAGATAATAATAAAAAAAAGACTAAAAGCAACAAAGACTAGAAAGGACTAGAGAACTCCACCAGAAATACCAACTCTACAGGTAACACAATGGCAATAAATCCAATTCTCTCAGTATTCACTCTAAATGTCAATGGACTAAATGCTCCAATCAAAAGAAATAAGGTAACATAATGGATAAGGAAACAAGATCCATCTATATGCTGTTTATAACAAATCCACTTTAGAACTAAAGACACCATCAGATTGAAAGTAAGGGGATGGAGAACTATCTATCATGCTAATGGTCTACAAAAGAAACCTGGAGTATCCATAATTATATCAGACAATCTGGACTTTAAGATAAAGACTGTAACAAGAGATGAAGAAGGGCATTATATCATAATTAAGGAATCTACCCACCAAGAGGATCTAATAATTGTAAACATTTATATTCCAAATATGGAAGCACTCGAATATATAAATCGATTAATCACAGACACGAAGAAACTGAAAGGGGAGACGCCAACATGGCGGAGGAGTAGGGGGACCCGGTATTCCCCATGTCTTTCAAACTAAGAATGACCGAAACCAAAGGACTCTTAACCCCAAGAGTCTGGGAAGAAAGGTGTTGCAGTCTACAAGGAATAGAACGCGAAACTCAGAAAGCGCCCCAGGAAATGTGAGTGTAATCTAGATCAGATAAAACGAACTGCGGAGGTACGGAATGGAAGGGAAAGAGAGTCTTCTTCAGAAAGACAAAGGGAAGAAAACTCTGGGAAAGTGCAGAGCGGGCCACATCCAAACGAGAGAAAAACCAGACAGAGAGGGAGAGACCACCATCCAGTCCCTAAACGCAGGTCTTTTGTGAAGAGAAGTTCCCTTGCTAACAGCAGAACTCTGAGCAAAACTCTCATCGCGCTGGGGCCGGCAGCGGCGGCCCAGTCAGGCCATGTCACACAGAGGCGCGTAGCCACTTCTGGAATGCTTCTAACCCAGGGACAAAATTTACAGCAAAACCGGGCGTAGCAGGCAAAGAGTGTCAATAACGTGAATAAACAAGGGTCGCGCAACCGCCCAACAAACCGCACTACTCTGGCACCTGGTGCAGAGGGAGGAGGAAACAAAGGGGCTATTTGAGACTCCTGGACTTGGGGGACACCATTGGTGTCTCGCGAACCCACAACCCGACTGCAGGAATCCATTCCCCTGGCAGTGGAGGCTGGACCTGCCGACACCAAACCATACCCCTCCTCATAGGAGAGACAGCCTTTCTTCAGGAGTGATAGACACAGAGTTCAGACTACTGCCTGGAGTAACTCCAGGTCAATTCCTCCTTTTTAAATATATGCTCCCTATCTCCTTCTTACCGATGCCCACCCCTGACCTGGCCATCATAAGTATTGGCTGGCATAAGCAGAATTTTAACCCACACTCTCAACGCATGTTCTACACCTCCTTCTGTACTTTCTTATATCTCTCTCTGGTATAACCAGGCCACACAGCTTATCTGGATTACTCTATCTTCATTTCTTTTTCCTCACATCCTTCCTTATTCTGATTTCTCTCTTTCTGGATTAAGCCCTTCAGTCACTCTACCTGGTCAAAGTTCATTTTCTTCTTCCCCTCGCACCTGTCATTAGTCTCTCTGTATATGCTCTGCCATCCAGAACACACACCCTGTCCTTAACACCTTGAAGTAGCTGGTACTTCAGGTCACATGCCCTCAGAGTGTCGTTTGTTATTCTTTTTTCTGTTGTGACCATCTTGTCTGTATCATTGGTTGGTACGTTTGAGTGTTTTTGTTTTCTGTTTGTCTGTCTGTATTCCTTTCCAGGGGGACCTCAGGAAACAATCCAAAGCACAGCTAGCCAAAATGATGAAACAAAAGAATTCTCCTCAAAAGAAATTACAGGAAGTAGTGACAGCTCAAGAATTGATGAAAACAGATATAAGCAACATAACAGAACATGAATATAGAATGATAAACATAAAACTAATCACTGGGCTTTAAAAAAGCATAGAAGAATGCAAGAGGTCCCTCACTGCAGAGATGAAGGACCTTAAAAATGGTCAGGAGGAATTAAAAAATGCTTTAAATGAGATTCAAAACAAATTAGAGGTGGCCACAGCACAGATTGAAGAGGCAAAAGAAAGAATAGGGGAATTAGAAGATAAAATTATGGGAAAAGAGGAAGCAGAGAAAAAGAGAGAAGCTGATTCAGGAACAGGAAAGGAGAATTTGAGAGCTGAGCGATGCACTCAAACGGAACAATATTCGTAACATAGGAATTCCAGAAGAAGAACAATTGAGAGAAAGGAGTCGAAGGGGTACTTCAACAAATCATCACTGAGAACTTCCCCAACATGAGGAAGGAAACGGGCATGGAAATACAAGAGGCACAGAGAACTTCCCTCAGACGTAACCTGAATAGACCTTCTTCATGACACATCAGAGTGAAACTGGCAAACTACAAGGACAGAGAAAGAATTCTGAAAGCAGCTAGGGAAAAACGGGACTTAATATACAAAGGTAGACACATAAGCGTTGTAGCAGACTTATCTACAGAAACTTGGCAAGCCAGAAAGGAATGGCACGGTATCTTCAATGTGATGAACACGAAGGATATGCAACCAAAAATACTTCATCTGGCCAGCATGTCATTCGGAATACAAGGAGAGATCAAGGTTTTCCCAAACAAACAAAAACTAAAGGAATTCATCACAAATAAACCAGCATTACAAGACATCCTGAGTGGGACTCTATGAAGGAAAGTTTGCAAAAAACACAAACTACCAGAGACATCTTTACAAGCATGAAACCTACAGATAACACAGTGACTCTAAACCCATATTTTTTTATATTAACACTGAATGTAAATGGACAAAATGCTCCAATCAAAAAACATAGGGTACCAGAATAGATTAAAAAACAAGACCCATCTATTTGCTGTCTTCAAGAGACTCATTTTATACCTGAGGACACATTCATTTGAAAGTAAGGGGTTGGAGAACTATCTACCATGCTACTGGAAGTCAGAAGAAAGCTGGAGTAGCCACACCTATAACATTCAAACTAGACTTTAATATAAAGAATGTAATAAGAGATGAAGAAGGACATTGTATCATAATCACAGGGACTATCCAGCAGGAAGAGCTAACAATTATAAATATCTACGCACCGAAATCGGGGGCATCCAATTTAAAACAATTAATTACAAACATAAGCAACATTATCAATAAAAATGTCCTAATTGTAGGGAACCTTAACACTCCACCCTCAGCATTGGATAGATCCACTAAATAGAAAATCACTACAGAAAAAATGGTCAAGACGACACACTGGAACAGATGGGCCTAACTGACAACTTCAGGGTCCTTCATCCAGAAGCAAAGGAATTTACATTCTTCGCAACTACACATGGTATACTTTCCAAGATAGAGCACATTCTGGGGCATAAGGAAAATCTTAACATATAAAAGAATTGAGATCATACCATGCACACTTTCAGACCACAATGCTTTGAAACTTGAAATCAACCACAGGAAAATGTCTGGAAAATCCATAAAAATATGGAGGCTAAAGAACAACCGACTAAAAACGAATCGGTTTACCAAACAATCAGAGAAGAAATTAAAAAATACATGAAACAAATTAAAATGAAAATACAACAATCCAAACGCTTTTGGATGTGGCAAAGGTGGTCCTGAGAGTGAAATATATTGCAATCCAGGCCCATCTCAAGAAACAAGAAAAATCAATAACACAAATTCTAAAAGCGCGCCTAAAGGAACTAGAAGCAGAACAGCTAAGACACCAAAAACCCAGCATAAAGAGAGAATTAACAAAAATCAGGGCAGAAATTAATAACTTGGAAACCAAAAAGGTAGTGGAACAGATCAATGAAACCAAGAGCCGGTTCTTTGAAAAAATAAACAAAATTGATAAACCTCTATCCAGGCTTCTCAAAAAGAAAAGAGAGAGAACCCAAATAGATAAAATCACGAATGAAAAGGGAGTGATTACAACCAATCCCTCAGAAATACAAGCAATTGTCACAGAACACTATGAAAAATTATATGCCACAAAATTCGATAACCTGGAAGAAATGGACAAATTCCTAAATAGCCAAACGCTACCAAAACTCAAACTGGAAGAAATAGACTTTGAACAGACCCATAACTAGTGAAGAAATAGAATCAGTTATCAAAAATCTCCCAATAAACAAAATCCCTGGATCAGATGGATTCCCTGGGGAATTTTACCTGACATTTCAAACAGAGTTAGTACCTATCCTCCCCGAGCTTTTCCAAAAACTTGAGAGAGAAGGAAAACTCCCAGACTCATTCTATGAAGCCAGCATCGCTTTGATTCCCAAACCAGAAAAAGACCCAGCAAAAAAAAAAGAGAATTACAGGCCATTATCCCTAATGAATATGGATGCAAAAATTACCAAAAAGATACAAGCAAATCAAATCTAACAGCATATAAAAAGAATTACTCACCATGATCAAGTAGGATTCATGCCTGGGTTGCAGGGCTCATTAAACATTCCCAAATCAATCAAGGTGATACATCACATAAACAAAAAAAAAGATAACCATATTATCCTGTCAATAGATGCGGAAAAAGCATTTGAAAAAATACACCACAATTTCCTAGTAAAAACCCTCGAGAAAGTCGGGATAGAAGGAACATACTTAAACATCATAAAAGCCATATATGAAAAGCCCGCAGCTAATATCATCCTCAATGGAGAAAAACAGAGCCTTCCCCCTAAGATCAGGAACACGACAGGGATGTCCACTCTCACCACTGCTATTTAACATAGTGTTGGAAGTCCTAGCATCAGCGATCAGACAACAAAACAAAATAAAAGACATCAAGATTAGGAAGAATGAAGTCAAATTTTCACTTTCTGCAGACGACATGATATTTCACATGGAAAATCCGACAGAATCCACCAAAAGCCTACTAGAACTGATCCATGAATTCAGCAACGTTGCAGGGTACAAAAATCAATGTTCAGAAATCGGTGGCATTTCTTTTTTTTTAACATTTTTATTTATTTTTGAGAGACAGAGAGAGACAGAGCATGAGCGGGGGAGGGGCAGAGAGAGAGAGATACAGAATCCGAAGCAGGCTCCAGGCTCTGAGCTGTCAGCACAGAGCCTGATGCGGGGCTCGAACTCATGAACCGCAAGATCATGACCTGAGCCGAAGTTGGACGCTCAACCGACTGAGCCACCCAGGCGCCCCTGGTGGCATTTCTATACACCAACAATGAAGTCGCAGAAAGAGAAATAAAGAAGCTAATCCCATTCGCAATTGCACCAAAAACCATAAAATACTTAGGAATAAAGCTAACCAAAAATGTAAAAGATCTCTACACTGAAAACTAAAAAAAAATTATAAAGGAAATTGAGGAAGACATAAGGAAATGGAAAAACATCCCATGCTCATGGATTGGAAGAATAAATATCGTTAAAATGCTAATACTACTCAAAGCAATCTACACATTCAATGCAATCCCAATTGAAATTGCACCAGCATTCTTCTCAAAGCTAGAGCAAACAATCCTAAGATTTGTATGGAACCACAAAGACCCCGAATAGCCAAAGTAATGCCGAAGAAGAAAACCAAGGCGGGAGGCATAACAATCCCAGACTTTCTCCCCTACTACAAAGCGGTAATCATCAAGACTGAATTGTATTCTCACAAAAACAGACACACAGATCAATGGAATAGAATAGAAAACTCAGAAATCGACCCGCAAGTATATGGCCAACTAATCTCTGAGAAAGTGGGGAAGAGTATCCAATGGAAAAAAGACAGCCTCTTTAATAAATGGTGCTGGGAGAACTGGACAGCAACATTCAGAAGAATGAAACTAGACCATTTCCTTACACCACTCACAAAAATAAACTCTAAATGGATGAAGGACCTGAATATGAGACAGGAAACCACCAAAATCCTGGAGTGGAAAGCAGAAAAAAACCTCTTAGACCTAAGCCGCATCAATTTCTTACTCAACACATGTTCAAAGGCAAGGGAATTAAAAGCAAAAATGAACTATTGGGACCTCATTAAGATAAAAAGCAAAACTAATAAGCAACCAATGGAATAGGAAAAGATAATTGCAAATGACATATCAGATAAACAACTAATATCTAAAATCTATAAAGAATTTACCAGCTCCACACCCGAAAAACGAATAATCCAGTGAAGAAATGGGCAGAAGATATGAATAGACACTTCTCCAATGAAGACATCCAAATGGCTAACAGACACATGAAACGATGCTCAATATCACTCATCATCAGAGAAATACAAATCAAAACCACGCTGAGATACAACCTCACACCAGTCAGTGGCTAAAATGAACAAATCAGGAAACTATAGATGATGGCGAGGATGTGGAGAAACAGGCACTCCCTTGCACTGTTGGTGGGAATGCAAACTGGTGCAGCCGCTCTGGAGAACTGTGTGGAGGTTCCTCAAAAAAATGAAAATAGAACTACCCTATGACCCAGCGATAGCACTGTTAGGAATCTTCCCAAGACATACAGGAGTGCTGATGCATAGGGGCACATGCACCCCGATGTTTATAGCAGCCTTTAGGCAATAGCCAAATCATGGAAAGGGGCTAAGTGTCCATCACTGGTGAATGGATAAAGAAGATATGGTGTATATATATATATATATACAATAGAATACTACGTGGCAATGAGAAAGAATGAAATCTGGCCACATGTGGCAACATGGATGGAACTGGAGGGTATTATGCTGAGTGAAATAAGTTAAGCAGAAAAAGACTGATACCATATGTTTCCGTGCATAGGTGGACTTTGATAGGCTTAACAGAAATCTAGGGGGGAGGGGAAGAGGGGAAGTAAAAAAAAAAGACAGGAGAGGGAGGGAGACAAAACATAAGAGGCTCTTAAATACTAAGAACAATACGATGGTTGAGGGGGGTATGGGAAGGGGGAGAGTGGGTGACAGGCACTGAGCAGGGCACGGGTTTGGATGAGCACTGGGTGTTTTTGTACGGAAACCAATCTTACAATTTAAAAAGATTAAATTAAATTTAAAAAATAGAAACTAATTGACAATATTACTATAATAGTAGAGGACTTCAACACCCCATTTACAGCAATGGACAGATCATCTACACTTAAAATCAACAAGGAAACTGACTTTGAATGACATACTGGACAAGATGGATTTAACAGACATATTCAGAGCATTTCATCCTAAAGCAGTGGAATACACATTGTTCTCAAGTGCACATGGAACATTCTCCCAAACATATCACATACAGGGACCAAGATCAGCCCTCAACAAATACAAAAAGACCGAGATCATACCATACATATTTTCAGACCACAACGATATGAAACCTGAACTCAACCAGAAGAAAAATGTGCAATGATAACAAATACTTGAAGACTAAAGACCATCCTAGTAAAGGACGAATGGGTCAACCAAGAAGTTAAAGAGGAAATGAAAAAGTACATGGAAGCCAATAAAAATGATAATATCACAGCCCAAAACCTCTGAGATACAGCAAAGGTGAACGTAAGAGAAAAGTATATAGCAATCCAGGCCTTTTTAAAGAAGGAAGAAAGGTCTCAGGTACACAATCTAACCTTACACCTTAAAAGGCTGGAAAAATAACAGCAAATAAACCCAAAATCAGCAGAAGACAAGAAATAATAAAGATTAGAGAACAAATCAATGCTATCAAAAGCAAAAAACAGTAGAACAGATCGATGAAACCAGAAGCTTGTTCTTTGAAAGAATTAAGAAAATTTATAACCCCTACCTAGTTTTAATCAAAAAGAAAAAAGAAAGCACCCAAATAAGTAAAATCAAGAATTAAAGAGGAGAGATCACAACCAACACAGCAGAAACACAAAGAATAAGAGAATATTATGAGCAATTATATGTCAATAAAATGGGCAATCTGGAAGAAATGAACAAATTCCTAGAAACATATAAACTACCAAAACTGAAACAGGAATAGATAGAAAATTAGAACAGACCCATAATCAATAACTAAATCAAATTAGTAATCAAAAATCTTCCAAAAAACAAGAGTCCAGGGCCAGATGGCTTTTCAGGGGAATTCTACCAAACATTTAAAGAACAGTTAACACCTATTCTCTTGAAGCTGTTCCAAAAAATAGAAATGGAAGGAAAACTTCCAAACTCTTTCTATGAAGCCAGCATTACATTGATTCCAAAACCAGACAGAGATCCCAGTAAAAAGAAGAACTACAGACCAATTTTCCTGGTGAACATGGATGCAAAAATCCTCAGTAAGATACTAGCCAACAAGATCCAACAATACATTAAAAGAATTTTTCACCATGACCAAGTGGGATTTATACCTGGGATGCAGACAAAACAATCAGTGTGATACATCATATCAATAAAAGAAAGGACAGGAACCACATAATCCTCTCAACAGATGCAGAGAAATACAACACCGGTTTTTTATAAGAACCATTAAGAAAGTGGAGATAGAAGGATCATACCTCGAGATCAAAGGCGTATATGAAAGACCCACCACTAATATCATCCTCAATGGAGAAAAACTGAGAGCTTTCCCCCTAAGGTCAGGAACAAGACATGGATGTCCGCTCTTGCCACTGTTAATTCAACACGGTATTGGAAGTCTTAGCCTAGGCAATCAGACAACACAAAGAAATAAAAGGCATCCAAATGAGCCAGGAGGAGGTTAACTTTTCACTCTTCGCAAATGACACGATACTCTATATGGAAAACACAAAAGATTCCACCAAAAATCTGCTCGAACTGATCCGTGAATTCAGCAAAGTGGCAGGATATAAAATCAATGCACAGAAATTGGTTGCATTCCTATACGCCAACAATGAAGCAACAGAAAGAGAAATCAAGGAATCGATCCCATTTACAATTGTACCTAAAACCATAAAATACTTAGGAATAAATCTAACCAAAGAGGTGAAAAATTTATACACTCAAAACTATAGAAAGCTCATGAAAGAAATTGAAGAAGACACACACAAAAAAATGGAAAAATAGTCCATCTTCCTGGATAGAAAGAACAAATATTGTTAAAATGTCAATACTACCTAAAGCAGTCTACTATTCAGTGCAATCACTATTAGAATAACACCAGCATTATTCACAGAGCTAGAACAAACAATCCTAAAATTTATATGGAACCAGAAAAGACCCCGAATAGCCAAAGGAATCTTGAAAACCAAAGCAGGAGGCATCACAATCCCAAACTTCAAGCTGTATTACAAAGCTGTAATCATCAAGACAGTATGGTACTGGCAGAAAAACAGACACTCAGATCAATGGAACAGAATACACAACCCAGAAATTGACCCACAAATATATGGCAAACTAATCTTTGACAAAGCAGGAAGGAATATCCAATGGAAAAATGATAGTGTTTTCAACAAATAGTGCTGAGAAAACTGGACAGTGACGTGCAGAAAAATGAACCTGGACCACTTTCTTACACCATACACAAAAATAAATTCAAAATGGATGAAAGATCTAAATGTAAGACAGGAAGCTATCAAAATCCTCAAGAAGAAAGCAGGCAAGAACTTCTTTGACCTTGGCCGCAGCAATTTCTTGCTCAACATGTCTCCAGAAGCAAGGGATATAAAAGCAAAAATGAACTATTGGGGCCTCATCAAGATAAAAAGCTTCTGCACAGCGAAGCTAACAATCAGCAAAACTAAAAGGCAACTGTTGGAATGGAAGAAGATAATTGCAAATGACATATCAGATAAAGGGTTAGTACTCAAAATAAATAAAGAACTTATCAAACTCAACACCCGAAAAACAAATAATCCAGTGAAGAAATGGGCAAAAGACATGAATAGACACTTTTCCAAAGAAGACATCCAGATGGCCAAACGACACATGAAAAAAGTGCTCAACATCACTCATCATCAGGGAAGTACAAGTCAAAATCCCGATGAGATACCACCTCACACCTGTCAGAATGGCTAACTTTACAACTCAGGCAACAAGAGATCTTGATGAGGAGGTGGAGAAGGACTTCTTGCACTGCTGGTGGGAATGCAAACTGTTGCAGCCACTCTGGAAAACAGTATGGAGTTTCCTCAAAAAATTAAAAATAGAACTATCCTATGACCCAGCAATCGCACTGCTAGGTATTTATCCAAGGGATAAAAGTGTGCTGTTTCTAAGGGGCACATGAACCCCAATGTCTATACCAGCGCTATAGATAATAGCCAAAGTTGGAAAGAGCCCAAATGTCCATCGACTGATAAATGGATAAAGAAGTGGTATATATATACAATGGAACTTTACTCGGCAATCAAAAAGAATGAAATCTTGCCATTTGCAACTACGTGGATGGAACTAGAGGGTGTTATGCTAAGCGAAATTTTCAGTCAGAGAAAGACAAATATCATATGACTTCACTCATATGAGGAATTTAAGATACAAACCAGATGCACGTAAGGGAAGGGAAGCAAAATAATATAAATACAGAGAGGGGGACAAAACATAGGAGACTTTTTTTTTCTTTTTTATAATAGTTTATTTTCAAATTGGTTTACATATAACACCCAGTGTTCATCCCAACACGTGCCCTCTTTAATGTCCGTCACCCCCTCTCCCCCCTCCCTCACCTCCCTCACCTCCCTCGCCCTCAGTTTGTTCTTAGTCTTTGAGAGTCTCTTATGTTTTATCTCCCTCCCTGTGTCTTTTTTTCCTTTCCCCTCTTCCCCTCCCGCTGGTTTTTGCTTAGTCTCACAAAGTCCACCTATTCGTGGAAACATATGGTATCTGTCTTTTTCTGACTGACTTATTTCACTTAACATAATACCCTCCAGTTCCATCCATGTTGCTACACATGGTCAGATTTCATTTTTTCTCATTGCCATGTAGTAGTCCGTTGTATATATGTGCCACAACTTCTTTATCCATTCGTCAGTTGATGGCCCTTGGTCTGTTTCCATGATTTGGCTATTGTCGAAAGTGCTGCTATGAACATTGGGGTACACGTGCCCCTATGCATCAGCATTCCTGTGTCTCTTGGGTAGATTCCTAGCAGTGCTATTGCTGGGTCATAGGGTAGCTCTATTTTCATTGTTTTGAGGAACCTCCACACCGTTTTCCAGAGTGGCTGCACCAGTTTGCATTCCCACCAACAGTGTAGGAGGGTGCCTGCTTCTCCATATCCCCGCCAGCAAATATAGTTTCCTGATTTATTCATTTTAGCCACTCGAACCAGTGTAAGGTGGTATCTCAGTGTGGTTTTGATTTGTGTTTCCCTGATGATGAGTGACTTTGAGCATCGTTTCATGTGTCTGTTGGCCATCTGAATGTCCTCTTTGGAGAAGTGTCTATTCATATCTTCTGCCCACTTTTTCACTGGATTATTTGTTTTTCGGTGTGGAGTTTGGTAAGTTCTTTATAGATTTTAGATACTAGTCCTTTATCTGATATGTTATTTGCGATTATCCTTTCCCATTCCGTCGGTTGTCTATTAGTTTTGTTGGTTGTTTCTTTTGGGAGACTCTTAAATATAGAGAACAGAAGGTTGCTGGAGGGGTTGTGGGGGGATGGGCTAAATGGGTAAGGGGAAGTAAGGAATCTACTCCTAAATTCATTGTTGTACTATATGCTAACTAACTTGAATGTAAATTTAAAAATAAATTAATTAAAAATAAATAATGAAAAAAATAAAAAGATGCAACAATATGGAGAGTATAAATACTGCTAAGGGAAATAAGTCAGTCAGAGAATGGCAAATACCATAAGATTTCACTCATATATGCAATTTAACAAATAAAACAAGCAAAGAGAGAGAGAAAAACCAAGAAACAGATTCTCAACCATAGAGAACAAACTGATCACTACTGGAGAGGAGGTGGAGAAGGGATGGGTGAAATAGGTGAAGGGGATTAGGGAGTGTTCTTATCATGATAAGCACTGGGTGATGTATGGAATTGTTGAATCCCTATATTGTATACCAAAAGCTAATGTAACTATGTTAACTGACTGGAATTAAAAAAAAAACGTAAAACAAGAACACCATCACACAAGAAAGAAAAAGATAAATGAAATGGTTGCAAAATACTAAGCACAATCTGTGTGTTCAGATAAAAACTCTCCTTTTTTAAAATTAACTATGGCGACTGGGAAACTAATTAGGGTGTCTGGGATTAGATCTAGTACTCTGTGAATCTAGGACAGAGACAAAAGGGAGGATATTATGTATAATTTTGTTATTTTGAACAAAAGAGAAAAGAATAAACCTCTTCACTTGTGAAAAAAGAAAACAACAACTGTTGGCAAAGATGTGGAGAAACTGGAACCCTAATGCAGCATTGATGGGAATGTAAAATGGTGCAGCTGCTACATTAAAGAAAACGGTATGGCATTTCCCCAAAAAAAAATTAAAAATAGAATTACCTCATGATCTAATAATTCCACTACTGGACATATACGTAAAGAAAATTAAAACACTAATTTGAAAAGATAACAAAAAGTTGAAAGCAGGGGCTCAGATATATTTGTACATTCATGTTCAATGCAGCATTATTCAAAACAGCTAAAAGACAGAAGCAACACAAGTGTCCATCGGCAGATAAATGGGTAAACAAAATATGGAATATATTACAACAGCCTATTACTCAACCTTTAAAAAGAAGAAATTCCAACATATGCTACAACATGAATGAACCTTGAAGACTTTATGTTAAGTAAAATAAACCAAACACAAAAGGACAAATACTGTATGATTACACTTATACGAGATGCCAAGAGTAGTCAAATTCAGAGACAGAAAGTAGAATGCTGGTTGCCAGAGGCTAGGGGAAAAGGGAAATTAGTGTTTCAGTGGGTACGGTTTTAGTTAGGCAAGATGAAAAGAGTTCTGAAGATGTATTGTGGTGATGGTTGCACAACAATGTGACTGCATTTAACGCCACTGAACTGTACACTTAAAAATGGTTACAAATAAGTCAGGCAGAGAAAGACAGATGCCATATGTTCCCATGCATAGGTAGGCTTTGGAAGACTTAGCAGAGAACCAGGGGGGGAGGGGAAAAGGGGAAGGGGGAAAAAAAAGCCACAGAGAGGAAGGAAGACATGACATGAGAGACTCTCAAAGAACAAGAAAGAACTGAGGGGAGAGATGGGTGTGGGAGGGGGGAGAGTGGGTGGTGGGCACAGAGGAGGGCGCTCGTTGGATTGAGCACCGAGTGTTGTATAGAAACCAATTTGACAATAAACTATTTAAAAAAATGGTTACAATGGAGTAACACCCAGGGACAGCCAAGCTGGAAGCACAAGAAGGCTGAAGAAGGTACCTGGCTGCTGCATGGCTAGCCAAGTGTGCTTAATGGACCGTGTACTGAAGTACTTGAAATGGAAATTTGGAGAGAATTTGTCATCTAAATGCTTGGCTGAATTAAGTGCCTAATTTGGATGTTTTTCAGCAGGTTGGAATAAGTATGCAATCGTTACTTTGGTCTGGGAGCCATATGGTTCATCTCATATTATTGTAAGGAAAATTGGTACTAATTTATCTCCGATCCAGTGTTCAAGAGATCAGTTTCAGCTTACCAACCCTACAACAGAATGGAGCCCCAGCCACCCAGGAGAGGATGCAGTGGTGTCTTTTGCTGATATTTGATGCATAGCAAAAGAAGGAGTATTCAACAAGACAAAGGACAGAAATGAGGTCAAGGTAACCTTCCTTACTTTGAGAAGCTGCCAAGAAGGCAGTTTTCCTTACCAAACCTGTCTCCAGAAGAGCCTCAACTAAAGAACACAATACAGGTTCTGCTGCCTGGGTGGCTCAGTTGGTTGAGTGTCCGACCTTGGCTTAGGTCATGATCTTGCACTTCGTGAGTTCAAGCCCCGCAATGGGCTCTGTACCGACAGCTTGGAGCCTGGAGCCTGCTTCAGGGTCTGTGTCTCCTGCTGTCTCAGCCCCTCCTCTGATCACAATCTGTGTGTCTCTCTCTCAAAACTGAATAAACATTAAAAAACATTTTAGGGGCACCTGGGTGGCTCAGTCGGTTGAGCGTCCGACTTCAGCTCAGGTCATGATCTCGCGGTCCGTGAGTTCAGCCCCGCGTTGGGCTCTGTGCTGACAGCTCAGAGCCTGGAGCCTGCTTCGGATTCTGTGTCTCCCTCTCTCTCTGCCCCTCCCCCACTCATGCTCTGTCTCTCTCTGTCTCAAAAATAAATAAACATTAAAAAAAATTTTTTTTTTTAATTTAAAGACTACAGCACTGGCAAATTAGGAACCACTGCAGACCTGTACCCTTGAAAATGAACCTGCAGCTCTCAGCTCAGATTGCCAAAATTGTGACCTTGTACAAACAGCAAAATCTCATTGCAGGTGGCTTAGATTCTACCACATCTGTTACCACATCACCCTCTCTTCCACTCCTTCCCTCTACCACCTCCCCTTCCCCTCTCTCCATCAGGGCTCCACCAAAATGTATCTGCTATCAATATGATTAAAGAATGAGGAGAGGAAAAAACCTATGCTGGAAACACTTTGGTTAAGAACAGTCCAAAGAAACCTGATATGCTAGGGGTGCCTGGGTGGCTCAGTCGGTTAAGCTCCTGACTTCGGCTCAGGTCATGATCTCACAGCTCGTGAGTTCGAGCCCTGCATCAGGCTCTGTGCTGACAGCTCAGAGCCTGGAGCCTGCTTCAGAGTCTGGGTCTCCTTGTCTCTATGCCTCTCCCCCGCATGCACTCTGTCTCAAAAATCAATAAACATTTAAAAAATTAAGAAAAAAGAAACCTGATATGCCAAATATGCTAGAGATCCTTAAAGATATGGACAGTGTAAAACTTTGGTCAGTAAAAAAGGTCAGAATGAGATATAAAGCCCAAACTAAACTGATGGATGTCCTGACCCTACTGCCCTCATAGCAGAGATTCTGAAAAAGAAACTTACTTATCAGTATCAAAGAGATAGCCAAGTGAAGTTGAAAAAGAAATTTCAAAGTCTGAATCAGAGGCCACCTAAGAAACAGTTTTGTTTGGACCACACATGCTAAAGTCTACAGGAAAAATTAAGGTTTTAATTGAAAATGTTTCAACTTCCTAATAGACAATGAGCTGAGAAAAAACTATCCTTGCTCAGTCGCTTGCTAGTAGTAATCAACACTATTTAGTAAATACCTGATTTTAGTATTCAGTGGTCTTTTTTTTTAATCCAAGTTAGTTAACATATAGTGTAACAATAATTTCAGGAGTAGAATTTAGTGATTAATCACTTACATATAACACCCAAGTGTTTATCCCAATAAGTGCCCTCCCTAATGCCCATCGATCATTTAGCCCACCCCCCAACCAAAACCCCTCCAGCAACCTTCAGTTTGTTCTCTGTATTTAAGAGTCTCTTGTGGTTTGTCTCCCTGTTTTTATCTTATTTTTGCTTCTCGTCCCCTATGTTCATCTGTTTGGTTTCTTAAATTCCACATGAGTGAAACCATATGATATTTGTCTTTCTCTGACTTATTTCACTTAGCGCAATACACTCTAGTTCCATTCATATTGTTGCAAATGGGAAGATTTCATTCTTTTTGATCGCCGAGTAATCAATAATATTCTTTTAAACTTAGAGGATTCAGCAATAACAAAAGCACTCTAGATTTGTGCTTGCTTTTATGAGATGCTCAGTTCTCAAGTTTTTCATAACATATGTGTATTTTTTAAATTTTTTCTTAACACTTTTTTATTTTTGGGAGGGGGGATAGAGGCAGAGAGAGGAAGACAAAGGATCTGAAGCAGGCTCTGCATTGTGAGTGCAGAGCCAGACGCAGGACTCGAATCCACGAACCGTGAGATCATGACCTGAGCCAAAATCAAGAGTTGGACACTTAACCGTCTGAGTCATCCAGGCACCCCCATGTGTATATTCTGATATAACATGTTTTTAATGTGTAGCCAGGATATTTAGGTTTCCAGTCTTGAAAACAATTAGATGGATTTCATAACAAAGGACATTTATAGATGTGAGCACTAATTTATCTGTGCAAATGTTTTATATGCATATAATTGGATATAAAACTGTCTGTGTAAATTTTGGTAATGAAGGCAGTTGAAGTACTGTTACCATTATTACTTTTCAGTAATCATTTACTGTTCAATGACGGAATAGCTTGTATAACACAAGTTGTTGGAGTAAAATATTTGAGACTGGAGTTTTCTTACCTTGAATGGGACTTTTACCTTACATTCTCCCTCACATTTTCTTGGAGAGGAATGAGATAATGTTCACTGCTGAAAAATTCCATAATGCTTTCCTTTAAAGGGAAGTCAAGGTGGCTCCTAGGTGACAGCACGGAATCTGCTTGGGATCCTCTCTCTTTCTCTCTCTGCCCCTCCTCTGCTCATGGGTGTTCATGCTCTCTCTCTCTCTCTCAAAATAAATAAATAAACTTTAAAAATAAAGGGAAGTCAAAGGCCTGAAAGCTGCTTCTACCTCAGTGCCATCCAATGCTGATAAAGACAATGTAGTTGCAGTTTTCAAACGGTGAGATATAAAATTATTTAATTAAATCTCTAAAAAGTGAAAACCAGAATGCACCATATTCTTTTTCCTTAATAAGTGTCATCATAAGGATGACTTGTTGCTAATACTTCTGGAAATGTTAGGAAAATTGAGGTTTTTTTAAAATGTTTATTATTTTTGATGGAGAGAGAGAGAGAGAGCATGAGCGGGGGAGGCGCACAGACAAAGAGGCAGACACAGAATCCGAAATAGGCTCCAGGCTCTGAGCTGTCAGCACAGAGCGCGACGCGGGGCTTGAACTCACAGACCGTGAGATCATGACCTGAGCTGAAGTCGGACACTCAACCGACTGAGCCACCCAGGTGCCCCAAGAAAATTGAGTTTTTTTAATTTTTAATGTTTATTCATTTTTGAGAGAGAGAGAGTGAGCAGAGGAGGGGCACAGAAAGAGGGGAACAGAAGATCTTAAGTGGGCTCAGTGGTGACAGCAGGGAGCCCAATATAGGGCTGGAACCCAAGAAGAGGAACTGACCTGAGCCAAAGTCAGACACTCAACTGACTGAGCCACTCAGGCACCCGAAGATTTTAATTTTTTAATATTGGTCAAATGTTGTAGCCTTATAATGAAACATTGACTAGGCAAAAGAACTTCCTGTAAGTTGTTTATCATTGGTCAGAATGGTTTTCTGTTGAATTTCATTAGGCATCAAGCATTAGGTGCTGTTAGGAAGAGGACAACATAAGGAGGAGACAAGATGGCAGAGCAGCATGGAGACCCTCAGCTTGTCTCATCCCTGAAACACAGCTAGATCAGCAACAAACCATTTTGCACACATAGGAAGTTGATCTATGTGTATATGTATAAAATATGTATAACTTGAGCCACAGAACTCATCAGGTACACAGTGCAGACAGGTTAAATGGGGGAAAGAAAAGCCGTGGAGAGGAGGAAGCTGTTTTTGCAGAGAAAGAAGAGAGAAAGGAAGAGAGTGCAGGACATCAGGAGAATGCAAGAAAAACGCTACCCCAAAATTACCTGAAGAGAAAGAGAGACAAAGAGTGAAAACACTCACAGGGGACTTAACAAGAAATCTATTCCCCCAAACCATTGAGGGGGAGAAAGAAAAGGATTTCAATACCACCAGGATTCTATAAACAATGGAGTATAGAGTCTGAAGTTCCAGAGCTCAGTGCCTGGCAGCGCTCTGGTGAGGAAGTAGGGCGAATCCCCAGGAGCAAGCAGCGGGGTCTGAGGTGTGCGTGGGCCACATGGGGAGAAGTGGTTCTTCTGCTTGGCCTCTCCACAGGCAAATGACCCATGGGACTCTGGAGAGCAGCCAGAGTTGCTGGTATTGGGACGAATATGCCAGAGTACAGTGAAACTTGGAACCAGCTATGTGGTGTGATTTGACAATCTCTAAACCTCTGCCTCTGCGCAACTGCATAAACGTTTTCTGGGGCCAGCCAGGACCCGGCCATTGCCCAGTGAGGCGCTCCCCCAGAGAGTCAGCATGGGTCCAAGCTACAAGGGTCTCTGAAATGTGGGGTTTTGAAACACACTTTATCTGAGATAAAACTCTGGAGGTCCATGAGAAGGCAAATTTCCTGTTCCATACACAAGGCAGCTGGATGAAGCCATTTCCACCTCTCTCGGGTACACTCATGCATGCACACACACATGCACACCACACTGATCTAACCCAGTAAGCTAAGCAGCACCACCTAGTGGACAACATAGTTGTTACACCAAACCCTGCCCAACTCCACCCTCCAAGCACATCCCCTAGAAGACCATCAAAAGTCCCTCCACCTGTTTAAGTGTAAGGACGATAGAGTGAGTTCTAGGGGAAACTGGATGTAACTTTATTCAGGTTTCATTCTGTTTGCAGATTCATTTATTAGTTGTGGGTTTTTTTGCTTCTGTTTTTGTTTAAATTGTTTCTGTTGGGTTTTTTTTTCTTATTGTTTTCTTGGAAAAATAAAAGAAAAACTTATTTTTATTTTATTTTTAAAATTTTTTAGGGGCACCTGGGTGGCTCAGTCTGTAGAGCGTCCAACTTTGGCTCGGGTCATGATCTCACAGTTCGTGAGTTTGAGCCCCGAGTCAGGCTCTGTGCTGACAGCTCAGAGCCTCGAGCCTGCTTTGGATTCTGTGTCTCCCTCTCTCTCTGCCCCTCCCCCACTCATGCTCTGTCTCTCTCTCTCTCCCTCTCTCAAAAATAAACATTAAAATTTTTTTTTAATTTTTTTATTTTTACTATTTTTTTACTTTATTATTTTTCAAAATTTTTATTTTATTTCATTTTATTCTATTTTATTATACACAAGAGATCCAGCATGTCAGAGAAGTAGGGGGACCCAAAGTTCCTTCATCCTTTGAATACAGCAGTGTTGAGGCCAAAGGACTTTGAATTCCAAGAGTCAAGGCTGCAGAGTGACAGAGATATATCCAGGGGCCCACAAGACAAACTGGCTGGTCATTGGTGCATGGTTGCAAACTGGAAGAAATAAAATGGGAAGCATGTGCATAGAGGGGAGGGATCTGCTTCTGCAGAGAGACAAAGGAAAGAGAAATAGAGGCTATGGAAGTGTAGGACTGTATTTGGACAAGAGAAAAGCCATGGACCAGGAATGGACAAAGATCCAATCTCTAACTGCAGAGCTTTCTCTGGACTAGGGTCAGTTGCCCTGTTCGCGCACCTGGGGAGGAAGGGAGCCAGCTCTGGGCTCAGTAACTAGTTTAGAGGCACAGTCCACAGTGGGAGAAAGCAATCCCCTCCCTGGAGTGCTGTGGGAAGAAGGTACAAAACCATTCAAAGGACAGAGACTGCCTGCACCTGCCAACCAGAAAACATATATCTGCTGCGTGGAGCGGCACTTCCCCTGAACCAGGGCGCATGTAGTGGGACCCTTTCAGACATCGGGGTTTAAATCCAAGCTGAGCACCAGGGAGGCATGGGAGTCAGCAGAGAGGGAAAAACCGCTTCATTTGTGCCCACGGCACTGTGAGGACGGCCTGAACAGAGTGGTTTGGGATACATAGTTCAGGGAAGAGACACTGGGGTGTCACCATTTTTCTCCCCATCACCAAGAAGGTGGGGCTTCAGGGAACATACAGCCCACCCACAGTGGAAGCAGGACCCACCTACACCAAACCATGCCCCTCTGAGACTGGTAACTGGTTTTCTACCAGAACAAGATTGACGCTGACCAACCAGACAGCCTCTCCTCCAGACCAGTGCTGCCACCAGTTCCAAGACACCCAGCGGTTTTGCATTTTCTGCTTTAATTGTTGGACAATTCTTATTATATTTTTTTCTTTTTTTTTTTTCTCCTTCTTATTTCTTCCCTCCTCTAGTCTGGTTATTCTGGTTGTTGGTTTGTGTAAGCAGACATATTTAATCTATTCTCTTTATGCCTGTTCTATATCTCCTTCTTTATTTTCCTCTCTCTCTCTCTTTCTCTGGATTAAGCCGTACAGTTTCTCTGCCTGGTCAATTTTATTTTTTTTCTGTTCCCCTGCCCTTGTCATTTCTCTTTTTGTATGATATAAGAATTGTTCCACCAACACCACCCTCGCCCCGTTGTTTTGTCATTGTCGTTCTTGTTGTTGTTGTTGTTTTTTGTGTTTTTGTTTTATTTTGTTCTGTTTTTCCAGGGCTACTTCAACAAACAAATCATAGCACACCTGGTGAAGGGTTCAAAACATCACAATGAGTAGGTAGATGAAGCAACCAGAGTCACAACAACAGAGAGCAAGTAACACACTCCAAAAAACACCTCCTGAAGGGCTAGGCCCTGGACAGTGTATGACCCCTCTTAAATATAGTAGTGCTCACAGGTGCAGGACACAACAAGATTTTAAAACACGTAAGGAAGAGAAAACTAGCCTAAATGATGAAACGGAAGCATTCTCCTCAAAAGTAAATCCAGAAAGAAATGACAGCTAAAGAATTGATCAAAAGAGATATAAACAATATATTTGATCAGAAATTTAGAATAATAGTCATAAGATAAATCACTGGGCTTGAAAAAAGCATTGAATACAGCAGAGAATCTATTGCTACAGAGATCAAGGAACTAAAAAAAGTCGTGATGAATTGAAAAATGCTGTAAATGAGCTGTAAAACAAACTAGATGTGGTGACAGCAAGGATTGAAAAGGCAGGGGGGAGAATAAGTGAAATAGAAGATAAAATTATGGAAAAAGATGAAGCTGAGAAAAAGAGAGATAAAAAAATTCTAAACCATGAGGGAAGAATTAGAGAACAAAGCGATTCAATGAAACATAATAATATCCGTATCATAGGAGTTCCAGAAGAAGAAAACAGAAAGGAGTGGAAGGTATACTTGAACAAATCATAGCTGAGAATTCCCCCAATCCGGGGAGGGAAACAGACGTTGAAATCCAGGAGGCACAGAGAACTCCCTTCAGACATAACAGGAATCAACCTTCTGCATGATATATCATAGTGAAACTGGCAAAATATTAAGATAAAGAAAATTCTGAAAGCAGCTAGGGACAAATGGGCCTTAATTTACAAGGGTAGACACATAAGGGTAGTAGCAGACCTATTTACTGAAACTTGGCAGGCCAGAAGGGAGTGGTAGGAAATATTCAATGTGCTGAATAGGAAAAATTTGTAGCCAAGAATCCTTTATCCAGCAAGCCTGTCATTCAGAATAGAAGGAGAGATAAATGTTTTCCCAGACAAACAAAAACTGAAGGAGTTCATCACCACTAAACCAGCCCTACAAGAGATCCTAAGTGGGACTCTGTGAGTGGAATGTTGCAAAGACTACAAAGGACCAGAGACATCATTACAAGCATGAAACCTACAGATAACGCAATGACTCTAAACGCATATCTTTCGATAATAACACTGAATGTTAACGGACTAAACGCTCCAATTAAAAGACAAAGGGTATCAGAATGGATTAAAAAAAAAAAACAAGGCCCATCTATTTTCTGTCTATAAGAGACCCATTTTAGACCTCAGAGTGAAAGTGAGGGGATGGAGACACATCAAACATCCTACTGGAAGTCAAAAGGAAGATGGAGTAGCCATAGTTACATCAAATAAACTTATTTTAAACTAAAGGCTGTAACAAGAGATGAAGAAGGGCATGATATCATAATTATGGGGTCTATCCACTGAGAAGACATAACAATTGTAAACATTTATGCTCCAATGTGGTAGCAACGAAATATATACATATTAATCACAAACATAAAGAAACTCATTGATAATAATACCATAATAGGAGGGGACTTCAATACCCCACTTACAGCATTGGACAGATCATCTAAACAGAAGATCAACGAGGAAACAATGGCTTTGAATGACACACTGGATCAGATGGACTTAACAGATATATTTAGAACATTTCATCCTAAAGAAGCAGAATACATATTTTCTGCAGTGCACATGGAATGTTCTCCAGAATAGAAAACATACTGGGACACAAAGCAACCCTCGACAAGTGCAAAATGATCGAGATCATACCTTGCATATTTTCAGATCACAATACTATGAAACTCGATATCAAGAACAAGAAAAAATTTGGAAACACCATGAATTCTCGGAGATTAAAGAACATCCTACTAAAGAATGAATGGTTAACCAAGAAATTAAAGAGAAAATTAAAAAGTACATGGAAGCCAATTAAAGTGAAAACACAACAGCCTAAAACCTCTGGGATGCAGCAGAGGCAGTCATAACAGGGAAGTATGTGGCAATCCAGATCTTCCTAAAGAAAAAAGGTCTCAGGTACACAACCTAACCTTACACCTAAAAGAGCTGGAAAAAGGACAGCAAATAAAGCCCCAAACTAGCAGAAGAAGGGAAGTAATAAAGTTTAGAGGAGAAATCAATGACACTGAAATTTTTTTTAAAAAGTATAAAAGATTAATGAAACCAGAAACTGGTTCTTTGAAAGAATTAACAAAATTGATAAACTCCTCAACAGATTGATCAAAAAGAAAAAGGAAAGGACACAAATAAATAAAATCACGAATCAAAGAGGAGAGATCACAACCAACACCACAAAAATACGAACAATAATAAGAGAATATTATGAGCAATTATATGCCAATAAAGTGGGAACTCGGGAAGAAATTGAAAATTCCTAGAAATATATAAACTACCAAAACTGAAACAAGAAGAAATAGAAAATTTGAACATACCCATAGCCAGTAAAGAAATTGAATTGGTAATCAAAAATGTCCCAACAAACAAGAGTCCAGGGCCAGATGGTATTCCAGGGGAATTCTACCAAACATTTAATGAAGCATTAACACCTATTCTTTTTAAGATGTTGAAAAGATAGAAATGAAAGGAAATTTTTCAAACTTATTCTATGAGGCCAGCATTATCTTGATTCCAAAACCAGAGAAAGACCCAACTAAAAAGGAGAAGTACAGACAAATTTCCCTGTTGGATGAACGTGAAAAAATTTTCAACACAATACTAGCCAATCGGATCCAAAAATACATTAAAAGAATTATTCACCACGATCAAGTGGGATTTATTCCTAGAATACAGGGCTGGTTCAATCTCCGCAAATCAATCAGTGAGATCACATTAAGAAAAGAAAGAATAAGAACCGCATGATCCTCTCAATAGATGCAGAAAAAGCATTTGACAAAATACAGCATCCTTTCTTGATAAAAATCCTCAAGAAAATAGGGATAGAAAGAGCATACCTCAAGATCATAAAAGCCATAAACAAAAGAACCACCACTAGTATCATCCTCAATGGGGAAAAACTGAGAGCTTTCCCCCTAAGGTCAGGAACATGACAGGGATGTCCACTCTCACCACTGTTATTCAATATACTGTTGGAAGTCCTAGCCTCAGCATTCAGACAACACACAGAAATAAAAGGCATCCAAATCAACAAGGGATGGGGGGAGTCAAGCTTTCCTCTTCACAGACAACATAATACTCTTTGTTGAAAACCCAAAAGACTTCCACCAAAAAACTGTGAAAACTGATCCATGAAATCAGCATAGTTGCAGGATATAAAATCAATGCACAGAAATCGGTTGCATTTCTATACACCAATAATGAAGCAACAGAAAGAGAAATCAAAGAATAGATCTCATTTATAATTGCACCAAAAAGCATAAAATACCTAGGAATAAACCTAACCAAAAATGTGAAAAATCTATACACTGACAACTACAGAAAGCTTATGAAAGAAATTGAAGAAGACACAAAAAAATGGAAAAAAAATTCCACACTCATGGATTGGAAGAACAAATATTGTTAAAATGTCAATATTACCAAAGCAATCTACATATTCAATGCAATCCCTGTCAAAATGACATCAGCATTCTGCACGGAGCTAGAAAAAGCAATCCTAAAATTTCTATGGAGCCAGAAAAGACCCCGAATAGCCAAAGCAATCCTGAAAAAGAAAACGAAAGCTAGAGGCATCACAATCCTGGAATTCAAGCTGCATTACAAAGTTACAATCATCAAGACAGTATGGTATTGGCACAAACACAGACAAATAGATCAATGGAACAGAACAGAGAACCCAGAAATGGACCCACAAACATATGGTCAAGTAATCTTTGACAAAGCAGGAAAGAATATCCAATGGAATAAAGACAGTCTCTTCAGCAAATGGTGCCGGGAAAACTGGATGGCGACATGCAGAAATATGAACCTGGAACACTTTCTTACACCACACACAAAAATAAACTCAAAATGGGTGAAAGACCTAAACGTTAGACTGGAAGCCATCAAATTCCTAGACAAGAAAAGAGACAACACCTCTTTGACCTTGGCCACAGCAACCTCTTACTTGACATATCTCCAGAGGCAAGAGACACGAAAGCAAAAAAGGAACTATTGGGAGATAAAAAGCTTCTGCATAGGTAAGGAAACAATCAACAAAACTAACAGGCAACTGACGGAATGGGAGAAAATATTTGCAACTGACATATCAGATAAAGGGTTAGTATCCAAAATCTATTAATAACATATCAAACTCAACACCCAAAAAACAAATAGTCCAGGGAAGAAAGGGGCAAAAGACGTGAATAGACACTTCTCCAAAGAAGACATACAGATAGCTAACAGAAACATGAAAAAATGTTCAACATTACTCATCATCAGGGAAATATAAATCAAAACCACAATGAGATACCACCTCACACCTGTCAGAATTAAAGAACTAAAAAGGACAACTGTTGAGATGAGCACTGGGTGTCATATGTTAATGATGAATCACTAAATTCTATTCCTGAAATTATTATTACACTATATGTTAACTAACTAGGATTATGTTTAAAAAGAAAGAAAGAGAGAGAGAGAGAGGGAGGGAGAGAAGGAAGGAAGGAAGGAAGGAAGGAAGGAAGGAAGGAAGGAAGGAAGGAAGGAAGGAAGGAAGGAAAGAAGGAAGGGGACAACATCGAGGGTTTCTAAGGAATTGCTGTAATCATTTGTGAATGCTCAATAAATCTTTGCAGTTTCCTACATTTCTGTTAAACTCAGCTATAGTTAATGCCTGAATCTCCCGAGTAAATATTTGGATTATATCTAGTAAAAAAAAAAATGTACTTCCTAGGGAGACTGGGAGATGGGAAGAGTGATAGACATTCACTTAAGTTATTGAAAATATGTACAGTGTTCTAAATATTAGCAAATAGTAGTTGAGGTCGTTTGAACTGTGGCTTATTTACACATGTTGTTGATGTACATTGTCTCATATGGCTTAAAAATTCTGCCTTTAAAAGAATTTCAGAGGGGATCCTGGGTGGCTCAGATGGTTCAACAACTGACATCAGCGTAGGTCATGATCTCACAGTTGTGAGTTCGAGCCCTGCATTGGCCTTGCTGCTGTCAGTGTAGAGCCCGCTTCAGATCTTCTGTTGCCTTCTCTCTGTCTCTCCCCCGCTCGCACTGTCACTCTCAAAAATAAATAAAACATTAAAAAAATTTTTAAAGAAATTCAGAAAATTTACTTGACATATATCTTGACCTCCTGAGAAATTCATATTTGTATAAGTATTGAATTTTGGCCAGTGCTCCAACATAAGGAAGTTACTGTTTTTAAATAAAGCAAATGTTAATTTCATTGGGAAAAAAGTGGTTAAGGTGGTAAATTTATTTTTTATTTTTTAATAATTTATTGTCAAACTGGTTTCCATACAACACCCAATGCTCATCCCAAGTGCCCTCCTCTGTGCCCATCACCCACTCATCCCCCTCCCACACCCTTCTCTCCCCTCAGTTTGTTCTTAGTCTTTGAGAGTTTCTTATGTCTTCTTCCCTCTCTGTGGCTTTTTTTTTCCATCCCCTCTTCCCCTCCCCCCCTGGTTTTCTGTTAAGTCTCCCAAAGCCTACCTATGCGTGGAAACATATGGCATCTGTCTTTCTCTGCCTGACTTATTTCACTCAGCATAATACCCTCCAGTTCCATTCATATTGCCACACGTGGCCAGATTTCATTCTTTCTCATTGCTGCGTGGTATTACATTGTATATATCTACCACTTCTTCTTTATCCATTCATCAGCTGATGGACACTTAGTCTAATTCCATGATTTGGATATTGTCGAAAAAGTGCTGCTATGAACATTGGGGTACACGTGCCCCTATGCATCAGCAGTCCTGTATCTCTTGGGTAGATTCTTAACAGTGCTATTGCTGGGTCATAGGGTAAGTCTATTTTCACTATTTGAGGAACCTCCACACAGTTCTCCAGAGTGGCTGCACCACTTTACATTCCCACCAACAATGCAAAGGGGTGCCTGTTTCTCCACATCCTCGCCATCATCTATAGTTTCCTGATTTCTCCATTTTAGCCACTCTGACTGGAGTGAGGTGGTATCTCAGTGTGGTTTTGATTTGTATTTCCCTGATGATGAGTGATATTGAGCATTGTTTCATGTGCCCGTTAGCCATTTGGATGTCTTCTTTGGAGAAGTGTCTATTCATATCTTCCAACCATTTCTTCACTGGGTTATTTGTTTTTCTGGTGTGGAGTTGGGTAAGTTCTTTATAGACTTTAGATACTAGTCCTTTATCCGATATGTCATTTGCGATTATCTTTTCCCATTCTGTTGGTTGCCTATTACTTTTCTTGGTTGTTTCTTTTGCCGTGCAGAAGCTTTTTATCTTGATGAGGTCCCAGTAGTTCATTTTTGCTTTTAATTTCCTTGCCTTTGGAGATGTGTTGAGTAAGAAATTGGTGCAGCTTAGGTCAAGAGGTATTTTCCTGCTTTCTCCTCTAGATTGTGATGGTTTCCTGTCTCACATTCACGTCCTTCATCCATTTAGAGTTTATTTTTGTGAGTGGTGTAAGGAAGTGGTCTAGTTTCATTCATTTGCATGTTGCTGTCCAGTTCTCCCAGCACCATTTTTTAAACAGGCTGTCTTTTTTCCATTGGATACTCTTTCCCGCTTTCTCAAAGATTAGTTGGCCATATACTTGTGGGTCCATTTCTGAGTTTTCTAATCTATTCCATTGGTCTATGTGTCTGTTTTTGTGCCAATACCATACTATCTTGATGACTACCGCTTTGTAGTAGAGGTTAAAGTCTGGGATTGTGATGCCTCCCGCCTTGGTTTTCTTCTTCAGAATTACTTTGGCTATTCGGGGTCTTTTGTGGTTCCATACAAATTTTAGGATTCTTTGCTCTAGCTTTGAAAAGAATGCTGGTGCAATTTTGATTGGGATTGCATTGAATGTGTAGATTGCTTTGGGTAGTATTGCCATTTTGACGATATTTATTCTTCCAATCCATGAGCATGGGATGTTTTTCCATTTCCTTGTGTCTTCCTCAATTTCCTTCATAAGTGTTTTTATAGTTTTCAGCATAGAGATCTTTTACATCTTTGGTTAGGTTTATTCCTAAGTACTTTATGGTTTTTGGTGTAATCGTGAAAGGGATTAGCTTCTTTATTTCTCTTTCTGCGACTTCATAGTTGGTGTATAGAAATGCCACTGATTTCTGAACATTGATTTTGTATCCTGGAATGTTGCTGAATTCATGGATCAGTTCTAGTAGGCTTTTGGTGGATTCTGTCGGGTTTTCCATGTAAAGTATCATGTCATCTGCAAAAAGTGAAAGTTTGACTTCATCCTTTCCAATCTTGATGCCTTTTATTCTGTTTTGTTGTCTGATTGCTGATGCTAGGATTTCCAACACTATGTTAAATAGCAGTGGTGACAGTGGTGTCATGTTCCTGATCTTAGGGGGAAGGCTCTCAGTTTTTCCCCATTGAGGATGATATTAGCTGCGGGCTTTTCATATATGGCTTTTATGATGTTTAAGTATGTTCCTTCTATCCCGACTTTCTCGAGGGTTTTTATCAGGAAAGGGTGCTGTATTTTGTCAAATGCTTTTTCCGCATCTATTGTCAGGATCATATGGTTCTTATCTTTTCTTTTGTTAATGTGATATATCATGTTGATTGATTTGCGAATATTGAACCAGCCTTGCAACCCAGGGATGAATCCTACTTGATCATGGTGAGTAATTCTTTTTATATGCTGTTGGATTCGATTTGCTAGTATCTTCTTGAGAATTTTTACATCCATATTCATCTGGGATATTGGCCTGTAATTCTCTTTCTTTGCTGGGTCTTTATCTGGTTTGGTAATCAACGTGATGCTGGCTTCATAGAATGAGTCCAGGAGTTTTCCTTCCGTTTCAATTTTTTGGAACAGCTTGAGAAAGACAGGAATTAACTCTGTTTTAAATGTCTGGTAAAATTCCGCAGGGAAGCCATCTGGTCCAGGGCTTTTGTTTAATGGGAGATTTTTGATAACTGATTCAATTTCTTCACTGGTTATGGGTCTGTTCAAAGTTTCTATATCTTCCCGTTTGAGTTTTGGTAGCGTGTGGCTAGTTAGGAATTTGTCCATTTCTTCCAGCTTGCCGAGTTTGGTGGCATATAATTTTTTATAGTGTTCTGTGACAATTGCTTATATTTCTGAGGGATTGCTTGTAATTACTTCCTTTTCATTCATGATTTTATCTATTTGAATTCTCTCTCTTTTCTTTTTGAGAAGCCTGGCTAGAGGTTTGTCTACTTTGTTTATTTTTTCAAAGAACCAGCTCTTGGTTTCATTGATCTGTTCCACTACTTTTTCTGTTTCCATATGATTAATTTTTGCCATGATCTTTGTTATTTCTGTCTTTCTGCTGGGTTTGGGTTGTCTCAGCTGTTCTGCTTCTAGTTTTTATTTTTAGGTGTGCTGTTAGAATTCTTGTTATTTACTTTTCTTGTTTCTTGGGGTGGGCCTGGATTGCAATATATTTCCCTCTCAGCACTGCCTTTGCTGCATCCCAGAGCATGTGGATTGTTGTATTTTCATTTTCATTTGTTTCCATGTAATTTTTAATTTCTTCTCTGATTGCTTGGTTGACCCACTCGTCTTTTAGTAGGTTGTTCCTTAGCCTCCTTTTTTTTGGATATTTTCCAGACTTTTTCCTGCGGTTGATTTCAAGTTTCAAAGCATTGTGGTCTGAAAGTGTGCACGGTATGATCTCAATTCCTTTATATTTATTCAGAGCTTCCCTATGCCCCAGAATGTGGTCTATCTTGGAAGATGTACCGTTTGCAGTTGAGAAGAATGTAAATTCCTTTGTTTCTGGATGAAGGACCCTGAAGATGTCTGTTAGACCCATCTGTTCTAATGTGTTGTTCAGGGCCATTGTTTCTGTGGTGATTTTCTGTGTTGTGGATCTATCCAATGCTGAGAGTGGAGTATTAAGGTCCCCTATTATCAGGATACTTTTATCGCTAAGGTTGCTTATGTTTGTAATTAGTTGTTTTACACATTTGGGTGCCCCCTAATTCGGCGCATAGATATTTGTAATTGTTAGCTCTTCCTGCTGGATGGTCCCTGTGATTATTATATAATGTCTTTCTTCATCTCTTATTACATCGTTCATTTTAAAGTCTAGTTTGTCTGATATGTGTGGCTACACCAGCTTTCTTCTGACTTCTAGTAGCATGGTAGATAGTTCTCCATCCCCTCACTTTCATTTTTTTTTCTTTTTTGTTTTTATTATTATTTTATAATATAAATCCATTATCGCAACGGGTTTGTGTTTTTGGGTTTTTTTCAATAATTTATTGTCAAATTGGTTTCCATACAACACCCAGTTGTCATCCCAACAAGTGTCCTCCTCTGTGCCCATCACCCACTTTCCCCCCTCCCACGCTCCCCTCTCCCGTTTGTTCTGAGTGTTTGAGAGTCTCTTATGTCTTCCTCCCTCTCTGTAGCTTTTTTTTCCCTTCCCCTCTACCCCTCCCCCCTGGTTTTCTGTTAGGTCTCACAAAGCCTACCTAGGCGTAGAAACATATGGCATCTGTCTTTCTCAGCCTGACTTATTTCACTCAGCATCAACTGATGAACGAAGATGTGGCATCCCCTCACTTTCAATCTGAAGGTGTCCTCAGGTTTAAGATGAGTCTCTTGAAGACAGCAAATAGATGGGTCTTGTTTTTTAATCCATTCTGTTACCCTGTGTCTCTTGATTGACGCACTTAGTCCATTTACATTCAGTGTTAATATTGAAAAATATGGGCTTATAGTCACTGTGTTATCTGTAGGTTTCATGCTTGTATGACTGACTCTGGTAGTTTGTGTTCTTTGCAATAAGGTGGTAAATTTTGTGTTACATGTATCTTACCACGATTTTCAAAAATTAAAAAAAAATGTTAAAAGAATTTTGGAATGGATAAAAAAATCACTTTTTGAGTATGAAAAGGAAAACCACAAACTGGGTAAAAATATTACAAATCATATATGATAATGAAATGGTATCCAATGTATGTGTATGTGTGTATATATATATATACACATATTTTATATCCAATGTATGTGTATGTGTGTGTATATATATATATAATAATATATTATATATATAATTATCAAAACTCAACAATAAAACCCAACACAAAATGTGCAAGAGAGTTGAACACTTTGCCAAAGAACATATATGGATAACAAATAAGCACATGAAAATATTCTCAACTTTTTCTTTACTAGTCCGTAAAGAAACACAAGTCAAAATCATGAGATACCACTACATCCTACTACAATAACTAATGTCGAAAAACTGACAATGCCAAGTGCTGGAAAGGATGTAAAATAACTTAAACTTTCACACACTAATGGGAATGACAAACAGTATAGCTACTTTGAGAAACAGTGTAGCAGTTTCTGAGAATGTTAAACACATACTTCCCACATATGCCAGCAATCCAACTCTTAAGTATTTACTCTCAAGAAATGAAAACACAAAAAATTGCATACAAATGTTTATGGCAACTTTATTTGTAATCACTCAAAACTGGAAACCTAATGTCCCTTCAACTTGGGAGTAAACAAATCATGGTACATCCATACAATGGAGTATGACTCGGAAATAAGGAACTACTGATAAACATCACAACATGGATGAATCTTAGGTATATTATGCTTATAGGAAAAAGCCAGTCTCTAAAGGCTACATTCTGTAGGGGCACCTGGGTGGCTCAGTTGGCTAAGCATTTGGGACTCTTGGTTTCAGCTCAGGTCATGATCTCACAGCTTGCTGGGTTCAAGATCCATATCGCTCTGTGCTGGCAGTGTGGAGCCTGCTTGATTCTCTCTCCCTCTCTCTCAAAAATAAACTCTAAGAAAGGCTACTTATTATATAATTCCACTTATATGACATTTTTCAAAAGATAAAACTATAAGGATAAATAACAAATCAGGGCTGCCAAGAGTTAGGAGTAGAGAGGATTTTACTATAAAGTAGCAGGAATCACTTTGTTGGTGGAGGGCAGGAAATAATGGAACTGCTCTGTACCTTGATTATGTTGTTTACACAACTCTTCATTTGTCAAAGCTTATAGAAGTGTACAGCAAAAGTAATTTTATTCTATGTAAATTTTCTAAATACAATTTTAAAAACCTATAGGCATAAAATAAGCCTACATGTTGTAGGACTCTTTCCACAGCATTCACATGAAAACAAGACTATAGAGAGACAAAACAGATCAGACGTTCCCAGAATCCGAAGGTAGGAATAAGGGTTAACTACAAAAGGCCCTAGTGTTTAAGGGGTGATAAAACTGTTCCATATCATGATTGTATTAGTAGTCCACTGCTGTATACATTTGTCTAAAGGGAAATAACTTAAAGGGTGAGTCTTATTGTATATACATCATAATTTAATATTTTTCTAAATAAGGTAAGAGTCAAGAAAGTTTTTTTTTTTTTAAGTTGTGATATGTTGTAGAGAATCTGGAGTCCCAAATTCTTATCCTGACACGACTTTAGTTCTTCTGTTTGATTTAGGCCAAATCATGTTTCCATGCTTTTTTATTTATTTATTTTTAATGTTTATTTATTTTTGAGACATAGAGGCACAGCATGAACAGGGGAAGGGCAGAGAGAGAAGGAGACACAGAATCGGAAGCAGGCTCCAGGCTCTGAGCCGTCAGCACAGAGCCCGATGCGGGGCTCAAACTCACAGACCGCGAGATCATGACCTGAGCTGAAGTCGGCCACCCAACCGACTGAGCCACCCAGGCGCCCCCATGCTTTTTTATTAAATTAGGCTCTGCACCCAACATGGGGCTTGAACTCACCACCAAGATCAAGTTGCATGCTCTACCAACTGAGGAAGCCAGGCACCCCTCCCATGCTCTTTCTTACTCATTGAGATACCTCTTATATCTAGTACTTAGCTTCCAATATCTCTTAGGAGTACTAGAAAACATTTTCAATTTTTTTTAATTTTAGAGACAGTGTGAATGGGGGAGAGAGAGGCAGAGGGAGAGAAAGAAAGAATCTTAAGCAGGCTCCACACTCAGTGCAGAGCCCAACACAGGGCTCAATCCTATGACCCTGGGATCACGACTTGAGCCAAAATCAAAAGTCAGATGCTCAACCAAAGGAGCCACTCACTTTATAAAACACTTTAAACACTAGAAAACACTTTAAAAGTTCAACTATGAAATGCCATAGAAGTTGTAAAATGGCCTTAACTATCCTGGCATCCAATTTTTCATTGTAACATTATTTACCTACCAGGAGAGTTTGAGAAGATACTGTGAAATAAGTTGGACTCCATGCAAAGGGACTTGGAAGTGGAATTTTAGCAAGATTCTTATTTTAACTGAAATAAGAGAGCATATATCTAAAGGGCTTGATGATAGATGTGACACACAAGTAGGTGTTTAATCAGTGTTAAAGAGCCAGCACAATGCAGAGGAAAGAAACTGCATACGGTTTTTATCATATCTGGGTTCCAATCCTGGCACTTACTATGTCTTGGGTATGTCCTAACAACTTTCTTAGCCTATCTTTCCTATGGGTAGACTAATCCCTTACTGAGAGAGCTGTATTGAAGATTAAAGGAGCTAACAAGTTTCCAGGGTTTGGTGCAGTGTGTGCTCAAGTAGTACTTAATTCTCTTCTTTGGCTGCCCCAGAACGCAGGAGTGGTCTGCACTTTCACACCAATCAGCCTGCAGCCAAGGGCTTGCCAGTCTATCATGTGATTCTGCTCTTAGGATTTGTTTAGGTAAATTAGGAGGTGATGGCATGAGGCAAGACTAAGATGTGGCTGTGGGTCCAAAGATGATGTGGAAGTTTGGGGTAGAGGACAAAGATTAAAGTGATGTAACAGCCAATCCCTTCAAAAACATCCCCGGTAGATTGCTGGGACAGAGCTCATGTGCACAGTCCAAAGAAAGAAGATTCTCTGCTGCCATCTACTCCAGTCACTTTCTGAGGGCCCCTTGATACTATCTTTGTCTGATGGGGTAGGCTCCCCCAGAGGAGGTGGCTAATTATATTTTAATGGGGTATAGTGACTTCAGCCAATGAATTCTCTAATATAGCAGCTCCCTTGAGAATTAAGGCTGTGAAAAAGATGGCACCAGAACCCTTTGAATGACGGAATTCGAAGCTGGTGCAGTATGAGAAATGGTCATGCAATGGTGAGTCCCAGCCAGAGTGCCTCAGTTCAAGGGATTCCTCCAACCCGATATGCCTGGAAATGCCCCAAGGTGTGGCTTGCCCCCACCCCATGTAGCCACCCTACCAAAGGGCATCTTGTTTTCCCTTCATGTAAACAAGGTGGTGCTTACCACACTTCAGCAACCAGCCAGGCTTGTGTTCTCTTCTTCCCTCTATCCTAACCCCAGACCCTTCCACAGACAGTAGGCTCCCCCTACTGTCACTGCCACCCAGGAGAGGATCTGCAGACTTGGTGGGAGGAAGATGCATAGCCTACAGCCCATCAAGGAATGTCTTGCTGCTGAGATCTGTTGCTGACTGATAAAGAAATCATTACCCTCCCAGGGACCCCTAGGTTACAGCAGCCTCACATCTAGTTGCTATTCAAGAGGGTTTTATGAGGGTCAGTCTTCCAACCATCCCAACCTACAGGGTGGGGATAAATTGTTAGCATCAAGGATCTGCTGTTAATTTTATTTCCCTTGAAAAACAGAGTAGGGGTTAAATAAAGTGTATTAGGTTTGCCAGCTCCAGAAACTTGGGAATCTTTTTCCTTGAAAAATGGAGGGAACAGTGAGAAGGGGGCATGGTGGGGGAGGAACTCTTTTAATATTCAGGTGCTTCATACTATTTCATCTGTATTCCATCATCCCACTGGAACTGATGCTTGGAGGGGAAAGAGGGGTGAGATTAGTCGATCAGTCACCAGCACTGTCATCAGCATTGCCAGAGAGGTCGAGGACAGACATCATGGAATCAGACAACTTGCTGGCGAGTTTATCTGCAGATGAGAGAAATACAGGCAGTCACTTAATGGGTGGCTTGCCAGCAGGAGGACCTGCAGGAGCCGGCCTATATCTATCTTGATCTACATCAAACTCCAAAACTGGCTCACTTACCCCCACCACTACACAAAACAACTGGGGGGGGAGGGGGAGGGTTGACAGCCAATGCACAAGCTCACAGGTAGACTCATTTGTCTACCTGTGAAATGATCACCCCAACATAGCATCTATCTCAGAGTGTCAGACTCACTAGGCTCTAGGTATATTTTTTTCCTTTCTAGTATCAAAATAGCAATTTTCTTTTACTGTGCTGAGCTTAGCACTCTGCCACTACCATCAAAGCTCTAACAGCAAAGGGACAGCAGGAAGTAGGGGCTTTGAGCCTGAATGCTCACCTCCCATTCTCCATCCTCCAGCCTCTTCTTCAGGATTTCCCTCAGATAACATCTCCTGCAGGAAGCCTTCTCTGTTCATCCCTACCTCACCACCATCTGGGTTAGGTTCACCAGGCTGGGTTAGGTTTCCTCACTCTTCTTTCTCTGTCTGTGATTACTCTCTGTTACCAATGTCTGCTTTCTTATCTCCTCCTCACTTCCTTATAATAATACCAGGAGTTCAAGGGTATTTCATCTCCAGAATCCCAGGACTCAGTGTGAAACCAGGCCAAGAGCAAAGAATTGGGATTATGGGGTCAATCAATCCTAGGTTTACATCTTGGCTCAATCAAATACTAGTTGTTTTACCTTGAGTATATTATTTAATGTCTCGGGGCCTCAGCTTCCTCACTTACCAAATGGGGATAAGGCTTGCAATAAGTTAGTGAAGATTAGTATAGCATGAAGACCTAAATCGGCCAATCACACAACAGACCACCTTAAAATGAAGGAGGAATTTCTTTTGTGAATTGACATTATGTATTAAATGGAAACATGATATGGCAAAACTGTATGCTCAGTTGACTAGCATCTGCATAGAAAAAGAGAATAAAAAATATATAGCTATTTACCTGTGTACCTATCTCAAGAATGAAACAGAAGAAATTAACTGGGTACCTCTGGGAGGAGCCCTAGATAACTAGATTAGAAGGAGAGAAACATTTCACTATATATCCTTTTGTACCTTTCAGACTTTGAGTACATTACCTATTGATAAAGTAAACATTATTTATAACCTGTAAGCTTCCTAGAAAGCAGCTAATAAATAAATGGTGGCCATTTGGTACACAGATTATGTTCTCCAAGTGTGGTTCCCAGAGGGGCAACATCACCATCGACCAGGAACCAGTAAGCAACACAAATTCTCAAGTGCTATGGCCAACATACTCAATCAGAAACTCTGGGGGTGGGTGCCAGTAATCTGTGTTTTAACAAGCCTTCCAAGCGATTCTAATAATAAGCTATAAAGTGTGAGAACTACTGTGCTAATAGGTGAGCCTCCTAACTTATCCCTTGCCCCCTAACCAGGGTTAGCCTTGTACTGGACACATGAAGTGTTCATTCAAGAGCCCCTAATCAAGGCCTAAGTGGGCATTTTTGGAGCATGGGTAAGAGGGGTATGGTCAGGTGCCCCCACCAGTACGCTTCTGCATCTTCTTCTTATTCTTCAGGGCAGATGCCAGAGCCTGGCCCTGCTGCAGAGGGTCTGTCTCCATGATCCTCTGAAGCACTGGACGGCGGTCCACAGGGCAGATGTCCACAGTGCTATTATTCCTGGGGCAGTGGTCCACATTGCGTTTAGCCCACCCCATCTGATGACGGTTTGGCTTGGTGCAATACCCAGTAAGATCTCCAATCTGGAGCGAGAGAGAGGGACAACAATAAGGCCTGGGTCCCCCAAAAACTTCTGCAGAGGAGGCAGGGACAGGTTTGCTTAAGAATAGGAAGCCTGTAAAATGAACAAATCAGGAAACTATAGATGATGGCGAGGATGTGGAGAAACAGGCACCCTCTTGCACTGTTGGTGGGAATGCAAACTGGTGCAGCCACTCTGGAGAACTGTGTGGAAGTTCATCAAAAAAATGAAAATAGAACTACCCTATAACCCAGCAATAGCACTGCTAGGAATCTACCCAAGAGATACAGGACTGCTGATGCATAGGGGCACGTGTACCCCGATGTTCATAGCAGCACTTTCAACAATAGCCAAATCATGGAAAGAGACTAAGTGCCCATCAGCTGATGAATGGATAAAGAAGTGGTATATATATACAATGTAATTCCACGCAGCAATGAGAAAGAATGAAATCTGGCCATGTGTGGCATCATGGATGGAACTGGAGGGTATTATGCTGAGTGAAATAAGTCAGGCAGAGAAAGACAGATGCCATATGTTTCCACGCATAGGTAGGCTTTGGGAGACCTAACAGAAAACCAGGGGGGAGTGGAAGAGGGGAAGGAAGGGAAAAAAAAAAAGCCACAGAGAGGGAGGAAGACATAACATAAGAGACTCTCAAGGACTCAGAACAAACTGAGGGGGGGAGGGGGGAGAGTGGGTGACGGGCACAGAGGAGGGCACTTGTTGGGATGAGCACTGGGTGTTGTATGGAAACCAATTTGACAATAAATTATTTAAAAAAAAGAAAAAAAGAAAAAGAAAAAAAATTAGGAAGCCTGGGGCACCTGGGTGGCTCAGTAGGTTAAGTATCCAACTCTTAATTTCAGCTCAGATCATAATCTCAGTTTGTGAGTTTGAGCCCTGCGTTGGGTTCTGTGCTGACAGTGCACACCAGCTTAGGAGACTCTTTCTCCTTCTCTCTCTGTTCCTTCCCTACTTGTGTTCTCTCTCAAAATAAATAAACTTAAAAAAAAAAAAAAACAGGCAGAACTAAGCTCCAAGTCTGGCTCCATCACAAACTAGAAGGTGCTCAGTTAATCTCTCAGCTGCAGTTTGCTCATCTGTCAAATGGGGTAGACAATTGGTAGCTTGCACGGCTTTTACAAGAATAAAATAAAAAAGGGGTTATTTGATTAATGACAATTGGTATTATGATGATTCTTTTTTTAATTCAAATTAATTAACATACAGAGTAGTCATGGTTTCAGGAGTAGAATCCAGCAGTTCATCTCTTACATATAACACCCAGTGCTCATCCCAGCAAGTGCCCTCTTTACTGCCCATCACCCATTTAACCCATTACCCCACCCACCTCCCTTCCAACAATCCTCAGTTTATTCTCTGTATTTGAGTGTCTTATGGTTTGCCTCCCTCTCTGTCTTTATTCTTCCCCTATGTACATCCATTGTGTTTCTTAAATTCCACATGAGTGAAATCATGATATTTGTCTTTCTCTGATTGACTTATTTCATTTAACATAATACCCTCTAGTTCCATCCATGTTGCAAATGGCAAGATTTCATTCTTTTTCGTCACCAAGTAGTACTCTGCTGTATCATCTTTATCTACTCATCAGTCGATGGACATTTGGGCTCTTTCCATACTTAGAAAGACTATTTATTGTCAATTGATAATAAATTGACTATTTATTGTCAATAGTGCTGCTATAAACATTGAGGTTCATGTTTTCAAATGAACACTTTTGTATCCTTTGGATAAACCTAGTAGTGCAATTGCTGGGTCATAGGATAGTTCTATTTTTAATTTTTTGAGGAACCTCCATACTGTTTTCCAGAGCAGCTGCAACAGTTTCCATTCCCACCAGCAGTGCAAAAGGGTTCTTCTTTCTCCACATCCTCGACAACATTTGTTGTTTCCTGAGTTGTTAATTTTAGCCGCTCTGACAGATGTGAGATGGTATCTCATTATGGTTTTTATTTGTATTTCCCTATGGTGAGTGATGTTGAACATCTTTTCATGTGTGTGTGTGTATATATATATACATATATACATATATATACACATCATTTCCTTGCTTAAGAAATCCTTCCAGATATTATGTAGCAATCAAAAAGAAAGGAAAGCGCTTTCAGTAATCATGTAAAATAATCTACAAGATGATTTTGTAACTGAAATAAGCAAAATACAGAATATTATAAATAGCATGCTATTATTTGAACTAAAATAGATCTCTGTATCTCCTTATACATATACATACGTGTGCATAAAGATGGAATAGCTATGTAAGAACATTCAAGTCTGTCACCAAGGAGGGGACAAAGTGGTTGTGCAGGAGAGAAACTTTTCACTGTATACCCTTTAGTACCTTTTAAATTTTATGTCATGTACGCATATTACCTAGTCAAAATATAAATATAAGGAAAAAAATATTTTAAACAAAATCAGAAAAAAAAAGAAAATGCTTTGACAGAAAAAAATAACCAACCTTAAATGTTTTCCTAATACCCATGGCTTAAAGTCAAACACAAGGACTGCTGTGATCTAATTCCAGATTCATCTTTCCTTGTCTCCACTCTCATTCCAACCCCACACCACTAACAATTTCCCTAAAACACTACTCTCCTTTGTGGGCCTTGGGATAAGCTCTGGCTGAGCTCCTAGCCATCGGCTGCTGCCCCTCAACCCCCTGCCACTTGCCCAGAGAATTCCTCAGCCTCCAAGAGGTGGTGCAGCCATCATGGCCTCCAGGAAGACTTCCTTGACTCACAAGTAATATAGGTTAGGGCCCTCAGATCCATGCTTTCCCAAACTGCTCCCACCCCTAATCTGTGTATCTCCCATAACAGTACCGATGTCTGTGTCTGAAACTCACTGAACTGTGACCTCTCAAAGGGCAGAGATACAGGGACTAGCAGAAGAAGCTGAAAGAGCCTCCAAGAGCCAAAGCATGGCATATTGACTTGATCAGTTAGGTGCTGGGGAGCCATGACAGGGGAGGTAACATGGTCAGACTGGGCCATTAGAAACCACAGGACATATGTCCAAGTGAGAAAGGGTTAGAAGCTTAGACTAGGGTTATAGAGAGGGTAGGGATCAAAAGAAGCTGACAGTTTCTCAAGAGACTTAGGAGGGAGAAGCCATAGGACTTACTGACTGACTGTATGGGACACTGAATGCTAGTTGGAGAGAAGAGTCAGGGATATCCAGGTTTGTAACTTGAACAACTAGGTGGCTAAATGGGGATACCTGTTCTCTAAGCTGGAGGCAGGCAGGCAAAGCTCCTTGAGAGAGTATGCCTCTTCCCTGGATCTGCCATTCCCTGGCAAAGGATGCACACCACCTGATGCCCAGGGAGCCCACAAGGAGTAAATGAATAACCTACATCTCCCCACCATTATAGGCAGATCTTATGGGAGCCAGGTGGAAGGGACCAACCACTTTCCAGAGCCTTGGGTAGAGGAGAGGGTTGCCATGAATAAAGAGGACAGGTACCTTATACACGGTGGTTTTATTTTCCATGGCATCTGCTATTTTCATCATCGGAGAACGGAGCCACTTGATCTCCATTTCAAGCGGGTCCATGTCACCCAACAGTTCATCTGATTCTCCAGTGGCCAAGCCTTTAATACAACCAAAATCACTGTCAGCCTCCTCCCTGCAGCCAGCCCCCTGATCCCCACTGATCAGGCCTCAGTGGAAAGGATCTGTGGACACTACCCAAGAGGGTTAGAAAGGAGGACTCTTTCATTCTTGCTGGGAGGACACATGGCAAAGGATTAAAGGCACATGGGCATTCGCCTGCTGGGAGCTGTACTTCAAGTCTTACTTTCCTCATCTGGAAAATAAGAATACCACAAGCGTATGACATAGGGCTGCTGTCACAGCAGAGGATGCCTGAAATGCGCTGGTCTGAGACACTGGTCAGTAAATGGCAGCCACTAGGTTTCCCTCCCTAGGACCAGGCCTCTCTCCCTCTCCCTCTGGCCCCTTGCCTGGAGTTGGCCTCCACTGCAAACCATTAATGTACCTATTGTCCTGGGCCCATATTATCCCCTCTACCTACTTCTAAACTTTGCCCCTTCCTCTAATCCCTACTCACTCTTCAAGATACAACACTAGGACCAACTCCTCTAGGAAACTCTCACCATTAACTTCTCCCTCTCCTCAATTTCTCAGAACTCAATCTTTTGCTAAAGCACATTCTCAGTGATGGAGCCCCTTTTGGCCTCACATGCAGCCAGGGTCAAGCATCATAAGAATGTGAGCTCTAATCCCTCCCAACTGTCCACTTGGTAGAAGAGGTAAGTAAAGTTCAGAAAGAGAATGGACATGCCTTTAAGCACATGGAGAATAAACTCTGAAGAAAGCAAGTCCCCTTGTCCTCATTTAAACTCCAAGGACACTAAAAGGACCAGAGAAGGAAAGCTAATGGTCCTCAAGAGAAACACAGAAACCAGAAGCTGGGCCACCTAGGTCTTTTTCCACTACCCCAGAGTGTCCACAGACAGGCCCAGAGAACACTAGGCACCTTTCCTAGGTGGGGTAGAGATGAAGGGAAGAGCCAGAAGCCAAGTTTGCAGATGGTAGTATCTGAAGAGAACAAACTTCCTATAGGAATTTCAGAAAGTCACACCTCTGTACCCCAGCAAATGATCATCTTAATAACACCTAATATTCACCAAGCCTGTACTATAAGCCAGGTACTGCTCTAAGCGTTTTTACATATTAAATAAGTCTTCATGACCATATTATCTTATCAAGTAAGTGTTACTGTCACCATTTTACAAATGATGTCATTGAGACATGGAAAAATTAAGAAACTTACGCACATCACACAGCTAGTAAGAAACAAAACTTAGATTTGAATCTAGGCAGTCCATTCTTTTAACCACTTAGCTACTCTGGGCTAGGACAGTCTTAGACAACAGGGCAGAAGAGCTCATTTAAATGCCATCTCTGCCTGCCACTGACCGGGCACCATTCAGCAAGTATCACCTTTCTGTGACTCAGGTGTTTCCCCACCAATGGTGATAAGAATGAAAATCTAGGAATAGACATGCAATGGCTGAGACAAAGCCCAGGACAACAAGAGAGAAGGGGTTTTATATAGGAGTGTCTTCGTCCATTCCAGGTCCCAAGAGATGGGGAAAGGACCCTCATATTTCCTAAGCACCCCACTGTGTACACAGTACTTCACTGACTTTTTTTCTATCTACCAAGAGACCACAACCACCCCCCACAGCCCAGATTATAATTCTCCACCTTGTGGGAGAAAACATTAAGCTTAAGAGTTGGTTCAACAATTTTCCCAAAGCCAGAGTAGGGCCAGGGCAGGGGGGGATCAAACATGGGATTTGTTGTTGGGTCTGTGTGGCTCTCACCTAGGGCAAGACAAAGTGCCAGACAGGCCATTCCACTCACCCCCACTTACATTCCATGGTATCTTCATTGGCCTGCTCGGTATCCTCAATGTCAAAAACTTCAGTCATCTCCTTAATGATCTCAGCACTGAGATGAGCAGGCAAAGTATGGGTGGCAGGTGGGAGTGTATAGAAGCTGATCTTCCCACTGCATTGGGAGGTGGGAGGAAATTGGTGATGTCATTAAGAGAAAAAATGACTAAAGAGAGGATGAGTTCCCAAGTCAGAAACAATGAGGAACAAGAAAACCCACAGTGGCTTTGGAACAAGAAGTTGAGTTGCTGGATAACCACTGGCCATAAATTCCTGATCAGGACATGACCTGGTGCTTTGTCTTTCCCCTGCCCTAGGACCCAGGATGTCAGGCTGCCCCACCACTAAACACAGATGCACCCCTTTGTGGAGCCTGACTCTCAGCAGGTCTCACCCTTACTCCTAGCCCCATTCTCACCTCACCCAGTCAGCCAAAACAGCTTTGGCTGCCTGCTCCTGACTGTATATGCCTCCCTTCTTCTTCTTCCCCAAGCGGTGAGCCACCGCAGTCAGAAAGTGCTCAGTGGTCTGGAACCCAGAGATGCCATAATAGTTGGAAATCTGGTGAAGAGAGAAAGAAGAGAAACAATGAAGAAACCCGAGGGGCCTTTAGAGTGGGGCAGGGCATGAGCTAGAGCCTTCTGTACCTCCTCCAGGTTACAGCGCTGCAGGATGGTCTCTACTGGGGTCACAGGGTCTGCCAACTTCTGCACATGGATGCAATTGCGCAGGATGGTGCCCACCTCTGAGTTCGGTCCTGGGACAATGCCTGGGGCATCCAGCAGCCTGATGAACTTATCCAGGTAGACCTCCTGCATGAACCTAGGACAGAAAAGAGGAAAGAGGAGATAAGAGAGAACACAGGATACTGATGAGCAGGGATGTGTCTGGTATTCTCTCGGTCCTGGGCACACAGCTGGGAGAGGGGTGAGGGGCAGATAGCATACAGATGAAGATGGAGACATGTGGGGCTGGGGGCTCTGGGGCCTACAAACCTGGGACTAATTCTAATCTAGTCCCTGGCACTAAGGACTAAGCAGTAAGACCATGGACAAGTTTCTGACTCTCTGAGCCTCTGCCGCTTCATCAAAGAAGTAGAGTTGCTTATCTGTAGTCCAATCTTACATGGCTGCTAAGAGACTTAAAGGAGCTAAGGGGGAAAGTACCCAGCTCAGTGCCTGGCCCACACCAATGGCTATTAGTGAGACTCCCATGCCCAGAGGAAGAATCAGATAATGGGGCAAGATAAGGAAGGAGGCAGGGGCTGAAGTCATGGGAGATGGGGGAATGGTAGGGTCAAGGAGCTGTGGAGTCCAGGAGCAGGCAGGTACTTACTTGGTGACCCCAGGAACAGCTCCCACACTGCATGCACGGCTGCGCTTCAGGCTATTGATCAGGCTACTCTTCCCAACATTGGGAAGGCCTATAAAGGAACAACAGATGGCTCAAGGCAAGAAGGGCCCTCAGCAACACTTGGGCCAGCCTATATGCAGACAACCCAGGCAGGGACAATGACCAAGCCATGCGGAAGCCAAAAACAGAGCCTGGCCTCCTGCCTTCCCATCCAAGGCCCTGGGCAAGTCCCAACACGGCCTTCCTAACCCTTTCCTCCATTTGTGAGCATACTGGGTAGACAGGTCTCTAGATGTGACACTCACCTCCCACCTACAACCAGCCTGGGAAAGGCGCTCAAGTAAGGCCTCCGTAACATGATCCAACAGAGGGTATATATCAGGACATGTCCGTGAAACAGAGAACCATCTGTCCTGGTTTAAAATTCACCTGGCAGGGGATGGGAGTGCCCATTCTAGATGTCGGTCTCTCAGAGCAGCTGTCTGCTTATGGTGCATGTTCTTCTGTTCGAGCACCTGTGAGCACCTCTAAGCCTGTGGATGTTTCTGTGTGCTACTCCCTCACCAGGTCTCTCATTCTCATCATTGTCTTTCTCTGTGTGCTAGAATTTATACACAGACCACCCCCTCATGGATGTGCCTGTGTGTGTGTACTCCTCATGTGCAGAAGTCTCTGTACATCAATCTGTATCTGTGTATGTGTGTGTGCACGCACATGCATATCTCTTGGTAATCCTCACTCTAAATGTTACTGTTTTTTTCCATTTTTACTTTCTCTCACTCTCTTCTCTACCATATATTTCTTTGTGTATCTCTATCTAAGCACCTTTCTCTGCTGATTTGTCTCCTTGTTTCTCATTCTAGCCATTGTCCTTTCTGATTGTCCTCGCCCCACCAATTCTGCCTCTTTTTAATTCCCTCTATGCCAACTTCTCCCAGTCTCTTTCGGTGTTCCTTCTCTCCATGGGCTTGTCTCTGTTTGTATGCCTCTGTATGTGTGTCACTATGTTTTCGTCTGTCTCCCTGTCTATATCCCTAACCCCTCTATCTCTATTTCTCTATGAATATACATTTACAGGGAGCAAAGCTGGGGCAAGAGTGTAGGAAGGACTTGATTTGCATATATGTTGCCTCTGGATCTGGACATGTTTGCACAAGTATAGATCTGTACATGTATTTGTGGATCTGCATGTGTTCACAGGTGTGTGTGTGTGTGTGTGTGTGTGTGTCTGATCCTCCATGTCTATCTCTTTGTTCTTGGCTCTTTCCATGTGCACCTCCCTCTCAATCTGTCTATCCCTGTGTCTGCCTGTCTTTCTCATTCTTTTTTTTGGTATGCAGATCTGTCTCTCTGGGTGCATGGAGTGTCTAGCCCTCTCTGCAGGTCTCTGTGCACATGTCTGTCTCTATGTTGCTTCTGGTTATCTTTTTGTTTTCATTATTTCCCTCTCTCTACATGCCTCTGTCATTTAAAGCCATCATTCCTTTCTACTCCCCACCAATCCCATCTCCCAGTTCTTTTTCTAGGTCTATTCAGGTCTGTATATCAGGTCAGGACTTTTTCTCAATGTCCAGCTCCCTCCGATGTTTTTCTCTCTTGGCTTTACTTCCTCTTCCTGACAGTCTATCTCTTCTTCTCTCAATTTCCCTATTCTCTCCCCATCATCCTTCCTTCAGTGTCCTGGGTTCCATACAGGCCCAGGTTTGAGCATCAGCTCTACCTTGTCGCACACAGGGCTGATCCCCACAAGTCCCTTTCCCTTCTCTGGGCCTCAGTGTTCTTATCTGTAAAAGAGAGATGTTCACCCTCCCCCCATCCAGTTCTGGTAAGATGAGATGGCACCAACACCAAGCATAGCCCTGTGTATTTGGTCCATGGCTCTAATACTCAATGCATGGTGGTAATTCTGAGTATGCCTTCTTACATTCACCAATACATATCACAAATCACAAAACCCTTCCTGAACTGCTCCTCTCTTCCCCAGAAGGGTAACACAAAGCTCCCAGAATCCTTCGCGTAGCAAAAAAACCCCTGCTCAAGGAAGGAGCCTGGACCCCATGATCTCCCTCCAGGCCTTACCCACAACACCCACACGAATATGGGTGCGCACTTCACCAAGACGGCAATAGTTTCCCAAAACCCTCATGAGGTTTTCAGCTCCAAAGCAGGCTTTGCTTTTCAGCAGTGACTCAGAGGCCTGATCCACTGGCACAGTGGAACGATTCTGGAAAATGAAGGGTTATTACAAAAGAGGCATTAGGTGAGAAATATGGTCTGAGTCCAGGTTTCCAACTTTCAGTGAAACTTTCACGGCCACCTCCCTGTGATCATCAAGATCTCCAAGGCTGAAACTGAGGGCTTCTCACACAAGTCCTGAATACCAGCCATTTCCCTGCTGCACAAGGCCTGTTTTTCCACTCTCACTGCATCTTCAGTCTTCTCTGTCCCTCCCTCTCTCTAGACACACAGATCTCTTGCCTCCTTCAGCAGGGGAAAGATGGCATCCTGGCCTCTAGACAAGCCAGGTTTGAGTTCCAGCTCTGCCTCTCATGGGTGTGTGTGCATCAAATCCTGTTCCCCTTCCCTGGGCCTCAGTGCCTTCATCCACAAAACGGGTACACTACCCTCCCTGCCTGTCCTGACAATATACTGCATGGCCCATAGCCTACCTTCCCTTGATCCCTCACATAGGACAAGGCCATTCCAACCTCCAACTCCTTATTCCTGATGCCCTTCCATCTCTTCCTCTTTCCTCACTTACCTAACAAAGCAATGCAAAATAGGAATTAAGCTAAATATCCATCAGTAAGAAATAGGTTAAGAAAATATATCCTTAAAGTAGAATACAAATGAAAGAGAAATGTCAGAAAAGGATGCTCACCACATTTTTTGCCATCAAGAAGGCCAAAAACTATAAATGAGATATCAGGTTTCTCCCAAATGAATAAAGATTAAAAGGTTTAATGATATCAAATGTTAGAAAGGATGTATGGAAATAAGCCCTATCGCACATTCATCTATCCCAGTGGTAGGTAGATATATTGGTACAGCCACTAGAAGGAACACAATTTGTCAGTGTCTGGGAAAATGTAAAATACATAAAGTATATGACCTAGCCACTTCACCTCTCAGTACCCAACCTATACAAACACTCACCCACCAGCCAAGATAACATGTGCAAGGATGTGTGTTAAAGTACTACTTATAATGATTAAAAATTAGAAACTAATTTTATTTAGCATAAGAAAAGAACACCTCTACAAAAAAATTGCCACAAAAAAAAAGCAAGCCCCAGGATGACACATATGAATGACACTTCCAAACACTTCCTTCTCTATTTCTCTATATATATACATCTACACACACATAAAACAAAGAAAAACATCTGAAAAAATAGGACCGAGCTAACAATAGTGGTTATCTCTGGGTATAGATAAAGGAGATTGGAATTAAGGGTACTAGTGAAAAGTTACTTAAGCTGTCTGTAATTGCTTTTATTTTTTTCTCCTTTATTTTTTCATAAATAGGAAGTTCTACACCTGGTGCAAAATTGAAAACATGTCCCGCAGCACTCAGTTTCTCTCCTCAGAAGCAACCAATGTTTCTGTAATACTTTAACATTTTACAACAAAAATGTGTTTCTGTGTTAATGACATAATTAGAAAGTAGTGTGATTTGTGTTAAACAGAAAAATGGAAACATAGGTTTTAAAAAAATTTTTTTAACGTTTATTCATTTTTGAGAGACAGAGACAGAGCGCGAGTCGGGGAGGAGCAGAGAGAGGGGGAGACACAGAATCCAAAGCAGGCTCGAGGCTCTGAGCTGTCAGCACAGAGCCCGATACGGGGCTTGAACCCACAAACCGTGAGATCATGACCTGAGCCAAAGTCAGACACTTAACCAACTGAGCCACCCAGGTGCCCCGGAAACATAGGTTTTTAAAAATTAACAAATAGTTAACTATATTTTCCAAATTTTCTATGGACAATATGTATTACCCTTATAACTGGGGAAAAAAAAACTTCCCAAAAATCTAAAATGTAGGAAGGAGTAAAGTGAAACAAATATTAAAAAGTCATCTAGTAAAGCAAAAAGCTCAAAGTTGAAGGCCCAGTTCAATCAAGGACCAAGGGCTGGAGGCCATACTCCAAGTCATGATCCTCCAACCCTAGCCCCAGGCTACCTTGAAAGAGGCTAAATGCCCCTGGGTCCAGCTTACCAAGTTTTTGACCTGATGCTGTGTGCTGGCCTTGAAAGCCACTGTTGGCAGCTCATTCCGAAGGTAATCAAGCCACTTCTCCACAACCTCTTTGGGGACCAGATCTGGGTAAAATAGAAGCAGGTAGGACTTAGTAAGGAGAACATCACTTTGATGGTTCACTCCAAATACACATTCACCCACACCAAGGCTAGACCAACCTCCTGCCAATAGATGTCTCTCTTGCCCTACCAGTACCTGTCCAGTTCCTAGGTTAGAATTAGAAAGGACAATTTACTTTAGGGCACCAGTTGGCCCTTCCTGAGGGGACCTCTGTCCCTCAGGGAAAACAGGCAAATTAACTGTTTGGCCCCAGATACCTTCCTTCCAAGCCAGGCTTCCTGAAGATTGTTTCCCATCCTCTCTGTGGATCATTCTAGGTTGTGCCAAATGTCAAGAAGAACTCTGACAAGAAGATGGCTACCATTTGTGGAGTACTAACCATGCATGTACCAAGCACTTTATCATTAATTCTCACAGCAACCCTATGAGGCTGGAACAATCACATCTAGAGAAATGGAAGCTCTCAGGTGACATGACTTGTCCAAGATCCAAGAGAAAATTAACAGTACAACTGGGATAAGACCCAGATCTCAGTGACTCTTGAGCCCATGTGATCTTATGCCCTAGTCTTTGGGTTCCAGCTTAGGGTAGACAGGAACTCTCCCAACTTCTGTTATAGTGTGTGTGTGTGTGTGTGTGTGTGTGTGTGTGTGTGTGTGTGTGTGTGTGTGTGTGTGTGTGTGTGTCACCTCTCAGATTCCAAGCTTTAAAAACTGGATAAGAATTCCTACTTTGCAAAACTGTTATAACTACCCTTGAGTTGCTGAGTCTCAGGGTCTGGTCAGAGCTAGTCTTTCAAGAAGGTTTGATCCCTGTTCTGCCCCCAACACCCACCAATCTTGTTCAAGACCAGGACCAACTTCTTGTTGCCTTCTGCCTGCAGGACAGCCTCTTCCATTTGGAAGCAGCGACAGCCCAATGGGTCCCTGGCATCCAGGACTTCCAGGATCACATCAGAGTATTCTACCACCTGCAGGGCAGAGGACAAGAGGATGAAGGCAAGGAAAAGATTGGGATCGATCACAAAGGCCCATGAAAGAAAAGGCCTCCATCTCAGTCAGGAAAAACAGAAATGGAGAGGATATGGGAAAGGACTGGTGCCCTCCCTAAAGAGTCTTAAGAAATAGGTCCTGATACCTTACGGAACTCCTTGTAATAAGCCTTCCTTGTAGCCTCATCATCCAACTGAGGAAACATATTTAATTCCTGCAAAACTTCCTCCTAAAGGAAAAAAAAAAAAAAAAAAAAAACAGAGAAAGAATGGTCCAGGGAGGAAAAAGGGAGTGAAAGTCAGGGCTTTGGAAACCATGACAAGCTTTGACCAGTCAATAAAGCTGGGAACTGGAAGAATGTATAGATCCACATGGTGGATATATGTGCCTGTGTGTAAGTATGTGCTCAAGTACTAGTTAGAGACATGAGTATGCATCTGTGTGCATACGTAAAGAATGTGAGAGGGAGGTATACATGAGAAAAATAACCTGTGGGGAGAACATGGGATGGAAGAGGCAAAATAATGCACTTTATGTTAGAAAAGGAACTTTGAATTGGAAAGCGCATATTCTGTGAGATGAGAATACATGCCAGAAGGGCAGTAAGAAGTCCAAGAAGGAAGATGGCATCCCCCTCACACACACTCCTCTGTCAATCCCTCCCTCACATTTATACCTTCTCTCCCCCACTGTCCCCTGGTCTTAGGTCGCCCTTCCCCTACTCCCAACCCCGTCTTTGGGTTCCAGCTTAGGGGTTTTCCAGTCATAGACAAGGCTCAAAATGACCTCCTGCCTCCCTATCTTCCCTCCCTTCTTCCCTTCCAGTTTCCCATCTTCTCTGCACTAATTCCCTACTTCCCCTCCAACAATCTCACATCCTCCCTCTTTCCCTTTCACAGAGCAATGGCACTAGATGCTTCTGAGCAAACCCAAACCAGTCTGACCCAGAAGCAAAGGCTGCTCTCTTACCTTGTGCTCAAACTCCTCCTGGCGTTGTAGGGCATCCTGACAGTAGCTCTCGATGGTCCTACGTCTGTGTCTCTCTTGCTCTCGCGCAGCCTGCTGCTTCTCCCTCATTTCCTCAACCTAATAAGTGAACACACATCAGAACTACAGCTGACTAGATCTGTAGCCTAAGGGAGGGATGGGAGACCTCAAGTAACAGGGAACAGGTGACGGAGGGAAGAAACCAAGAAACCATGTTGATATGGCAGAGGTAGGAGGAACAGAGATACAGGGAGAGAACAAATATGACAGAAGGGGATAAGGGGCTTGAGAGAAAATAAACACGAGATGAGGGAAGGGAAAGTGTGGCAGAGAACAAAAGAAAGAGGGCATGTGAAGCTGAGAGAGAATGTGTTCTCGGAAAAGGCAACCAATTAAGACCACAGGGAGAAAGAGGACAAGGTCCTGGGATGCTCCATCATTTAAAGAGCAGGAAAATGAAGCAGCAGCCATAGAGACTAGAAAAGAGGAAGGAAGACATCCAAGAGAGTGAGATGACAAGAAAGTCAAAGTGAGGGTGTTCCAAAGAAAACATGGTCTCAAATCCTGAGAATTCGGATGAGATGATGGAAGGAAACCATCCATGAGTGTGATGTCAGAGAATGAACGGATAGTGAGGCTGACAGGAGTTGTTTCAGCAGAGCAGTGGGAACACAGCAGGGCAGCAATGGACTGGGAGATGAGCAAATGGAGACACTAAATCAAGTATCAAAGTGCCCATGTTCTCTTCCCTCTTCTGCAAACAGCCTCAACAACCCTAACAACTTTGGTCTTTGCCCCTCCATTCACCACTTCTGTGGACCTGGCACTCAGGCCAGGCCCTCTCTCTCCCCCAAGGTCAAGGGCTTACCCTCTTCTTCTTTAATTCAGCCTCCCGACTGGCATGATCATTGGAGTGAACAAACTGGGGAGCAGAGGCCACTTTGGAAGCTGTTTTCTTTCCATTCTGCTTTGTAGGCTGGTCACCGCACGAAAGGAAACAGTCAACAGAGCTAATAAATTTAGGGAAATCACCCATCCTGGAGGGTTAAAGCTGCTCAAAAGTAAGCAAAAAGAAGGGCTCCATTCCCACAGGTCTGCCCATCTGGCTAGAGAGAAACTCTCTCTCCTAGGCAGGGGCTGACTGAGGAACCCCAGGAAAGGTGGGGACAAATGGAAAAGTTTCCCAATTAAAGGCCAAGGGAAACGCTAAGTAGCTCTCAATGTGTGGTTCTTGGACCACAGCAGTAACATCACCTGGGAACTTGTTAGAAATATAAATTATGGGAGGCCATGACAGACCTACTAAATCAGAAACTCAAGGCTGGGGGCCGGCAATCTGTGTTTTAGTCAGCCCTCCAGGTAATTACCCAAAACTACCTAGAGGGCTGGTTATAGTTTGGAAACTTTAACAGACTAAAATTTGAGAACCACTGCTCTGGCCCATCTTACTTATCTACACCTTTCCTAGCAGGACCAGGAGCTGGAGCCAAAGATTCTATTTTGGCCTTCCTCCTCAGCAAGAGCAATTGGGATTTGGGAATCAGACAGATTCAAGTTCCAGCTGTGCTACCTTGAACCTAGGAACTTTCTCACTAAGGCTGTTTCTTAAAAATGGGATGATGCCAATCCCTACACCAAGGTAACTCAAGCACAAACCAGTACATGGCTTGTGGTGGAAACTTAGTAAATGCTGACTCTCTACTGAAGCCAACAAGAGAGGGAGGAAAAGCCAGATCCTCTAATTCCAGTGTGGTGCTCTATCTGGAATGACCCATCTACTGGGATTTGTAGGCCTCTTCCAGAGCAGGCAGCCCTGAACTACCCCCAACAATGGGTATACCTTACCTGAAGGTGGAGCCAACTTACCTTCTTGCAGCCTTTGGAACCTTTACCTGTTTTTTTATTTTCTACAAAAGAAAAAAATAGCTATTATCCACCTATCCAACATCCGTTTATACCTTAATCAAAGCCAAGTCACACTGGGAACCTAAGGAGGACTCAGATACCATGTCTGTCCAGACTCAGAAGAAGAAAGACATGAAGATGGCAGCAACGGGGTCAGAGGAAGTACTGGATAAAATATTTGAGGCATTATTTTAATGCAAACTGAAACAATGCTTATGGGAATTCTGTGAAGAGTGACCTGAGTGCATGCTTTTGACTCCTCTCTCTCCCATATGTTCTGGCTGGGGGCAACTCACCAATTGCTGCACCAAGCTGAAGTTGGGGGCTGACAGCATGGGAAGGTGATCTGAGAAGTCCCAGGTGGCTAAGCCAGGGCAGATACCCTCAGCATACAGGGAGAGAACTGCTCCTTCCTGCTGACCCTGCTCTGACCATTACCTCCTAAAGGACTTGCTCTATTTAGCCAAACTGAGGCCTCCCTCGGATACAAGGAAGAGAGAGCTCACTTTCTTCAATCACATCTAAACAAAGCCCAAGAACTGAAGGGGCCTCACTCTCTTCATGAGAAGTCCCATCTGTCATCCCCTTCACAGCTGGCCTTGGGAAACCATGCTTCCTTAATTCTTACCACCTGCAAGGGTACTAAAGGAATTCATAGAGAGGGAAATTCTGGAAGGTCAGGATATATACAAACAAATATAGGGGCAGTTTGGGATTACCAGAGGCTCCCCAATCACATAAGGTGGTTCACACCAAAGCAGAGTTAACACAGGAAACAGAGAATTTAAATACTATTGTAAATTCTTAAGGGGATTCAAGAAGATACTTCAAAGGAACTATGAGAAAAAAAATTCCCAAAACTTGATATTAAATAAAAATTCAATAGTTGTAGTGAAAAACAGCACAGACGTCATGAACAACCAAACTAATAAGCTGGAAGATCAAGGGAAGAGCTTGCTTAAAACTCTAAAGAAATGGAAATTATGAGTAAAAATAGCAAATGGAGAATGGACTCGGGAGAGCTAATATCTAAATAACACAAGTTCCAGAATGAGAAAAAGGTATAAATGAGAAGCAGTTATTTTTTAAAATGATGATGAAAGTTCCTTAAATTGAAAATAGGCTTAAGGTTTTAGATTACAAAGACTCATGGAGCACCATGATTAACAAAAGACATACCATAGTCATACTTTGATGAAATTTCTCAACTCCAAGGATAAAGAGAAAATCTTATGAACTTCCGAACAGGAACTTCCAACAAAGGTGAGAGGCAGACAGCCTTCTCAAATCTACGACTCTTAACATTTAAAGCAGAAGAACCATTACAAAGTTCTGAAACAAGGAACAAGCTAAATTCCTATACCTAACCTTCTTTTACATGAAGATAAAAGACATTTTCAGATGTGCAAAGATTAGCACCTGAGTTCTGGTAAAACTATAGTTGACCCTTGAACAACACAAGTTTGAACTCCATGGATCCACCTACACAGAATTTTTTTTAACAAATACAGTGCAGTACTGTAAATGTGTTTTCTCTTCCTTATGATTTTCTTAACATTTTCTTTTCTCTAGCTTCCTTTATTGGAAGAATACAGTATATAACACATTCAACAAAATACATGTTAATCGACTGTTGTGTTACCGGTAAGGCTTCTGGTCAACATTAGGCTATTAGTAGTGAAGTTTTTGGAGAATCAAAAGTTATGTGTAGATTTTTGACTGCACCGGGGCTTGAGGCCCTTAACACCCAAGTTGTTCAAGGGTAAACTATACTTGAGGAAGTCTACCAGCAAAAATAAAAATTAACTCAGAATAAAGATCTCAAGCTAAAGGAAACAAATAATAGTGGCCAGGAAATCTATTAAAGCTTTAAATTAAAAAACAAAACAAAACAAAACAGAAAAACTTACCATTAAATCTTTAAAAATGTTACTAATGTAGCTAAGAACTGTAATGCATATTTAGAAAAGATTTTTAAAATCCAGGAATCATATCATAAGGAAATAGCTCAGCATCAAAATACCAAATTATTTCAACAAAATCCTAGAATCAAGCAATAGGAGTTGGAAAATCAAAATCATGGAAGCATGCTTAATGTCTTACTTTGGAAGGGCAGGATAAAAATATTTATTACTTAATTTTGGTAAAGTGACAGAGAGATTCAAGTTTAATTATGTTTGATACAAACATGAATGCAATTACTACCATAACTTTAATTACTGGTAGAAGATTTTTTTGAACTTGAAAAGTAAATAAATCAGAGACTAAGAGGAAACAAAAAGTATAAAATAAGATGGCAGGAATTAGACCAAACATATTAGTTACCAAGATCAATGTGAATGGATCAAATTTCCCTGTAACAACAGCAACAACAACAACAGACCTCAAGTCTCCTTTTCTTCTAAAGTACTCATGTTGCAATGAAAAGAATGTGAGGCTGGGAATGAACCAGGACTGGCCACTTTACTCAACAATTTCCATCTGCCTAACTTCTCTAGAAACTGGGGGCCAGTGCTGGATACAGGCACACAATAAAAGAAAATACATCACTTAGTGAAGGGGAAAACATCTGCTTCAGAGGGGAGAAAGGAAGGCAGGAAGAGAGAGGGGAAAGTGGGGAAGAAAGGAAGGACACAGTCATCACTCACAGCACTGCAGCACTCAAGGAGCCACTGTTAACCTGTCTTGTAACAGCTTCAGAGAGAAAACTACTATCATTTTGTAGCCACCCAGAACCAGACCTAGATTTCCATTCTGGCTCAATAACTACCTAGCTACGTGACCCTGAAAGAATTTTCTTAAATCTCTGTGAGCCTCAATATTTCCATCCACCAACACTCACATCATTACTCAAAGGCAGGTCTCTCATTCACCCATCATCTCCCATACTCTCACCCTAATTCTTCCACCTCTCCTTGGAAACAATTCCCCAACTTTCTGCCTTAATGGAGACTCAGCTCTCCTGCTTCACCTTCCCACCTCTGGAAAGGTGGCTGTTGTTTCCTCAGGCACATGAATGCTTTGTGGGCTAACAGGTGGAGGAGGTGTCCTCTGGACTCACCATTGCCAAACTAAAACTACTTCTCCCTCTTGTTAAAAAAAAAAAAAAAAAAGAGGGGGGGAAAACCCTGCTCTTCTTGAGACTGCTACTATACCTGTCACCTATGAGTCACTTTTCCTCATTTATTGACACGCCTGGCACATAGCTTTACTTTCAACCTGACTCTTGCCATCATCAACCTGAGTAACTTTGGTGACCCCAGGGCTCCTTCCAACATGGGTTTCACACTTCCTCGACATCCCCACTCCATGAAGCCACCTGCCTACCCATTGCTGTGGTGATGCCTATGATCATCATCTGTAACTGCCTGGACTTCAGAAAGCAGTCTCAAACATCCCTCTCACCCATCTTGGAGCTCATTTGTTCGCCCCCTAGTCTTCCAAAGGGAAGTCTCCACTCGTTCCTTATTCATCAGCCATCCCCCTACTCTCTCTCCCTATGCAGCACACATTCCAGTCTGTCATTACAATGGATTACATACCTGTGCCACTAGCCACAGGAAGCTATAAATCTTTTAAGTGACAAAACACATCCTCCTCTTTAATAACCATTCAAAAATGTACAACAATTAAAATTGTATTTGAACACTCCTTGTAGGGCTCCTCAATAACCTCCTCAGATTTAATCATTATAATCACCATTTGGGTCCAAGGTATGACTGAGAGGGAGGGTGGCTGCACCATGAGGCACCTCCCCCGTCTTCCACTGCAGTCATTCCAGTTAGTCTGATCATTACTTTAGCTGCAGTTTACCAAAGTCTGTGTTTTGTGAGCACATGTAAAGTTTTTGTTTAATATTGACCATTTTTCCCACCCATCTAGATATATATGATTATTCTTTAACAGGTAATAAGTCATATGGTTCCAAAATAAAAAGGTGTATTTTGAGAGGTCTTCCACACTTGTCCCTAGCCACTGCACTCTTCTTACTATAACAAGAAACCACTTTATTAGTGAAAATGCAAATATATGTCATCTTATGACATATATTTCCCCCCATTTTCTCCCACTGATGATAATATAGTACGTCCTCCTTGCTTTTTTCATTTAACAAATATTGCAGATCTTTCCATCTAATATTTTTCCATACAATACTGTCTCTATATAATCTTTCCATATAATACTTCATTTATTATTTTATTATAATACTTCATTTCTTTTAAACTGCCAGGGTTCTTTTGTATGCATACACTCTACTTCATTTAACCAGCTAATTATTGTCTTTTTCATCACTATCAATAATCTTATTATCATTGGTATTTGATATTCTTAAAAGTATAATTAATTTTGTTCATTTTTCTTGTGTTGAAAAAAATGATTATTTACTTTTGGTATTCACATAACCACAGTCTGATATTTGTTGAAATTTTTGTATGATATATAAAGTAAATGTACTGAATTTTTTTTCACCAAGCCCACATAGGCAGGGCCACCATCCACACAGAATATGGGATCACTAGGTGGCACAATTCTTGTCCAGTCTATATTGTCATTTTCTATGTGGACTACAGCAAGATAAAGGCAGGAAGCACAGAATGAAACCTGTCCTAATGTTCCTACCTTCCCTCTTAAATGGGAGAGTCTACTATGCATCACATTTGTCTTCTCTCTCTAGGCTATAAAAGCATAGTAGTAGGAGGGAGGATTGAGTTAGCACACTGAGACATCCTAGCGCCTGGCACACAGTAAGTACCAAACAGTTATGTCTGGTCATGTTTGGCCCTTGGGACACAAAGATAAACCAGATGTGGGTGAGAAGTTAACAGCATAGTGGAGGAAACCAACTCGATCATACGGTGTCAATAGTCCCAGTTCCTGTGGGTACAGACGGTAGAAACCAAGGGAGGAGCTTAATGGGAGATTCCCAGAGGAAGTGATGTGTAAGTTGAAATCTGAAAGACGAGCAAGAGTAATCCAGTTCAAGAATGAGGAAGAAGGGAGGAAAAGAGTCTCAAAGGCAGAAAGAACAGCAATTTGTCTCCACTGTCTGGTATATACTGCTATTCACCTCAGATCCAGTCACTTAACCTTGTCGAGCCTCCTTCCTCAACTGTAAAATGGGAATGGGGGATAAATGGAATACCACCTCCAAGGAAGTTGGGAAGACAACAATGATACCATACATAAAAGACAGACTAAATGATCTGGTACATAATGAGCAATTTATTATTTTAGTATATTTGACACACAATGTTACACTAGTTTCAGGTGTACAACGTAGTGATTCCACAAGACAAGTCTATGTCTATGCATTATGCTATGCTCAACACAAATGTAGCCACCATCTGTGGTACTACAGTACCACTGACTATATTCCCTATACTGTACCTTTTAATTCCATGACTTACTTCTTCCATAACTGAAAGCCTGTATTTCTCACTCCCCTTCACCTATTTTGCTTATCCCCTCATGCCATACTGAGCAATTTTTAAAAACAGAACTACCCAATGATCTAATAATCGCATTACAGGGTATTTACCCAAAAAATACAAAAACACTAATTCGAAGGGATACTTGCACCCCAATGTTTATAGCAGCATTATCTACAATAGCCAAATTGTGGAAACAGCTCAAGTATTCATCAACTGATGAATGGGTAAAGATGTAGTATATATAGACAATGGAATATTACTCAGCCACAAAAAAGAATGAAATCTTGCCATTTGCAAAAACATGGATGGAGCTAGAGTATAATACTAAGCAAAATAAGCCAGAGAAAGACAAATACCATATGATTTCAATCCTACGTGGAATTTCAGAAACAAAACAAATAAGCAAAATTTAAAAAAAAAAAAAAAGAGACAAACCAAGAAATAGACTCTTGGGGCACCTGGGTGGCTCAGTTGGTTGAGCATCTGACTTTGCCTCAGGTCATGCTCTCACAGTTCATGAGTTTTGAGCCCCACATTGGGCTCTGCACTGACAACATAGAGCCTGCTTCAGATCCTCTGTCTCCCTCTCTCTCTACCCCTCCCTTGCTCTCTCTCTCTCTCTCTCTCTCTCAAAAATAAACATTAAAAAAAAGAAACAGATGCCTAACTATGAGAACAAACTGATGGTTACCAGATGGGGATGGATGAAATAAGTGATGGGAATTAAGGAGTGTACTTGTCCTGATAAGCACTGGGTGATGTATGGAATTGTTGAATCACTATATTGTATACCTCAAACTAATATAACTCTCTATGTTAACTCTACTGGAATTAAAATTTTTTAAAAAAGAAATAATTTTTTAAAAGTTGCCATGAAATACTATAAATACTCATTAAAGCTTAGCATTAGGAGGGGGTGGTAAGAGAAACTCACTGTGTCTATGTTTCATCATGATGACTGACTTGAAAGCAGGTAGGTTCAAATCTGCAGGCTTTTGTCCTGTCAGAATGGAAGAAGAACCAATGTGAAGACAGAGAGGGGAACCACGATGCCACAAGCTCCGTTCTGAGCCCCCTGAAGGCAAAGTGAAATGTTAAAGAACTTGATAAGAAAATCCTAACAATTAGAGGAACCCTAAGGGGTTATAATGGAGTTGGGGCCTGGTATAGTTGAATCTACACAGGGAAGGCAGCATCACACTACCCAAAAGGTGACTAGATCTATGCCTCTCTTCCTGGATGGAGTCACTGCCTGAATATATCAAATGGGGTCCTTGGTCCTCAATCCTCCATCCTGTAGTGTTATATACCCTAGCATCAAATCTCTCTATGCTGGGGGTAGGGTATGCAAGGATGACCTGTTTCTACATAGGATATTAATAGTACCTCTTTTCCCAAGTAGAGGGTTCTATGTCTGATCTACCCTGGAAGGAGGGGGAAAGATAGATATCAGGAGTCTACCCTAGGGAAAAGGGACCTCAAAACAATGCTTTTAATCTGTGTTTATGTTATACTGAGGCCAGAAGGTCAGTGCAAAATTTTGAGGGTGGGGAATCTATACCTGCACGTGTGGATGGGATCTGTTCCTTGGTGAATGGAGGTGAGGAGATGCCTTCCGTTGCTCTACTATGGGGTGCAGAGGAACTGTGAAAAACAGCACAGTGGTTGTGTGCATCTCTGCTGCATGGGAAAGAAGTGAAGGTCTATACATTTCTAAGTTGTCAGGGAGGAGTCCTGGGTCTCTTTACCCCTGGGAGGGCTGGGGTGAGGGGAGAATGATATGCCTGTCTCCACTACAAGGTGACATTAATTGCTACACTAATGAAGGGGGGGTGGATCATGCAGCTTTGCGTGAATGGGGCCCATACCTTGCCTGTAGTGGGCTATTCCGGATCCTTCCGTAGGAGGTGGGATGGGGGATGATCTGTTTATCTTTCAAATGGGTTGAGGTCAGCAGCGTGCTAACACCGAAGGGAATAGGACCTCTAGTTCTCGCATGGAGGTGGGGGGTAGGGACACAGCTATAAATTCAGTGGATCAGCCCTTACACTTTGGGCGGGCATGGGGGGGGTGGCTGTGTTTTTATCCTGGATGGAGAAAGAGATCTGAGTTCCTCTACCTTGGGTAAGGGGGAAGCTCATTTGCATCAAATGTAGGATGATCTGTGATGTCAATGACTCTCAACACTGCGGGGAGGGGGAGCTGCACCTCTCTGCTCCCTTGGGGGGGTCTCTCCTTTGCTACATTTGGTGATTCTAAATCCTTGGGGGAAGAGTAAGAGAGGGATGATCTCTCAAATCTGAACCCCTCTACCAGGGGGCGGGGAGGAGGTTGGGCACCAGAGGCAGATCTGACAGCATTCTCGGTTATGGTCCCTTTCTCTTAGCTGCGGGGCATTTGCGTGGCTGGGCCATTGCAAATTCGGTAAACCATTGCCTCCTTATGGGGTGGGGGTAGGAGTCAAATCTTATTTTACACAATGGGGTCTCACTCTAGCCAAGGGGAGGGAAATCTGCAGGTTCTCTATGGGCTGAGGGGTGTGTCTCAAACCACTCTGGGGAAGGGTGATCTAACATCTCTGCAGTAATGGGGGCGGGGCTTCCGCAACTGGTTACACGGTGGCTAAGGCAGAGAAGTCTCTAGCTCTTCTGCCTCGGTTTATTAAACGTTTCTGAGCTCCTTTGTACTGGCGGTCCCGCCAGGGTAGGCGGGAGTGGACGTGTGCGGAGGGAGTAATACACCAAAGCCTCTGTCCAAAGGGAACTGTTGCATCAAGGCGGATCTGTGTGCCTTAGCGCCGGTAAGGCCCGAGTCGCTCAGCTTTTGGCGGGAGAAGGGGTTATGTCGCTATAACCGTGGGATCAATGTCGCCACTCGGAGACGCCTGTCTACACTGCAGGGGTGCAAAATGGAGCCTCACTATACTGAAGAGAGGAGAAAACTAGATGCTTCTCCACACAAGTTGGGTCTGTGACTTTCTACATAGTGTGTCCAGGGCTCTATATCTGCCTAGATGGGGTGGGGCCGTGCCCCTCTACCCAGCAAGAGTGTATTTGGGCACATGCCCATGTACAGAGTGATCCCTGTCCCTCACGTGGGCCCCTCTACCCTGGATGAGAGCTGGTTCTCTACCTCTCTATTCCAGGGTGGAGGACGCCTCTAGTTTTCACCTCAAATACACGATCCTTACCGCGCGGCTGGCTGAGAGAGCGCTCACAACGAGAAAAGAGGAGAGTTGTCTCTTACCTCCACTTCCGGCGGGGAACAGAGAGGAGAGAATGGCACCACAAAACGGTTGGTCCGCAGGCTGCGCTCGCGCGGCTAGGCTACGACTTCCGGATCCCAGCCTCGCGGCGCTGGTCCGCCCGCCTTGCTTCGGATTGACGGCTCGCGCCCGCCCATCCCTGCTCCGCGAGCTCGCTGGTCCCGCCTCCTGGCTGCCCTGTGAGGTGAGAAAATAGCCGAGAGGGGGTAGGCGGGGGAGCGAGCGGCTCGTCGACTAGTGTGGCCATATAACCTACTTGTAAGCCAGGAACGTGTCTGGTGGCCTCTGCCTGGGCCCAAATATGCGTGTTCCCGAATCTTAGTAACCAAGCAGGCACCATGACCGCATCATACAAGGGTGGGGGTAAGTCCCTTTGTCTACAAAGGAAGATGGCGACGGGCTGGGTGCGACAAAATGGCCGCCTAGGTCACATGTCTTGTCGAGTGCTCCCCACCTAAAAGTGTCTTGGTTAGCCGTTCCCAACTTCTTCCTGGCATGTAGGGCCCCAGACAAATCCTGAGGCAGTGGCTCCCAGCGCTTTCTGTAGAAGTTCAAATCCATGGTCAAGTCCAGGAGCCGAACAACTGGAAGCCTCTCTCACCCATTTGCCCTCTTCCCTTCCTCCTCCTACCTTTCCTTTGGCCCCAGAGCAGCAAATGAAGAAGGGAATGAATGTATATCTCTGAAGTGGGTACAAATAGGGATTTCTTTAGAAACTATCTTTTTTTCTTATTTTTTAGCGTTTTTATTTTATTTTTGAGACATAGAGACAGAGCGTGAGCAAGGGAAGGGCAAAGAGAGAGGGAGATACAGAATCTGAAGTAGGCTCCAGGCTCTGAGCCGTCAGCACAGAGCCCCACGGGGGGACTCGAACTCACAGACCGTGAGATCATGACTTGAGCTGAAGTCGGCAGCGTAACCGACTGAGCCACCCAGGCGCCCCTAGAAACTATCTTGAGGAGCTCCTGACCTGGATGAAAAATGAGGTCTCCCCTTAAAAATAGTAAATATTAGTCTGAAAATGCCTTCTTTGTGATAATTTAATTGCAGCCCCTTCTCTTCCTCAAGAAGAGAACACTGCTGGGGGGGGGTCCTCCCCCTCAAGAGTATACAAGCAGAAAACTGACTCCCTCTGCCTACTCCTACCCCTTACATATGCACTACTCACTGTGCCTACACTAATGGAAGGCTTCTAACCTCTCACCCTGGAGACACACAAAACTTTGCATTCTAAACCAGCCCTGACCACCTTCACCCTTCCTCCTGTATTAGCAAATTCTTCCTGTCGAAGACCTAACTCTGGTCACTTCTATGAACTTTCCCACCTGAGTTAGAAACTCAGAACACCTTTCTGCACTTATCACTTAATACTGTAATCATTTATGTGGCTGCATCTCCACACAAATGGAGATGCAGTCTCACCTCCTGAGACTAGGGGCCATATATCTTTAAGACCTCAACAAGACCCAGCACAAGACTGGTACAAGGCAGGCTTCAGCAAACATATGTGAAATGGGTGAGTTTATAGGCCTGCACCACAAATCAATGGAAAATGGACAATTTAGTAGATAGCATTAAGAAATTTGACTCACCATAGAGAGAAATAAAACTGGATCCTGACTTATTTCCACATAAGATGGTGAAAAGTATCTTTGTCACCTACAACCGGGGAAAGACTTTTTCAACAAAGTCCCAAATGTGCAAACTATAAGGGAAAATGCAATGAAATCTTTGATAAGAATGAAAATTGGTGTTACTACTTCGGAAAACAATTAAGAAGTTATCCAGAATAGTTAAAGATGGGCCCTGGGACCCAGGAATTCTACAGGTAATGATGTATATAACCTTTAGATTTTAAGTCCTAAAGAAATTCTTTTTTTTAATGTTTATTTATTTTTGAGAGAGAGAGACACACACACACAGGATCCAAAGCAGGCTCCAGGCACTGAGCTCTCACCACAGAGCCCTACTCAGAACCACAAGATCATGACCTGAGTTAAAGTCAGACGCTTAACTGACTGAGCCACCCAGGTGTCCCTATCCTGAGAAATTCTTAGACATATGTACAAGGAGGCATGTGCAAGAAAATTCATTACATAACTGTTTGCAATAGAGAAAAAATATTAACAATCTGAAAGTTCACCAACAGAATGAATAACTAGCAGTACAGTCACATAACATAATATTATACAGCAGCAAAAAAAAATAACTGAAACAGTTGCATATATCAACCCAGATAAATTTCAAAAACACAGTGCTGAAATAAAATACATATTGTAGAAGGATATGTAGATTTTTAAAAAAAATTTTAAGTAATCTCTACACTCACCGTGGGGCTTGAACTCATGACCCCAAGAGATCAAGAATCAAATGCTTTACTGACTAAGCCAGCCAGGCGACCCTATATAGTTTTTTTTTAATCTAGAAAACAATGTACTGTGTTATTTATAGATTATATAAATATATAACCAATATTTTCAGAACAAGGGAATTAAATACCAAATGCAGAATTGTGATTAGTTCCGGAGAAGAAAACAACGGAACAGAATGAGAGAGAGATACACAGGGGATTTCAATTGTTTGTCTAATATTTTATCCAGGTAGTGGGTACGTGGGTGTGTGTTATATTATTCTCTATACCTATTTGTATGCCTGAAATATTACATACTCTTTTTAGAAAGACTACAAGTATCTATGACAAAATTAATAATGGTTAAATCTAGATCAGTGGTTTTCAAACCTTGGCCAGCATGAGAATCAGTGAGAGGGCTTATCAGAACACTGATTGCTGGGGCCCTACACCCAGGTTTTGTTTCAGTAAGTCTGGTAGGGCTCAGGAATTTGAATTTCTAACAAGATTCCAAGTGATGATGATGATGGCCCAGGAATTTGAATTTTTAACAAGTTTCCAAGTGATGATGATGAAGAAGAAGAAGGAGGGGGGAGGGGGAGGAGGAGGAGGAGGGAGAGGAGAATCATTTGCAGCTGCTGCTTGTCTAGGTACCATATTTTGAGAACTACTGACAGAGAAAAAGAGATCATTGGTGAATTTTGTTTTCTTCATTGTGCTTTCCTGTGTTTTCCACGTAGTCAATGAATACAAATTACAGAGAGGGTTTTGTTGTTTTGTTTTTATTTAATTCATCTTAATCTCTTCTTCAAACTGTTGTTTTCCTCCTGTAGGCATCCATTCTATGGTATTTTATGCAGATCTTTTTCTTTATAAGTGTTCTTGCAAAATATGTATTGTTTTATGTGCATGTAATTCCCCTAATTTTTTTAATGTTTTAAAAATTCAGAACACTTGAAAGAATAGTACAATGAAAGCCCATATACCCTTAATATTTTGCCAGACTTGCTCTACTTCTCTTTTTATGTGTAGGTATACATTTTCTTTTTTGATGAGCCATTTAAAAGTTGCAGGCAAGGTAACAACATTTCACCCCTAAATACTTCAGCAACATCTACAAGAATAAGGAATTCTCCTATACAACCACAATACCATTATCATACTTAAGAAAATTTAACAACAATTCAATAATACCATCAAAGATATCCTATATTAAAATTTTCAAATTGTGCCCAAAATGTTTTTAGATCTGATCATTTTTTGATCCCAGGATCTAACTAAGTTTTATGCATTATTTTTGGTTGTTGTATTGCTTTAACTTCTTTTTTTTAATGTTTATTCTTATTTTTGAGAGAGAGAGAGAGAGAGAGAGAGAGACAGAGTGTGAGTCCTGGAGGGGCAGAGAGACAGGAAGACAGAGAATCCAAAGCAGGCTCCATGCTCTGAGCTGTCAGCAGCACAGAGCCTGACACGGGGCTCAAACTCATGAACCATGAGATCATGACGCAAGCCAAAGTTAGACACTTAACCAACTAAGCCATCAGGCACCCCCCCCCCTTTTTTTAACTTCTTTTACTCTAGAATGGTAATCCTATATTTTGGATGTATTTTGTATTACACTAATGTTTTTGAAGAGTCCAGGCAGTTTCCTGTAGAATGTCCCATATTCCAAATTCATCTGCTTTTTTCACATGATTAGATTCGGGTTAAATATTTTTAGCAATAATCATTTACTTCATATTGTATCACCTCATGAGGAATATAACATCAGGTTGTCCCTCTGTGTAGGAAGCTTTATTGTGCATTTTTATTTTATATAAATGGTATCTCATTTCTTACTTTTTTCATTTGGCTTTATGTTTTTAAAGTCTATCCATATGACTGTGTATACACCCAATCCATTGCTCTACTTGCTCATGCTGACTACAGTGTGCCTTCATATTTTCCCTGAATATTTCCCCAGTGATGGACAGCAAGATTGCCTCCAGCTCCCTGATACCACAAATAATACTTGGATGAACATTCTTGTGCATGTCCCCTTATTGGCCTGTATGAGAATTTCTTTTTTTTTTAAATCAATGTACAGAATTTATTTTGCATTTCTTTTTTTTTATAACTTATTTCTTTGCTTTAGTTCTTTTTTTTTAAATTTTTTTAACATTTATTTATTTTTGAGAGACATGGAGACAGAGTATGAGAAGGGGAAGGGCACAGAGAGAGGGAGATACAGAATCCGAAGCGGGCTCCAGGTTCTGAGCCATCAGCACAGAGCCTGACGCGGGGCTCGAACTCACAGACCGCGAGATCATGACCCGAGCCGAAGTCCGCTGCTTAACCAACTGAGCCACCCAGGTGCCCCTCTGAGAATTTCTTTTGGAACATACACTCAGAACCAGAATGATTGCATCATGAAGTGTGCATATACTTAGTTTGACTAAGAACACCAATACTGCTAGATGGTTATCTGGGAGGGCTACACCAGGCCACGGTTTTACCATCAATGTACAAGGATTCCTGTGTCCCCACATGCTCACTAACACTTGACATTTTCCAGATTTCTAGTTTTTGCCAGTCTAACAAGTATAAAGTAATATCTTATTTTGTTTTAGTTTGCCTTTCTCCGATTACTAATGAATTTTTGAGCATCTCTTCATATATATGTTAAATGCCTCTTCTGTAAATTGCCTGCTTGTATAGTTGGCCCATTTTTTTTCCATTGAGATTCCTATCTTTCCTTTGTCACATATTATGAAATGTACACACACAAATCTGTTTCTGTTCTTGTACTAATACTACCTTATTTTTGATATTTTGTAATATATCATAACATCTAATAAGGCAAGTACCTCCAATGTACTCCTCTTTTAGTATTGTCTTAGCTATATCTCCACATAATTTTTAAAAAGAGTTTATCAACCTCTTCAGAAATCCAACTGGAATTTTTATTAGGATAACACTAAATTTATAGATTAAATTGAGGCCGTTGACATCATCAAAATATTAACTCCTTTTATCCAAGAACATGGAATATGTCATTTGATCAGTTCACCTTCTATTTGGGTTCTTTATTAAAAATTTCAAGTTTTCTCTTTAGAATTTTGTGTTTTTACTAATTTAATTCCAGGTTGCTTTGCTGTTTTTCCTACTATTGTGAATATTTTAAATTTATTTTTTTGAATAGATAATACACATAAATTTGAAAATCAAAACCACATAAAAATTATACTTTAATAAGTATCACTCTTGTCCATTCCACCTGGTTGCCACCATACACACCTCAGTAGTTACCAGGGTTCTTTTCATTTGTTTTTTATTAATTATATTAGTTTCAGGTGTACAATGTAATGATTCAACAATTCTATACATTACTCAGCAGGATAAGTGTACTCTTAATCACCTTTATCTATTTCACCCTTCCCCTCAGTCACCTTCCCTCTGGCAACCTCCAATTTGTTCTTTGTATTTAAGAGTCTGGGGTTTTTGTTTGTTTGTCTGTTTTGTTTGTTCAATTGTTTTGTTTCTTAAATGCCACATGTGAGTGAAATCATATATTATTTGTATTTCTCTGAATGACTTATTTCACTTAGCATCATAGTCTCTGGGTCTATCCATATTGTTGCAAATGGCAAGATCTCATTCTTTTTATGGTTACATAGTATTCCATTATACATATATATATGTGTGTGTGTGTGTGTGTGTGTGTGTGTGTGTGTGTGTGTGTATAAAGAAGATGTGATATATATATAAAGATATATATATATATATATAAAGAAGATGTGAGAAATATATATATGTATATAGGAAAACCTTGGTTTGTGAACATTTGTTCCAGAAACATGCTTGTAATACAAAGCACTTGTATATCAAGGTGAATTTCCCCATAAGAAATAATGGAAACTGAGATGATTTGTTCCACAACCCAAAAATATTCATATAAAAATGATTACAATACTGTTATATATATAATAATAATAAATAAAATACAAAATATAAAGAAAAATAAGCAAATTAACCTGCACTTACCTTTTTTTTAATAATTTTTTGTCAAATTGGTTTCTATACAACACCCAGTGCTCAATCCAACGAGTGCCCTCCTCTGTGCCCATCCCCCACCCTCCCTCCTCCCACACCCATCTCTCCCCTCAGTTCTTTCTTATTCTTTGAGAGTCTCTCATGTCATGTCTTCCTTCCTCTCTGTGGCTTTTTTTTTTTCCCCTTCCCTTCTTCCCCTCCCCCCTGGTTCTCTGCTAGAGATCCAGGACTGCTGATGCATAGGGGCACGTGTACGCCAATGTTCATAGCAGCACTTTCGACAATAGCCAAATCATGGAAAGAGACTAAGTGTCCATCAACTGATGAATGGATAAAGAAGATGTGGTATATATATACAATGGAATACTATGCAGCAATGAGAAAGAATGAAATCTGGCCATGTGTGGCAACATGGATGGAACTGGAGGATATTATGCTGAGTGAAATAAGTCAGGCAGAGAAAGATAGATGCCATATGTTCCCACGCATAGGTAGGCTTTGGAAGACCTGCACTTACCTTTAAAAACCTTCATTGCTTTTGTGAGAGAGACGAGAGAGGAGGGTTATTGCATAAGACAGCTTTCACTATCACTAATGGAATCACTGCTATCTATTGGCTCAGTGGAATCTCTTTCTGCATGGGAGCCGTTATATATGCTCGCACGGATGTTGACTACAGTACAGTATTAATAAATTCTTATCATATACTGTATTTAATGTAACTGGCAATAAGGCAGCAGAGGAAAGTGTCTATATCTGCAGGCAGCCTGACCTAGAATGAACCAAAGGATTCCTAAGCTTACTCATATGTAAAAACAAAGGACTGTTGTCCATAAATGCTTTGAAGTGACAAAAAATACACTAGTGGCAGTTGTGGGCACCTTCCTACTTTCTGAAAAATCACTCATTTATGCCAAACACCATGGCCCGAGACTGAGCTGAGCATCCAAGCATGGGAGACGATCACACACAATCCCACAGAAAGAGAGAGGGAGAGAGAGAGAGAGAGACCATTAGCTCAGTTGTGATCATATAACATTTGGCATCACATACTACTCATATTGCAAGACATTACTCATTTATCATGTTAAAATTTATTAGAAATGTTTGCTCATCTCGCAGAACACTCACAGAACAACTTACTTGCAATCCAATATTTTAATATATATGCAAATAGATATTTTATATATATATGTATCTTTATACACACACACACACACACACACACACACACACACACACACATATATATAAAGATGATGTGGTATATATATAAAGAAGATGTGAGGGGTGCCTGGATGGCTCAGTCGGTTGAGTGTCTGACTTCAGCTCAGGTCATGATCTCGCGGTTCAGGAGTTTGAGCCCTACATTGGGCTTACTGCTGTCAGCACAGAGTCCACTTTGGATGCAATGCTGCATCTCTCTCTGCCCCTTTCCCTCTCATGCTTTTTCTCTCTCCCTCTGTCTCTCTTTCTCCCTCAAAAATAAATAGAAAACATTAAAAGAAAAAAGATGTGAGAGGTTCCCAGGTGGCTCAGTCGGTTAAGCATTCGACTTCAACTCAGGTCATGATCTCACAGTTCATGAGTTTGGGCTCTGTGCTGACAGCGCGGAGCCTGGAGCCTGCTTCAGATTCTGTCTCCCTCTGTCTGCTCCTCCCCCACTCGCTTGCACGAGTGCGCGCGCGCGCTCTCTCTCTCTCTCTCAAAAATAAACATTAAAAATTTTCTAAATAAAAGAAAAAAGATGTGAGATAGATATATCTATATCTATATACCTATATCTATATCTATCTATATCTCACATCTTTTTTATCCATTCATATATTGATGGACACTTGGGTTGCTTCCATATCTTGGCTATTGTAAATAATGCTGCAATAAACATACGGGTACAGGTATCTTTTTGAATTAGTGTTTTCATTTTCTTTGGGTAAATACCCAGTAGTAGAATTACTGGATCATGTAATTCTATTTTTAATATTTTGAAGAAACTCTATACTGTTTTCCACAGTGGCTGTACCAATTTGCATTCCCACCAATAGTGCACAAGGATTCCTTTTTCTCCACATCCTCTCCAACGCTTGTTTTTCTTGTCTTTTTGATACTAGCCATTCTGACAGGTATGAAATGATATCTCATTGAGATTTTGATTTACATTTCCCTGATGATTAGTGATGTTGAGCATTTTTTCATAGGTCTGTTGGCCACCTGTATGTCTTCTTTGGAAAAATGCCTATTCAGGCCCTCTGCCCATTTTTTAATCATATTGTTTTTTCTTGGTGTTGAGTTATGTAAGTTCTTTTTTTAATGTTTACTTATTTATTTTGAGAGAGAGAGCAAGTGGAGGAGGGGCAGAGAGAGAGGGAGAGAAAAGATCCCAAGTAGGCTCTGTGCTATCAGTTCAGAGCCCAACACAGGGCTCAATCTCACGAACCTCAAGATCATGACCTGAACTGAAATCAAGAGTCAGAAGCTTAACCAACTGAGCCAAACAGGTGTCCCTATATTTCTTAAATGTTTTTTTACTTTGGGGGGGGCAGAGAGAGAGGGAGAGAGAGGAATCATATAAGTTTTTACATGTTTTGGATATTAACCCCTTATCAGATGTATCATTTGCAAATATCCTCCACCATTCAATAAGTTGCCTTTTCACTTTATGGATGGTTTCCTTTGCCATGCAAAAGCTTTCTATTTTGGTATAGACCCAATAGTTTAATTTTACTTTTGTTTTGTTTCCCTTGCTTGAGGAAACTTATCTAGAAAAATGTTTCTATAGCTGGTGTTCTCGTCTAGGCGTTTTATGGTTACAGGTCTCACATTTGGGTCTTTAATCCATTTTTAATTTATTTTGTGTATGGTATAAGAAAAATGGTCCAATTTTATTCTTTTGCATATAGCCATCCAGTTTTCCCAGCACCATTTGTTGAAGAGACTGTCTTTTCCCCATTATATATTCTTGCCTCTTTTGTCATAGATTAATTGACTATACAATCATGGGTTTATTTCTGGGCTCTCTATTCTGTTCTATTGATCTATGTGCCTATTTTTATGACAGTACCATACTGTTTTGATTCACGGTTACCAGTTTTATTAGTTTGTTTTGTATTCTTCCAGTATTTCTTTATGCAGATACAAACATAAGTGTATCTTTTTAAATATTTTTAATGTTTATTTTTGAGAGAGAAAGTGCACGTGCATGCACATGAGTGGGGGTGGGGCAGAGAGAAGGAGACAGAGGATCCAAAATGGGCTCCACACTGACAGCAGAGAGCCCAGTGTGGGGCTTGAACTCACAAAATGCGAGATCTTAACCTGAGCTGAAGTGGGATGCTTAACTGACTGAACCACCCAGACACCCCAAACATAAGTGTTTCTTAGTCCATCTCCCCCTTTCTTACACAAAAGGTGACATACTGTGTATTCTGTTATACATGTTGCTTATTTCTCCTAATAATACATCCTGGAGGTCTTTCTATATCAGAGCATTAGATTTTCCTGTACATAGAAAGTCACTGTATGGAAGTGTATAGAGTACTTTTTCAAAGTATTACATTATGTGGATATACAATAGTTTTGTATTTTTTTCATTTGGAGAAAAGATTTATTCACAAACATTCAAATTCAGCACTGCCAAGAAAATAGCCATCTAATTTTCTAAGGCCTTAATAGCATGAATTTCCTAAACATGAAGTAATTTATAAGCACAGAGTAGAATCAAAATAAAAAATTATTAATTTATTCACCAATTTTATCAATGCTATAACTAAAATTTTAAAAATACAAGTTTTCTATGACACATGTTCCTGAGATTGTGGGTCTTAAAATATTTAAAAATCTGTAATGGTTATTATAAAATCATTATATCAGAAAGAGAGAGAAAAGTAGAGATAGTAAGAGAAAGAATTTATTTATTTATTTATTTATTTATTTATTTATTTACTAAAACGTTTTCTTGGGGCATCTGGGTGGCCCAGTCGATTAAGCGTCTGCTTCTGCTCAGGATGTGATCTCATGGTTAGTGGGTTGGAGCCCCACATCGGGCTCTGTGCTGACAGCTCAGAGCCTGGAGCCTGCCTCAGATTCTGTCTCCCTCTCTCTCTCTCTGCTCCTCCCTGACTCCCACTCTGTCTCTCACTCTCTCTCAAAAGTAAATAAACATTAAAAAAAACTTTTTCTTGATCAAAAGTCATCTTTATTGCTAGTTAAGTTGGATTTAAGAACATGGCTTCACCTGGGGCTTAATGAAAGAGAATGTAAATTCTTACAATAGTTTTTTTTTAATGACTGCAGTCCCCTATTGATGAATACTTGGGATGTTTTTTGTCCTTTGGTAATACAAACAGTGCGTAATGAATAGACATTTCATACACATGCAGATAATTATGTAGAATAACTTCCAATAATTATATTTGTAACTGGTAGATATTGCCAAAATTTCCCTTCATAGGTATACCATTTTGCACTTACCTAATTTATTTTTGGGAGAGAGGGAGAGAGAGAGAAGGGAAAGAAAGAGAGAGAGGGCAGGGTAGGGCAGAGAGAGAATCCTAAGCAGGCTCCGCACCAGCTGTGCTGAGCCCAATGTGAGGCTCGAACCCACGAACCATGAGATCATGACCTGAGCCAAAACCAAGAGTCAGAGGCTTAAACGACTGAGCCACCCAGGCACCCTGTTATACATATTAAATTCATGCTTATTACAGACCCAACCATTTTTGTTATAATAATTTATATAAGTAATGTAAGAATGTATGTCTACTAAAGAAGTTGAGAAAAGAGAAAAGAGCAAGTACATATTTATAGAGTTTGTTATTAAACCAAGGTAGTTCTATTCGTTTCTTCTTGTGGGTTTGAATTACCATCTTGTGACATTTCCTTAGTCAAATACGACTCTGCTCTCACCTAGCTCCTCTGTGCTATTATTGTCGAATATATTACATTTCAAAAATTAGATGCCCAACCAACCAATTATATCCATATTGATTTATAAAATTGCTTTTTAAAACAGAAAACAGAGGGGTGCCTGTGTGGCTCAGTCGCTTGAGCATCCGACTTCAACTCAGGTCATGATCTCACAGTTTGTGGGTTCAAGCCCCACATCGGGCTCTGTGCTGACAGCTCAGAGACTGGAGCCTGCTTCTGATTCTGTGTCTCCCTTCTCACTCTCTTCCCCTCCGCTACTTGCTCGCGCTCTCTTTCTCTCTCTCTCTCAAAAATAAACAGTTTAAAAAAAGAATGGGTATTGAATTTTGCCGAATGATTCTTTGGCATCTCTGAAAATGATGATATAATTTTTTCCCTTAGATTTAATAATATGTTAGATTATATTAATGGATTTTGTAATAGTGAATGATTCTTGCTTTCTTGGAATAAACCCCAAACAGTCATGTATTCTGCATGCTAATATTTTATTTAAATTTTTGCATTGCTAAAAAAAGAATTTTACATTGCTATTCATAAGTGAATATTGGTCTATATCACTTTCTTTTTCTTGTAGAATCTGTCAGATCTTGGTATCAATATTATACTTACTTTATAAAAGAATTGGGAAGTGTTCCTTCTTTATCTAGACTTAGGAAAATAAAAATAGCATTCAAATTATCTGCTTTTTAGTATTAAACTTTTCCTGTGAAAGCATCATGGTCTGGTAACCTTTGGGGAAATGTAGCTCTTTTATATATTTCTCTATTTTTTCCATGAAAATGGACCTATATGGGTGTTTCTCTTTTAGGATCAAATTAAAATAAATTATATTTTCCTAGGATGTTTTCTATTTCTTCCAGGTATTTAAAACAATTTGCATAGAGTTGGACAAGAAAGTCTTTTATGATTAAAATGTCCTCTTACTATGTCCTCTTACATTTCCTATTTTGTATATTGTGCTTTCTCCTTCTTGATTATGTTATTTAATGGTTTATATTTTTCTATTTAACAGAATCAGCTCGTCTATTTATTTATTCGTTCTATTGATATGTTTTCTAACTCCTTTATTTGAACTTTTCTCTTTGTTAATTTTTTCTTTCCGTTTTCCTTAATTTTATTATTTTTTTTCTCTAACTTTTTGAGTTGGATGCTTATTCATTTAATTTTTTCCCTCGTTTTTAATACAAGTATTTTAAGGCTATAAAGTAGCTTTATCTGTATCCATTGATTCTAATATGTAGTGTTTTCATTATTATTTTCTAGAAATTCAGAAATTTTGGTTTGAGTTTCCCTTCCGACCTCAGAGTTGTTTGACAAAGAGATTTTACATATTTAGATGGAAAATCCATGTAACATTGATTTCCAATTTTATCCAGCGTGATCAGAGAACATTGTTATTAGTTCTACTTTTTAGAATTTGTTCAGATTTTCTTCTTGGCCTAATATTGATTTTGTTATTTAGGTTTTTTATATTCTTACTGGGGTTTTTTGTTGTTGTTGATGATGATTTGATCTGTCCTGGGATGAGAAAGGTGAGTTAAATTTCTCCTGTTTCTATCCCTTAACATCTCAGCTTTATGAAAGCTGCTATGTTATTTGGTGCAAAAATAGTCATAACTTTATATATCCATTGTGAATTGTGGCCTTTTTGCCTCAATTAATGCTTTTTTTGTAACAAGCTTTCTATTTTGGAACAATTTTAGATTTACAGAACAGTTGAAAAGTTAGTGAAAAGTTTCCATATACCCTTCACTTAGTTGCCCCTCATGTTAATATCTTGTATGACTACATTTGTCAAAACTAAGTATTACTACATTGTTATTAACTAAACTCCAGACTTTATTTTGATTTCACCAATTTTTCCACTAATATCTCTTTTCTGTTCTAGACTCCCACCCAGAATCCCATAATGCATTTAGTCATCACATCTCCAATCTGTGACACTTTCTCTATCTATCCTTGTTTTTCATGACCTTGATAATCAGTTAATCCCTTTCGTTCTGAGTTCCTGACTTGTCTGATAACTAAGATTGCAATCCATGTTTTCTTTAGTTACATTTAACTGGCGTACCTTCATCCTTTCTTGTATTTTTAACCTTTCTGAATCAATTTGTTTTCGTTGATTTTCTTTCATACAGTATTTGGGTTTTGCTCAGTGATCCAATGGAAAAAATATTTTTCTTTAAACAAGTAAGTTAAGAACATTTATATTATTGATACAAAAGATGTTGGTGTTAATATTGTCATATTATTTTAACTTTTATTTTCTTTTTTAGCTATATGTTTATATATTAAAAGTATTTTAGGGGCACCTGGGTGGCTCAGTCAGTTAAGCATCTGACTCTTGATTCCAGCTCGGGTCATGGTCTCATGGTTGTGAGATCAAGCCCTGCATCTGGCTCTGCACTGAATGTAGAGCTTGCTTAGGATTCTCTCCCTTTCTCTCTGCCCCTCTCCTGCTCATGAGCATGCATGCACACATGTACTTACTCTCTCTTTCTCTCTCTCAAAATAAATGAACATTTTTTAAAATGTTTATTCATTTTTCAAGAGACAGAGTACAAGTGGGGGAGGGGCAGAGAGAGAGGGAGACACAGAATCCGAAGCAGGCCCCAGGCTCTGAGCTGACAGCACAGAGCTGGACACGGGGCTCGAACTCACGAACCACGAGATCATGACCTGAGCCGAAGTCAGACGCTTAACCGACTGAGCCACTCAGGCGCCCCAAATGAACATTTTTAAGAAACTATTTTACTATGTAGTCTGTTTTGTTTGGTATTTTGTAGTTACCCTGATATTTAGAAAAGTTTATATTTTGGCCTAGTGACTAATTTTGGGTATCTATTTTTTAATTACTTTTTTTCTACTTGTTTATTGCTAATGTAAAGAAACACCATTCCTAGAAGAGAACACAGGCAGTAATTTCTCTGACATCAACCTTAGCAACATTTTTCTAGATATATCTCCTAAAGCAAGGGAAACAAAAGCAAAATTGAACTATTGGGACTATACCAAAATAAGTCTTTTGCACAGCAAAGGAAACCATCAACAAAACAAAAAGAAGACCTACTGAATGGGAGAAGATATTTACAAATGATATGTCCGATAAGGGGTTAATATTCAAAATATATAAAGAACCTGTATCATACCTATGAAAAGCTGCTCAACATCACTAATCATCAGGGAAATGCAAATCAACACCACAATGAGGTATCACCTCATACTTGTTGGAATGGCTAGTATCAAAAAGACAAGAGAAAACAAGTGTTGGAGAGGATGTGGAGAAAAGGGAATCTTTGTGCACTATTGATAGGATGTAAATTGGTACAGCCATGGTGGAAAACAGTATAGAGGTTCCTCAAAAAATTAAAAATACAACTACATATGATGTAGTAATTCCATTACTGGATATTTAACCAAAGAAAATGAAAACAGTAATTCAAAAATATATATGCACCCCTATGTTTACTGCAGCATTATTTACAATAGCCAAGATATAGAAGCAACCTAAGTGTCTATCAATAGATGAATACATAAGGAAGATGTGGTATACACCTTACACCTGTCAGAATGGCTAAAATGAACAACATGGGAAACAACAAATGTTGGAAAGGATGTGGGGAAAGGGGAACCTCCTTACACTGTTGGTGGGAATGCAAACTGGTGCAGCCACTCTGGAAAACAGTATGGAGGTTCCTCAAAAAATTAAAGATAGAACTACCTTATAGCCCAGCAATTGCACTACTAGGTATTTACCCAAAGGATACAAAAATATAGATTTGAAAGAGTACATGCACTCCGATGTTTATAGCAACATTATCAAAAATAGCCAAACTGTGGAAAGAACCCAAGTGTCCACTGATTGATGAATGGATAAAGTAGATGTGGCATATGTATACAATGGACTATTACTCAAGCATCATAAGGAATGAAATCTTGCCATTTGCAACAATGTGGGTGGAGCTAGAGTGATTTATTTTAAGCAAAATAAGTCAGTCAGAGAACGACAAATACCATATGATTTTACTCACATGTGGAATTTAGGAAACAAAACAAATGAACAAATGGAAAGGGAAAAAAGAGAGAAGCAAACTATAAGAGACTGTTAACGATAGAGAACAAACTGAGGGTTGATGGAGGGAGGTGGCGGGGGATGGGCTAAATGGGTGATGGGTATTAAGGAAGGCATTTGTTATGATGAGCACTGGGTGTTATATATAAGTGATGAAATTCTACTTCTGAAACCAATATTACAATGTATGTTAACTAAAAAAGAAAAAAAGAAGAAGTGATAGATAGATAAATGATGGATAGATAGATCCAGATATAGACATATGTAGAGAGATAAAATATTACACAACCATAAAAAAGAATGAGATTGTGCCATTTGAGACAACATGGATGGACCTAGAGGTTATTATGCTAAATAAAATAAGTCAGAAAAAGACAAATACCATATGATTACACTCATAAGTGGACTCTAAAAAAATGAATAAACAAAAAGCAGAATCAGACCTATGGTTGCCAGAGGGAAAGAAGATGAGGTGGGGCAAAATGAGTGAGGGGGAGAGGGATATACAGGGATATATATTCTATATATAGAATGAATAAGTCACAGGAATAAAAGGCACAACAGAAAGAATACAGTAAATGATATTGTTACAGCGATGTAATGAGACAGAGGTTAGCTATATATACTTGTGGTGAACATCGCATAATGTATAAAATTGTCAAATTACTGAGTTGTATACCTGAAACCAATGTAATATTGTGTGTCAACTGTACTCAAATAAGCAAATGGAAAACAAAAACTACTATTGATTTTTATAAGTTGGTTTTGTGCCTGGCCTCCTCATTGAACTCTTTTTTAATTCTAATAGTATGTCTGCTTAATTGGTTGATTTTATTTCTTCTCTTCCAATCCTTATACATCTTATTTCTTTTTCTCCTATTATAGTATTGACCAAGACTTCCATATGTTGAACAGTGGTTGGTGAGACTATCTAGTCTTATCCTCAATCTTCAAAGAAATGCATCTTAAGTTTCTCCATTTAGTATAAAATATGTTGTAAGGTCTTGATATGTAACCTTCACCAAGTTAAATTTGCCTTCTGGGGTGCCTGGCTGGCTCACTTGGTAGAGCATACTACTCTTGATCTCAGGGTCATGAGTTCAAGTCCCATGTTGGGCATAGAGCTTATTTATGAAAAAAAAAAAAAAAGAAATTTGCCTTCTATTCCTAGTTTGCTAAGAGTTTCATCATAAGTGGGAATATAACATACTTATTCTACATTAATTGAGATAATCTTATCAGTATTCTCCTTTATTAGTGTGGTAAATTATGTCCCTGGATTTTTCTGAGGTTGAACGAAATCTTTTTGCATTCTTGGAATAAACTCCATTCGATTGCGATGTACTTTTTAGTGTACTACTGTTGGATGCAGTTAGCTAATATTTTATTTGGGATCTGTCCATCTATATTCATAATTGAAATGAGCCTATAATTTTATTTTCTTTTATTGTCCTTATCTGGTTTTAGAATCAAGGTTAAGGGGTGCCTGGGTGGCTCTGTCGGTTGAGCGGCCGACTTCAGCTCAGGTCATGATCTCACGGTCTGTGAGTTCGAGCCCCGCGTCAGGTTCTGTGCTGACGGCTCAGAGCCTGGAGCCTGCTTCAGATTCTGTGTCTCCCTCTCTCTCTGCCCTTCCCCTCCTCATACTCTGTCTCTATGTCTCTCAAAAATAAATAAACGTTAAAAAAATTTAAAAAAAAAGAAAATATTAGAATCAAAGTTTGAAGATTGTCCTAGACTAATAAAATGAGCTAGGCAGCTTTCTCTCCTTTTCTATTTTCTGGAATAACTTATATAAGAAGGGAAGTAAGTATTCTTTGTGAGTCTGGTACAATACACCTGTAAACTTATCTCGTCCTGGATTTTGGGGGGAAGGGATGTTCCTGCATACCATTCCAATTTTATTAATACTTAATGGTCTATTCAAGTCCTTTACTTCCATTTTTGCCATTTTATATTTTTCTAGGAATAAAGTTTTACCTAGATTTTCCAATTATTTCTATCTAGTTCCTTATAGGTTTCTGGCTGGACTACCTAGTACCTTCATGGACAGGGAAACACTGAAGGAGCAGCATATCTATCATTTGGGACCAGAGAGAGTTTGGCTACCTTTGCACTTCCAGCAAAGCAATGGCTATGTGTGATTCTCTATTGGTTTGGATATTTGTGATTGTATATGAACATGTGCACTTTTATAAATGTGTGTGTTTATACATGATGCTCTAATGTGTTTCTATTTATATGAAAGAGAACAATTTTTCAAAGGGAAATTAGCTGGATGATCCTCTGTGTAGCTATTTTTCTGTTTATATGTGTCCGTGAGCTGTAAGAGGATAATTCCATGGGTCTCTCAGTGTCTCTGTGTATGTTTGCATCTTTGCCAGTGTTGATTAATTCTGTGTGTTTTTCCATGTCTCGGAGTATCTGCAACTATGAGGGTTCATGACTCTGTGTGCATCTTTATGTCTCTTCACATGTCTGTGTTTCTAAGAGTGGGGAGAATTCTGTATGCATCTCTGTGTTTCACTGTAGAAATATATGCATGGAGTGCACATGCTACGTGGCAAGTTCAGACTCTCCAAGTCTGGAAGAAACATTACAACAGGAAATGCTCTGGATTCCAGCTTCCGGATGGAATTTCACTCAGAAAAATACCCCTTCCTGGTCCTCCCAATAACTGCAGCATTCTTTGTCTTTTTTCAAGAGGCTGATTTGAGGGGGTTTATGCTAACCTTGACCTCAGAGGCCTTGTCTTTCAGGAGGATTTGGCAGAGCCATGAAATTCCACACCCTGCCACTTGCCTCTTGCCAGGCCTACTTCTTCCTCCTAAACACTTTTATAGCTCCACATTATCTACCAGACCAATTCTGATGCAAATTGTCCAGACAGGCCAGGGGAAGACACCAGGAGATGAGGACAAAGAAACAGAATAAGATTTTTAAAAGTAAATAGATAAATAAAGATTAGATTTTGGAATAGATGAACAAATACAGAAATGATAACAGGAGATAAAGACAAAGAGACAGAGACAAAGAATCAGGGACTGAAAGGTGGGAGCAAATACTCAGAAATGGGGATAAAAATAAGGATGGGGACAGACAGATATACAGAGAGATGGAGTGGGCAGGGTGGAGAAAGAGGAACTGACAGGAATGAGACATGATCTCTCTCTCTCTCTCTCTCTCTAGGACAGAGAGGGACACAGAGATGATAACAGCCAGGTATATAGGAAGGGGGTGACCGATGAGATAAACAAACATAGAAACAGATAGTGATGAAGATGAGGAGAGAGGTTGATGATGTAGAAGCTGACATTTTTGAGCATTTGTTATATCTGAGGCATGGCCCTTTGAACTGTACATGTGTTAGTTCATTTAATGCTCACAGTAATTCTGTGAAGCAGGTACTGTTATCAACCCTATTTTGCAGATGACACTGAGGCAAAGCAAGTCAGCAGCACAACTAAGATTTGAATTCAAACCATCTAGCACTAGTGACTGTACTCTTGGCTACTCTGTCAGTGACAAAGAGAGACAGAGGAATTGGGAGCTGAGGACAAGATAGCAAACAGATGAAACCTATGTAGGGACAGAGAGATGGAGACGAGAGACAGGCACATGAGGAGAGCAACCCAATAAGAGAGATGGTAAGAATGAACAGACACTGCTCCAAAGAAGACATCCAGATGGCCAAAAACACATGAAATGATGCTCAATGTCACTCATCATCAGGGAAATACAAATCAAAACCACAATGAGATATCACTTCACGCCTGTTAGAATGGCTAACATTAATAACTCAGGCAACAACAGATGCTGGCGAGGATGTGGAGAAAGAGGATCTCTTTTGCACTGCTGATGGGAACGCACTGGGGCAGCCACTCTGGAAAACAGTGTGGAGGTTCCTCAAAAACTTAAAAATAGAACTACCCTATGACCCAGCAATTGCACTATTAGGTATTTATCCAAGGGATACAGGTATGCTGTTTCGAAGGGACATGTGCACCCCAATGTTTATAGCAGCACTATCAACAATAGCCAAAGTATGGAAAGAGAGCAAATGTCCATCGATGGATGAACGAATAAAGAAGATGTGGTGTATATATACATATATGTATATGTGTATATATATACACACACACAATGGAGTACTACTCTGCAATCAAAAAGAATGAAATCTTGCCATTTGCAACTATGTGGATGGAACTAGAGGGTATCATGCTAAGCAAAATTAGTCAGTCAGAGAAAGACAAATATCATATGACTTCACTCATATGAGGACTTTAAGATACAAAGCAGATGAATATAAGGGAAGGGAAGCAAAAATAATATAATAACAGGGAGGGAGACAAAAACATAAGAGACTTAAATATGGAGAACAGAGGGTTGAGGGAGGGCTTGTGGGAGGGGGGATGAGTTAAATGGGTAAGGGACATTAAGGAATCTACTCTTGAAATCATTGTCGCACTGTAAGCTAACTAACTTGGATGTAAATTATTTTAAATTAATAAAAAAAAAAGAGAAAAGGAAAAGATGAGGAGAGAATAAAATAGGAAAACAAGGGCAAAAAGACCAACAAAGAGGTGTATGAGAGATAGAGACATAGAGTATAAATGTCACAGGGAGGAAGGAAGACGAAAGAATGGAACAGAAAGGTGAGAATAGAGAAAGATAGGTTGGGAAGAAAGACAGATGAATGCAGCAATACAAACAGAAAGATGAGGACTGGGAAATATCCAGAGAGAAGTAGGGACAGAGCAGTGGAGACAGAAATGCAGACAGTAAAGAAGCCAAGGAGCCAAAGGAAACTGAAAGGGAAATAGAAAAGACAAATTCCAGGGGGCGCCTGGGTGGCTCAGTCGGTTAAGCAGCCGACTTCAGCTCAGGTCATGATCTCATGGTCTGTGAGTTTGAGCCCCGCATAGGGCTCTGTGCTGACGGCTCAGAGCCTGGAGCCTGCTTCAGATTCTGTATCTCCCTCTCTCTCTGCCCTTCCCTTGCTCATGCTCTGTCTCTATGTCTCTTAAAAATAAAATAAAATAAAAAACATTAAAAAAAAAAGAAAAGACAAATTCTGGAACACACGGAAATTCAGAAACAGATGAGGTAGAGCAATGTGGTAGTATATATATGAGGACAGAGACTCAGACCAAGATGAGTTAGATAGGGACAGGATGGAGACAAGGCAACCCTCAACATACACAATATAGAGAGAGTGTAGCAAGGAGAGGAGAGATGGAGAGAGAATAGTAGAGACAGGAAAAAGAAACCACCAGAGAGATGTAATCAGAAAGACATGAGAAAGCAAAATGTAGACAGAGATGGGGGGTGTCTGAAAGGTGGTTAACAGTGATGGTGAACTTGAGGAGGGGGAGACAGTAAAAAATAAGAAAGACAAAGACAAAGATAAAGTCATCTTGATCCAGCAGCTTGCAAGTCTCCTGGATACATCAGGGCTGGCACTAGGCTGTGGAAGGCAAGGCCCTGGCCTTCGTTATTCACTACTGTATCCTCTACCTACAATATATTCCCAATCATGTGGAGACTACTGTTTTTTAAATATTAGGTCCTGGGAACTCTGTATGCACTGCATGGATTTTGCCATTAAATCTTTACAACTCTGATGTAGTAGGTATTATTATCATCATTCCCAGTTTACAGATAGAGAAACTGAGAATTAAAATGATGAGTAACTTACCCACGGTCTCACAGAGGAACTAGGAGTGAAGCTCCAGCCAGGACCAATGGCAAAAGTATTTCATGAACCAAGGATTAGGATGAATCTTTTCCTGACCATGAACTTGAGGTGCAAACAAATTCTAGTCTACCTGGCTCCAAGATCTACACATTCGACCACCATGCCATACTGCTTCAGTGAAGACTTAATGACACTGATGGAGGCCTGCTGAGCTAAGGTAAGCATTTCTGACTTTTTACCCTCTGGAGCTCCCTCCATCCAGTGAAAAAGGCTGACCTGGCTAGCTCAGAGGGACTGGAAAAAAGTCCTATGAGTGGCAGTAATAAACTGTGGAAGAACCTCAGCCTGAGACAATCAGAGAATGCTTCCTGGAGGAGGGGTTGTTCAAAGAGGTCAGAGGCAGATTTATACAGAAGTCAGTAAAGGTTCAGGACCCCTTATTTGCACAGGTCCCTTCTAAGGCTCTGCTTATCAATCAGTGAAAAATCAAAGAGTACTGAGGATTTGTTAACTTTGCAAGAAAATTGAAATGCCCTAACATCTGACAGCTCATATATGAAAGAAACTAAATAGAAGTTTTCCCAAATTTGACAAATCCTAAAAATGTACATTATTGTGAAGCTGAAACTTTTCTAAAATACAAATTTTTGTCCACCGCGCTATTAAGAAAGTCTAATATCTTTATTCTTTCTGTAGAAAATGACCTTACTTCATGCTTCAGTGACAAAATAGAAGCCATCAGACATCAGGGATGGTTACTGGGCCCTCATCTTCTCACCACTGAATCTCTAAACCTCCCATTAACTTGTTCAGCTCTGTCTTGTTCCTACCAGCTACAATGAGGGACCTCCTCCTCTTGGAGGCTCAGTGCCCCAGATCCCAACCCCTCCTTTCCCTTTCTCTTCTGCATCTTCATCCTCTCCCCCTTTACTGGATCATTCCTAGTAACAAACAAGCATAGTCTAGTATCTCCCATCTTTAAAAAAATTATTATTTTGGGACGTCTGGGGGTCTCAGTTGGTTAAGCATCCGACTTTGGATTTCAGCTCAGGTCATGATCTCATGGCTCATGAGTTCAAGTCCTGCATCAGGCTCTGCTTGGGATTCTCTCTCTCCCTCTCTCTCTGCCCTTCCCCTGCTTCTGTTCTCTCTCTCTCTCTCTCTCCCCCCCCTCTCAAAATAAATGGATAAACTTAAAAAAAATCTTTAACCCTTCTCCTACTATCGCCTTATCTCTCTGGACTCTGTTCCCCTTCACAGCCAAGCTTCTCAGTGGAATTGCCAAGCTTCTCAGTACACACCCAGGTCTACTTCAATAGGGTGAGGGAGGTATTTTGTTCCCTTAGATTTCTTGGAGGTTCCTATAATAATTTACACCCTCAACAGCACTCTACACAATTATTCCTGTTTTTTAAATGAATTTTATTTATTTTTCATGATATACTTTATATACTTTAGAATATACATATATGAACTGTTTGAATAAATAATAAATATCTGTGTACCATCACCTAGCTTCAAAACCAGATCATTTCCAAATGACAAAACCCCCTGAGTAACCCTCCCCAGTCACATCTCTTTCCCCTCCCTGAGGTAACTACTGCCCTGAATTTTCACTTTTGATTCTTTGCTGTGTAACTTTTCATGTTTTTCCACTTTATATAAACATACTCTCCTATGACTTTTTTTGAATCAGCATTGGGTTTTCTGAATTTCACCCACATTAATACATGTAGCTAGAGTTCATTCATTTTTTATTTCTTTATAGTATTCCAGTGTATAAATATGTCTGAATTTATTCATCCCATACTCTTGTTTCCATTTCTTGCTGTTACAAACAGGCTTCAGTGAATATTCTTGTAATGTCTCCCAGTACACATGTACAAGAATTTCTCTAGGAGAGCAATCCTCAAATTTTTTTTTAACTTGGAACTTCCTTTATATTCTTAGAAATCACTGCAAGGCCCCCAAAGAGCTTTCATGAATGTGGGTTATATCAATTGATACTTGCTACATTAGAAATTAAAATTGTAAAAGTAAATATATTACTTTTAAAATAACAATAATAAATCTATCATATTTAAATAAATATTATATGAAAAATAACTGTTTTCCAAAACAAAAATAATTCATTGAGAAGAGTGGCATTGCTTTAAATTTTTGCAAATCTCTTTACTGTATGGCTTAATAGAAGGCAGCTGGATTCTCATGTCTGCTTCTGTATTCAATCTGTTGTGATATCTAGAACACTCCATTCTACATTCTTGAGAGAATGTGAGTAAAAGAAGCAAATAATCCCTTACTATTATGGTTTTGGCTCCCTGACCCCAGGATAATCCAGACCACACTGTGGGAACCACTGCTCTAGGATATGTATCTAAAAAGGCTAGGTCATAGAGCATGTGCATCATTCAGCTTTATTAGAAAATGTCCAACTTTTTCTAGAGTAGTTGGAACAATTTACACTCCCACCAATGGTGTATCCATTCCCTCTTCATTCATTCTGGTGCTCACTCCTACCACTCCACCAAAACTACTATCAAGGTCACTACCAATATCCATGTTGTCATATCCAATGGACTCTTTTCAATCCTCATCTCAGTTGACTTCTCAGTAATCTTTTTAAAAATCTCCAACACAACCCTAGTTATGTCCCTATGTCTTTTACCTCTTTCTCAGTCTCTTTGCCACCCCCTGCTCCTTCACCCAATTTCTAAAGTTGGAGTTCCTTGGAGCTCAGTCAAGGACCCTTTTCCTTTTTCTTTGCTCTGTTTCAGACTGACCTCTTCTCTCATGACTTTTAATGCCATCTCTATGCTCACAACCCTCATTTATATCTGAAACCCAGACCTCTCCTCTGCTTTAACTTCTCCACTTGATTATATTAAGGAAGTATAGAACTGAACCCTTGATCTTCCCTCTGAAAACCTGTTCTTCTTTCTGTGTTCTTCATCTCAGTGAATGACCTAGCCCACGTCAGATCCCTAGGACGCATCTTTGATGCCTCCCTCTCCGTCCCACCCCAAGCCACCCCACCAACCCTTTTCAGTTCTAAATATCTCTCAAATCTGTCTACATCTCTCCATATCCACAGCCACCACTTTAGTCCACTTACCATTATCTCTGACTGCAGTGGGCTTCTAATCTTGCCCACCTCCAATCCAATCCACAGAAGCCAAAGTACTCTTTTTAAATTATACCATGTCAATCTCAAATTAAAAACCTTTCAATGTAATGTATTTCAGCATTTGGGAGATGTGAATTATCTACAAAAGAGATACTATTTTATCATGATCCAGTTCATATGATACAAACTGAAACAAAAGTTTCATGAAACAAACTTACCCTCCTACACAATTCTATCATACATTGATATTTTTTATTCTTTTCTCAAAATGATTTCAATAACTTCTGCAGTTTGACATACATTTAAAAGTACTGCTTCAATACCTTTCCATTGCTCATAGAATAAGATCCTTTCTCCTTCCCATGTCCTATAAAGCCCTACATAATCTGGCTCCTGCCTACTTCTTTGACTTCATATCCCACTCCTCTTACTCTCAGCTCACAATGCTCCAGCCACACTGGCCTTCCTGCAGTTCCTAAGTATACCATTTCCCCTTCTGTCCAGGGCCTTCCCACTTGCTCTGTCCTCTATGTGAAGCACTTGCCTTCGCTCATCATCTGCTAACTCCGACCCCTTCACATCTCAGCTTAAATATCAGGCTTTGCCTGACCCCCTCAGACTAAACTGTCCCCATCCATTATTCTCCTTCTTATCACCCTATTCTATCTCTTTATATACCCTTATCACAATTTGTAATTTTGTGTATGTTTCTGTGTTGTAATTATGTGTTTGTTTACCTACCGTCCTTTCCAGCACCAGACCATAAACTCATGGCCTTGTTCATGTCTGTCTCATTCACTACTGCATAGCTAGTGCCTCACATGGTGCCTGGCCCATGATGTGTGCTCCAAAAGACAGTCATCAAATAAGCAGAGATCTGAGAACAAATGAAGTGGAATTGGGGAAATGTGGAGAGTTTCACAGAGAGGCAACAGCATATGCAAAGACTCGGAGGCTAGAGAGACTAAGGAATGGTCTAAGACTTTTAACTTAAAGACTCAAGAATGAAGTCTGAGAGGCTGGCAGGGGCCAAACAAATCATCAAGGGCCCAGCTTAATCTTCCCTGTTGAAGAAGGTAGGTTTCCTTTTGAGCCAGTGGGGACTCATCAAAGTGTTCTAAGCATAAGAGTGATATGGGTTGATTTACTTTTTCAAGAGATCATACTGCCTACAGTGTAGAGAAGGGATTCCAGGGAACAAGACTGAAACAGGGAGGCTGTGACAGTATTTCAGGTTAGATGTGGTGCTGGCCTACAGTAGGGTCATATCAGGAGATGTGAAGAGACTACATAAATAAATTTGGGAGATATTCAGTAGGTAAAAATGACAAGATTTGGTGATTGCATGGGAGTGGAGGAGAGGGAAGAGTCAAAAGTGTAACTTGGGTTTCTGCTTTGACTGGGGTCATTCGCAAATGTGATGTACAGAGAAGGACAGATGGGTTGGGAGGAGGATGCCTTGAGGTGATGAAAAGCTGAGGTTTTAGGTGCTTCTGGAGTAGTCAGGTAGAGCTGTCTAATAACCAGTTGAATATATGGGGTCAGGTGAAATATCTGGATCTCCTCAAGAGGTGTCACTTTGGGAGTCGTCAGCAAAGAGATGATAATTTAAGCCTTGGGAGTGAATGTAATAGTTGAAGAAAAGAACACAGATAGAGAAGACGAGAGAGCTCAGGCCAAATCCCTAAGGAACACCAACATTTAAAGGTTGGACAAAGAGGAGCCCGGAAAGTAAAGGAATTTAACCAAGGTAGTAGGAGAAAAATGAGAGTGTGGTGTCATGAAAGTGGATTAAGGAGGAGGGAGTGGTCACAAGTGCCAAATACTATGAAGTATTTCAAAGGGTAGCCTTTGAAAATATTGTATTAGATTTTGTGACACAGGCTGTGGCATACTTTGATGAGAGAACAGTATTAGGCAAGTAGTGGAGGGAGATTGGAGTGAGTTGAAAGATAAGTGGGAAGTGGAAAAACTGAGACAGGTAAGTGTAGACAACTCTTCCGAGGAGTTTATAAAGAGGAGGAGAGAGTGTGGTGGTTGGAGAGAGAGAACTTTCAGTAATTGTTTACTTTTTTTCAGATGGAAAAGACCTGAGTATGGTTAGATGATGAAGGGAAGGAGCAAGGACGCTGTAGGTTTGGTAGCAAGAAGTCAAGAACTTCCTTTCAGTGACCTCTGTTTACTCTGTGAAGTAGGAGGCGGGGTCATCTCCTGAGGCTTGGGAGCAGATAGAGAAGTTGGTGATTTGAGGAGAAGGGAGGTTTGAAACGGCTGCTGTGGAGCATGAGAGAGAAAGCAGCCTAGGGACACAGTAGGGTTGTGTCAGTACGGAGGGCCTGGTAGAAGCTGGAGACCATGAGTTTATAGTGGCACAAATCTGTGAGGCTGAATAGTTTCCTCCAGCAGTGTTTAGTGGTCTTTGCACAGGCATGGAAAAGGCGGACAGTCGGGCTGATCCAAGGTTGGGATGCTGCCAGGCGGATGCAACAATCCTGAGAATTGAGGCTATTGGCAGGAGAGTGGCAAAGTAAAGGACCATAAGGTCTAGTCTGAGCGGAGAGGAGTGTATCAAAGACAAGTCCTCTATGAGCCAAGCACCTATGGAAAGGTTTCTGGAAAAGAGATTGAAGGACGAGCAGAGGAAGACCTGAGAGAGGGACAGAAAGGCAGATTTGGGATCAAAGACCTGCCTATGTGGGACCACGGAGGGAACGAAGACTGAGGGAAATTTTTAAGGGGGAAAAGAAGGGCCTTTGAGGGCGGTCACAGAAAGAAGTGAGGTGGGTCGGAGTGAGGGGGCGTGGCCATGCGCAAATCCCGGACGAGGGGGCGGGGCCCGGGTAACTAGGTCCCAGCGCCGCTGTGGCTGCCGCTGCCTCGGCTACGGCTCCCGCCTCCCCACCCCCCTTCTCCGGCTCCTTCCTGCCCGCCGCCGCGGAGACCTAGGCCGAAGCTGTTACCCTGCCCCCCCGGCTGAAGCATCGTCCAGAGGGATTGGCTGAGGGCGAGCCCCGCAGCCCAAGCGCGCGACGCACACGCGCGCCCCCCGCCACCGCCGTCCTCTCCTCCCTCCCTCCCCTGCCCTGCCCTCCCTTCCCCTCCCCTCCGCCCCCCAGTCTTCGCTGCGGCGGGAGGAAGAACCCTTTCCGACCAGTCAGAAGAGCCCCGATCGATTTCCATTCGGGGAGAAAGAGACCCCGCACTCGGAACAGACCGACCGCTCCCTGGGGCCACGGAAGTGGCTCGCCTCTTACGAGAGAGCCCGCGCGGAGCGCAGCCCCCCAACCCTCACCCAGCCGCTGCAGCATAGACAGAGCTCCTCAGCGGGCCCCCGGCCCCGCCGAGCCCAGTCCCCGCGCGCGGCCCGGGCCGGCGATGCCTGGCACGGCAGCGGCGGTGGCTGCGGCTGCTGCTGGTACTGCCACTGCTGCCAAGGCTGCTGGCCCGGGCCCGGGCCGGGGGCTTAAGTCTCCGCAGCGGGGCTGAGCCCGCAGCCCCGCCCCCCGAGCCTGAGGCCGCTGCTCTGCCGGGCGCCGGGCCTCCTCCGCCCGCGCCTCCGCCCCAGGAGCTGGAGCCAAGCCGGGAGCCCGGGCCCCGCGCCCAAGCCCGGACCATGCATGGCCACCGAGCCCCGGGGGGTGCCGGGCCTTCGGAGGCCGAACACTCAACCACGAACCCCCCCGGCGCCGCTCAACTGGTCAGTGCCGACACGGACCCTGGAGCCTCCGAGCCCGGACTGCCGGTGCCTAGGGGCTCAGGCTCGGCTCTCGGCGGCCTCCTGGATCCCCAGTTTGCCGGACCGTCGGACGCCAGCCTGAGCGCTGCTCCAGGCCCCCGGGTCTTACCCTGCGGCCCCAGTCCACAGCACCACAGGGCCCTACGCTTCTCCTACCACCTGGAGGGTTCACAGCCCCGGCCTGGTGAGTGATCGAGAGAGCATGGGAGCCCGAGCTACGGGCCTGGTACTGGGAGCGGGTTCTTGTTCTCTAAGCCCCACCTTGGGGCCGGCCCGCTCACCCTGGCCATTCGAGTCTTCTCAACCCCCACCCCCTTCCCTAGCTCCTCTTCCGTCCAGTCCTTTCAACCTCTGCCCGCGGTCTTCTCTCTCTGTCCCCTTGCCCCCTCAACCCTTTCCACCCCCTTATCTTCTATCTGCTGAGACTAATGGGAGAGAAAGCACTCCCAAGAAAAACGGGCAGGACTGCAAGGCAGTAAGGGGAATTTTGTTGGGGGAACGGGATTTGTTTGGGGGAATAGGAGAGAAGGAGTCTCCCATTTGCCAAGGGCCTATATTGTGCCAGGCACTGGGCTGGGTGCTTTACATGGGTTCCCATTTCATTTTCAGGAGCCTCCTGTGAAGTAGGTATCATTTTGTAGAGTAGGAAACTGAAGCCCAGAGAAGTTGAGTAACTTTCCCAAGGTCCCACAGCTAGTATGGAGCCAGGATTCAAAACCAAATATATTTGAGTCCAAAGTCTGTGGTCTTTCTCCTTCCCCAAACTGAGGTTGGAGACCATGAAAGTAATGCCAAGCCTTCTGCTTATGCGATTTTCTCCTGTACTGTTCAGCAGCTCTGGAATATGAGTGGAAAAAAAAAAAAAGAGGAATGGTGGATTGATCCAAGGTTGGGGTTTTGCCAAGGTGTGTGTGGCCAGAGGAGAAGGAAAAGAGGGAGTAGAAGGTGCTGATGAGAGAGATAGGTGGAAGAGGTGAGCCTTGAGGGTCAAGCTGGAGGGGAGGACTGGAGGGGCTGATAGGTAGGGAGACAGCAGAAGGGGTGGGGGCAGAAGGCAGATGTAGCAGATCTGTAGAGCTGCAGGGCTGCAAGGATGGTTGTGAAGAGAAATTGGGATGCTTGAACTTGGATTTGCAGAGGTGGAGCAGCTCTAGATGAGGCTGGGGCCACAGGCTTTTGCCTGGAGAGGCCTCTGAACTGCACAGACCTGAGTGTCTGAGGAGTCCAGCAGGGCCTCCCTCATCTGGGGACATCCCCATGTGGACCTGAGCCCAGGAGCCACAAGAAAGAGCAGTGTTATTTCTGGTCTGCCTTCCACCAGGCAACACTGACAGAGCTGCTGAGCCTCTGGGACCCCTCCCCCAGGGCTCACATCCCAGGCTCCATAGGTCTCTGGGGCTATGGCCTGACACAGTTAGCAGTAGTAAGCATAAAGCACTGGCAAGACGTACCCCTTACTATGTCGTGACCTTGGGCTAGTCGTAGAACCTCTGGGAGTTTCCAGGGGCTCCCTCTTTGTGAGCTGGAGCTATCCAAATGACAAGAGACCTTTAATGTCCTGCCCTGCATGTTGCTCCTGCTGGCTTTCCAAACACCCCTTGACAGATGCTGTATGGAGCAGGCTACTCACCCACTTTATTGTAGCACCTCCTTTCAGATCCTGAAACATGCTGGAAGGACTCCCACCTCAGGGTCTTTGCATCTTATTTTCCCTCTGCCTGGCAGCTCTTCCCCCTGCTCTCCACCTGGCTTGTTCCTCATCTTTCAGGTCTCAGCTCAGATGTCACCTCCTCCGAGAGATCTTCCCTGACCAGTTTGGGGGGAGCCACTTGTGAGTCTCCATCACAGTTTCCTGTGTGCTTCCATCCTTGCACTTAGTACAGTCTGAAATTATCTTATTGTGTCTACTTGTTTATTGCCCACCTTCCTCCACTAGAATGTGAGCTCTGTGAGGGCAAGGGGATTGTATCTGTTTTGTTCACTGTTGTATCCCCAGTGACTAGCACACTGCCTCACACACAGTAGGTGCTTAATAAATCCTTGTTGAACAAATGCCTGAACAGATATAAAGGAAGCGCATAATAGGCCCTCAGTAACTATAGAATAACTGAATTCCTGCCCTCTAGATGCTCTTGGTCTGGGAGTCAGTAGCTGGGCAGTGTCTAGACCCTTGGTCTCTAGCCTCTGATTGAGACATGGTGGTGATTCTGAGTTGCCTTCCCACTCCACCAATCCTTACAAATTACCAATCACAATACCCATCCTGAACTATTCCCCTTCTCCCCAAAAAAGCAAAAAAGTTTCCAGGATCCTTTTTCCCAATGAAGTCCCTGCCTGTGTGGGTGTCTTTTTTTATATATACTCCATGATAAGAAGTGTCAGGGAAAGACCTGGCTTCTCATCCAACCATTCCTAGCTGACTCACTGTGTGACGCTGAGTGAGTTCCCTTCTCTGAGCCTCAATTTCCTCATCTAGAGAATGCCGTGAGGAGTCTATGAGACACTGGTGAGAAGCTTGCAGAATAAAATAAAATTTAAAAAAAAATAAGAGAAAAGCATTCTGAAGAGGAGGCGGAGGAATTACTCAGGCCCTGGCAAAGCAGGCACTGGGCCATGTGATTCACAGCAGCATGGGGTGTGAGAGGCCTGCCTCTCCCACTGTCCAGCCAGCCCAGGGATAGGCACAAGTGACTTGCTTCTCTCTCCACAGGACTTGCCTATAATGGGCCCAAAGAGCACAGAGTTGGTGGTTGTAGTGTGTGTGTGTGTGTGTGTGTGTGTGTGTGTGTGTGTGTGTGAGAGAGAGAGAGAGAGAGAGAGAGAGAGAGAGAGAGAGATAAAGAAAGAAAGAGAGAGTCCTCTCAATTAAATGGTTGAAACATTTTAGTCCACATGTTAAGATTTCTGTGTACCTGCTGACTTCCTCCCTCAGACTGCTGAGACTTTTATTGAATCACTATCCTTAGGGGCCAGTGGACCATTGTGGGAGGGTGGTGCTTTTTAAAATAAAACAGGTGACTCTTGAACAGTGTGGAGGTTAGGGGCACCAAGCCCCATGCCCCTACTTGCACAGCCAAAAATCTGTGTATAACTTTTGACTCCCCAAAAACATAACTACTAATAGTGTACTTTTGACTGGAATCCTTACCAATAACATAAACAGTTGATTCCCACATCATTTTGTATATGTATTATATACTGTATGCTTAAAGTAAGCTAGAGGAAAGAAAATGTTATTTAAAAAATCATAAGGAAGAGGAAATACATTTATGGGATTGTACTATATTTATCAAAAGAAATCCATGTATAAGTGAACCTGTGTAGTTCATACCATGTTGTTCAAGGGTCAACTGTAGTTATATCTTATCAATGCAAAAAACCTTCAATTGCTTCAAAGTGCTTTCTCTTTTAGTTACCCTGATTCCTGGTAGGGAAAACGGATGATCGTTTTTATACCCATTTTCCAGGTTGATAAAACCTAAGACCTAATTGGGTTACTGGGATAACCCAGTGAGATACCAGAGAGCACTTCGAGAGAGTTCCCAGCTGTAGGTTTGCTCATAGAGATTTGGGGAACACCCTACCCTATTCTAGGTTTGAAGCCTAGAATATCCTCAGATGCTATGTGGGGAGTAGCTTGGGGCCTGACTGTTTCTCAGTCAAAACAGTTGCACCCAATGTAAGAGTCTTTTCATGGGTAGTAAAGAACTAAGCCAATTGAAAGGGGCAGCAAGAAGGCTGGCTCCTTCTAATTTGGAGCCTAGGGCATCATCAGAGACTCCAAGAGTTAGAATTGGAGCTGTAAAGGGCCCTAGACACCATCTGGTTCTGGGTTTCCCAAAGTGGGTGAACATCAGAATCCCTTGTTGACTCTGAAAAAATAACTGTGATTCGCAGACTCCACCTCAGAATCTTGGGGTTGCAATCCAGGAATCTATTTTTAAAGCTCCCCAGGTGATTCTGATGCACAGCCTAGAGTTGGAACTGATTTTTAGTTGAGGTAGTAGAGGCTCAGAGAGGCAGTTTACTCATGGTCCTACAGTGAGTCAGCCTGATTAAGGCAAGGAGAATGCATTGGCCTCCCCTCTAAGGCCTTCTTCTCAGGACCCTATGTGGGCCTACCTCCCTCTCTCTCAACCCCGAAGGAAGGTGTGGGATCTAAGCTAAAGGGAGTGAGTCAGCCCCTCATTCACATACACACAAACACTGGCTGACTCAGTTTACTATCTATGCTTAGCTCTCATGAATGGCTGCCATTTGGCATTTCAATCTGGAAAGCAGTTGAAGTTTTGGGACTGTAGGCAGAGGAAACCATCATCAGCAGTACTTGTCACAGGGCCTGGCCCAAAGGAAGAGCTCTAGGGAGTGTCAGCAAGGTTTGTAGAGCTAAGAGGAACATGAAAGGCAGTTCAGGTAAGAATTTCAGTAGGAGCAAGGGCACTGAGACATGGGGCATCCTGGGAACTGCGACTGGTATTGAGAAGAGTAAGGGATACAGCTGTTAAAGGGACTTTATCCTAGGGCAAAGGGGAACCACTGAAGGGTTTATTAAGCAGGGGAATGATGTGCTCAGATATGGGTGTTTGAGACATCCCCATAGCTACCTGTGGAGAGTGGATGGTAGGGGCACAAGAATGGGAGCAGATAGATAGGCAGATGGGGGTTGCAGTCATCCCAGTGACAAGTGATCGTAGCTTGGGTTAGAGTGGTGATAAGTAAGGACAATAACATCTGAGAGATATTTAGGTGCTAACATGGACAGGCCTTGGTGGTGGCTTGGATATAGAAGCCAAGGAAGAAGGAAAAGTCCAGGATGAGTTTGTATGTTGTCTGAAACCAACTACAGTGGCCTAATGGGTTGATGGTGGGGATATCTACATGGACGTGGCCAACAGACATTTGGATGGAGGGTTGGAAAGCTCAGAAGAGAGAGGTCTGGGTGAGATATGTTTGGGGATCCTCACCACCATGCATACCATGGATCACAAAGCAGCTCATGGGGAAAAGTGTGCATGGTTCTGGGGCCAGTCCCATCCCTGAAGTCATAGATACTGATCCACTATCTATGATCCACACTCAGGTGGATCATTCATTACCTGCCCCAATGTTGCCTTGGAAATGACTTGGGGAGGGGGTACAGTTTTTAAAGCACATCTGCATAAAGTTGAGACCCATTTCACATATACCCAGGGTAGTGGTCGTTGCAAAGAACTGAGGGAATACTCCTGAAAAGCAAATCAAACATTGGTAAAGTAAATTCTTGTGGCTCCCCCAATGTTCTCCATTTTGAGGGCATCCTGTGAGGCCATAGAGGGAGGTCGCTCATGGAAAGAAGAAGGGGCTCATGATGGGAGGGGCTGGTGGGCTCTGCTAGGGATTTTTGAAAAGCAGCTGTTTAGGATTCCAGGGGAATGTCCGGGAAAAGACCCACATTTAGTTCAGTCAGCTGGAGCCTTCCAAACAAACACAACAAAATATAAAGACTCTGGATAGCTGGGAAAAAGCTTCCCTGACAGGACTAAAAGAATTGCAGTTTCCGGGTTGCAGATGGTTGGCACTCCCTTCCTTGGCCCTTTCAGGTGCCTCTGCCCCTGTGGGAGGGCCTGGCTGGAGCTACCTGCTTCCTCAAGGGTGAGTGGCAGCTGTGTCCCAGACAGACTCCAACCATGGCTTTCTGGGGGCCAGTTAGCTAAATGCCTTAGGCAGATGTGGAGCTGGCCAGATCCTGGCTGGGTGGGGCTAGGACCTGTCTGGAATGAGGGCAGGAAGACCGTCTGCCATTGGCCAGCCCTGCAGAGTTATGTTCCCTCCTCTGGAAAAAGCAGACATCCTTGGAGCAGTGATTCCAGCCTCTCTGGGCTCTAATACCCAGTTCCTTGGACTTGGAAGGTATCACGTCTCCAAAAGGTCCCTCAAAACACACACAGAGTTTGAGACAAGGATGCAGGGCAGTAGCTGAAGGAGTCTCAGCACTCCTGGCTCTACCATTAGTTCACTGTGCCCCCAGGCTTCCTTTCCCCTCCCAAGGCCTTAGTTTCCCCATTTATAACACTGGGACCTAGTCATCGCATTTGTCTGGCAAATAATATGGTATCAATAAATACTTGGTAATAAATACCTGGCAGATAAGGTAAAGTGAAAGGGGAGGAAGAAGGGCATTTCTTTATTCAACAAATGTCTATTGAGGACCTACTATGTGCTTAGTGCTTCGTGTGCAACAAGACAGGCACAATCCTTGTGCTCATAGAGCTTCTTTTCTTTTTTTTTTTTAGTGTTTATTTATTTTTGAGACAGTGAGAGACAAAGCATGAGTGGGGGAGGGGCAGAGAGAGAGGGAGACATAGAATCTGAAGCAGGCTCCAGGCTCTGAACTATGAGCTCAGAGCCCGATGCAGGGCTTGAACTCACAGACTGCGAGATCATGACCTGAGCCAAAGTCAGATGCTCAACCCACTGAGCCACCCAGGTGCCCCACATAGAGCTTCTTTCTAGCAGGGAAGATCTACATAACAAGTAATTCCAAGCACAGATGCTGCAGGAACATATAAGGAGGGGGGTAAGTAGGAAAAAGAGGGCAATTGAGACTCCAAGGATAAATAGGAGTCCAGAGGTAAGGCAAAGCGGAAAAGCCATTCAGGGCATGGGAACAACATGTGCCAAAGCCCCTGGCAGAGGAGAGCACTTTCGAGGAACATACAAGAGGCCATTGTGGCTGGAGGGTGGGGGTAGGGAAGTGTTCTTGAGCTGGGCCTTACTTGTCCCCAAGCTCTGGAGGTTGGAGTTCATCTGGGAGGCAAGGGGAGCCCTTCACAGGGCTGCTGGAATTGAAGCAGACTGTGTTTTCATAAGCTGGTTGTGGTGTGGAGAATGCCTTGTAGAGAGGGTGGGAGGGAAACCAGTTAGGAATCTGGAGAGTAGGAAAAAGCTTATGAACTCTAAAGCTAAGAAAGTTGAGTCTGCTAAGGCTTAGGGTCTGGCTAGATGTGTGAGTTAAGGGAGAGTGAGGAGACTAGGAGAAAGCCCAGCCTCTGGCTTGGGGAACTGTGTGGGTGAATGTGCCACTTTTGAGATGGAGAAGGCAGGAGGAGGAGCCACTAGGACCTGGGTGTGGCTTGGGATACACTGAGTCTGAGGAGCCTGAAGACAGGGGATGGGGCATCGAGGTGGCAGTATCCAGCAGGCATCAGCTGCGCCCACCTGGGCCCCAGAGTTAAGGGCAGGAGGGTGAGGGGCACAGGTGTGTGGCTGAGGCCCAGAGGGGAATGTAAGGAAGGTTCTTCCTGGTGCTGGCAGCTGTTAGCCTTCTGTGGTGCTTTCCTGTAGCCCGTGCAGGGAAGGGGTTAAGTCACAGCAGGAAGGCAGTGGGAAAGGCGGGACGGGCAGGACTGGCCCCAGGGAGCTGCAGCTGGCAAAGAAGCCCTTCCGTTTGGGCCAGCTAGGCGCACAGCAGCTGCCCACACCGCTACCTTTGCCTTCACCTTCACCTTCTCTGCTCACCCCCCACCTCAGGCCTTCCCAGTTTCCCTAGTCTGGGCCTCCCTGACTAATGCATTCCAGGTGTTGACATAGCACCAGGGGCAGCAGGAGGTGGGGCAGGGAAGGTGTGGGTCTCTCTTACTCTGCATCTCCTAGGGGCTCCAGTCTCCAGGCCTCACTGACTGCTCTGTTCTCTGGAGAATTCTTTCAGGGATCTCTGTTTGGGTCCTAAATCCCTGGTATGGTCAGGCAGTGGTGAGAAGCCCCCAGACCCAGCTCTGCCACTTCTTAGCTTCATGTGACCCTGGGCGAGTCACTTCACCTCTCTGTGCCTCAATTTTCTCATCTGTAAAATGGGGTTATCATGCCCACCTCTGAGTGTTGTCATAAGCATTAAACACCACAGGTAAAGAAAACCCGCAGCTCTCAGCATGACACATTATAGCCATATTTGACAAATAGCCCTGGCCCATCCTTTTTGTTTCTGCCCCCTTGCCTCTCTGAGCCTGCATCCCTCACTGTCTCTGTCTCCCTTCTGACTTGCTCTGGTTTTACAGGTTCCCTCTCTAGCTGTCCAGCTCTCTGTAGTTTTCCTGTCTTGTTCTTCCTTGTCTTTGTCCTAGTGTCTCTCTCTCTCTCTCTCTCTCTCTCTTTCTCTCTCTCTCACTCTCTCTCTCTCTGCCTTTTTCTCTCATAATCTTTCTGTGTTACTAACTTTCAAATTTGAGCAGGCTTCTGGTTGAGACGGGAAGGGAAATGGGTGGATGTTGGGTCCCTGGGGTCATACACAGCAGGGGTCAGAGGGGCCATCCCCTAGTGGCTCTGTCCTCATAGGAAGGGAAATCCCAGCCAGCGTGGCAGCCCCAGTGCTGGGTAATTACTGCCCCCAGTGCTCCCAGCAGCAGCTCCACTCCCTTCCCTTCCTGCCCTCTGAAGTCCCCAGCCCCTCCTGGGGGTGGAGCAACCACCCCCATCCTTCTCTGGCCTCAGGTCCAGAGACACTGGGAGGAGAAGGCCAGGCTCTTATAGCAATCCAGCAACTACAAGGGGATGGGCTGCCTGCACTTCCATGCAGCTGTGTGTTCTGTGTTGTGTGTGTGTATGTGTTGTGTGCGTGTGTGTGTGCACACCATACACGCATGCACATGTGCCTGCTTGGCTGTCTTTATCCCCAAGGGTCTGTTTTGTGTATATCTTAATGTTCTTATTTCTGTATGTCCACGTATATGTTTGAGTGCATCTGTATATATCTGTGTGTGTGTATGTGTGTCTTTGGGTCTGTATTTGTTGTATGTTCCTATTTGCCTGCTTGTGTGTCACCTTGGTTCTGTCTGAGCCCCTGGAAGTTTCTAGTTGTTTCTGCATGTGAGTTTCTGTTTGTAGATCTCATGTGTGTGTGTGTGTGTGTGTGTGTTTCTGTGCCAATGTCTGTTTCTATATGCCCCCTATGAGTCTATATTTTGGTTGTGGTTGTGGTTGGTATGTGTCTGGCAGTGGAGGGGGTGGTGCCTGCCTGTCTTTTGGCCCTTCCTGCCACTTCCTCCTGTTCCGGAATGTTTTTACAAACCCAGGACTGTTCATCATGCCCTCAAACATACTCTTCACTTCCCTACCCCTAGTATTCACACCATTGCTCACTTTTCTTCCATTACCTGCAGGACTGTGCTCAGTCCACCTAAAACCAAAAACATACACCCCATTCTTGATGGTTGAACTTGAAAACCACCTCCTGGGGTGCCTGGGTAGCTCAGTCGTTTGAGCGGTCGACTTCAGCTCAGGTCATGATTTCGCGGTCTGTGAGTTTGAGCCCTGCATCGGGCTCTGTGCTGACAACTCAGAGCCTGGAGCCTGCTTCGGATTCTGCGTCTCCCTCTCTTTCTGCCCTTCTCCTGCTCACGCTCTGTCTCTATGTCTCAAAAATAAATAAACATTAAAAAAATTTAAAAAAAAAACCACCTCCTTTAGAAAGTCATTCCCACTCCTCCCTCCAAATGTGATTTCTTTCCCAACTCAGCAAACAATGGCTGAGGATGTGCTCTGTGACTCTGGACACAGACATGCTTGGGATCCAGTCCCAGTTCTAACTGTGTATCCTCAGACAAGTTATTTTGCTTCTCTGCATCTCAGTTTTTGCACCTATAAAATGTAACTAATAGTACACAGGGTTGTTAGGAGGATGCCTTATAGGAAAGCATCAACACAATGCCTGGCCAGAGTAGGGGCTTAACAAACACTTGAATCCCCATACTTCATATCCTCCACTAAAAAGTGAACATCTTGAGTTCCAGAAAGTTCTGAAAGTTCTTGCAATCCACTGCTCTCTTCTCCAGGCACTTTGCATAGGGCAAAGGGTGAACTGGACCAGGCAGAACAAAAGGCAGATTCCAGTTCAGGGAACTGCTGACAAGTATTGCATGAGCCAGCTCCCTGAGCCTGGTCAGGCCCAGAAGAGATTGGGCCCTAGCAGAGGGTGGAAGTAGTGACCTCCAAGGCTGTCACCCAAGAGCCAGAACATGTCAGTTAGGGTAGGAGGTAAATGGCAGAGATAGAAGGGGCCTTAAGGACTATCTACTTCAGATATCAGAAAGTGGTGGCCCGCAAGTTGAGTTTGTGTCACAAATTTTGCTTGGTCTTCTCATTGTTTTCAAAACTAGTGGGTTTCACATAAAAGTTTAGATTTCTGATTCTCTTCAAATATTGGAAGATCTGAAAACACAGGGCCCCGTTACTGCAAAGTGACAATTAGATAGAAGGGAGGAGCTACTGTCCTTACTTCAGGGGATGTATGTGTTCTCCAGTTTACTCTAATCCTTACCATTCCCTAATGCCTTACTGTTCCATTTTACAGAAAGGTATTCACTTTCCATGAGGGAAAGTGTGTTTCCATGAGTGTGTTTCCACACTTTACAGAAATATCCTTCACTTTACAGAAGGGGCCTCACTTATAAGAGACTTCCTCCATTTTACAGAAGAGTCTTCTGTTTGGCAAAGAGTCCTTCATTGACAGACAGGTTATCCATTTTACAAAAAGGTCTTTATTGAACTCTCCTCAGTTTATAGAATGTCTCTCCATTTTGAAGAAGTCTCCTCCACTATGGAGAAGTTGCTTCCCTTTACAGAATGGGCATTCTTTGTATCAAAGAGACCTCCCTTTTATAGAAAGTTTCTCTGTTCTGCAGGAAGGAAAACTCCTTACCTGCCAGAGTGGCTCCCACTTTCCAAAAGTGCCTTCACTCTGCAGAAGGTGCCTCTTTTTCTGAAGAGTCCTTATGTTCAGAAGATCAGTCCACTTCAGGAAAGGAACCTTCAGAGCTACCCATAGGGTTCTTGTAGATAGTTCCCCCTGCCCTCCTCATACTTGACTGAGCTTTGTGTTTGAACTTTCACAGAGATCATCTGTCAGACCATGCAAGGCCTGGGTCAGTCTGGCCACAAAAGTGTAGGGTAGCTGGGCTGGACCTCACATTCAAGGGCAAGGTGGGAGGAAGTAGGGCAGCTATGACTTTATCCCTGCTTTTTTCTCAAAGTAAGGGACCCCCCCTCCTCCCCACCAACAGAACTGATTCCAAAAAGCACTTTCTTATTTGCTGTTGTTCTTTCTTCTCCACTCCCTCTGGTCCCTCTGTCCACCCCCACCCTACCCCACCCTACCCTACCCCGCCGCCGCCAGGAATTCCAACTGTCCCATGAGCCTTAGCCTGCAGAGGCTGAGATCTGGGGGCTGTAGGGAGAATCATGCGGTGAGGGTCAGGAGGTCTTTGTGCTAGGGCCAGCTTCTGCCCACTCTAGCATCTCACCAGGTCCTCAAAATGAGGAACACACACATATTCTCCTCCATTTTGCAGATGGGAAAATTGAGGTCCAGAGCTGTGAAGGAACTACCCAGGTCACCATGGAGTTAATGGCTGAGGTCCAGTCTGAGATTGAGATTGAGCCAAGGCTATAGCTAGGAGGTGGGAGAGGGGGTGTTGCTGGCCAGGGAAGGGGGATGCTGGCAGCGGACATTACCAAAAAGAAGTGAGGGAGAAGCAGGGTCATTCCAGTGGAAATGGGCAAATGGAGGAGCCCTTATCTTCAAACAGATAGAGGGTAGACCTGCTCTGCCAGGAGCCCCAAAGCATGTGCTCAGGACAGCTGCCAAGTAGGGGCGTGCAGCAACCAGAAACAATTTTTGGAATGATTTTATTTCAATGACAATAAGTTGTCATGGAAAAATTCAAAACTCTATTATACTTCTTAACACTTGTTTTACAGTTTTGTATGATTTGTATTTTCAATTGAATTTGAATTGGGGGATGGGGTACCATTGTCTGTTCTTTGCCATGCCACCTCTCTGCCCTGATCTGAGGAGCTGTCAAGGAGAGCGGGGCTGGGTTCTGTGTCCATCTCTGGCTGGGTTTGCTCCTGTTTCTTGGTGTATCAACAGCTTTGTCAGGTTGCAGCCTGTGGCCTGTCGGTTTATGTATCTGTGTGCATAGTTTTGTGTCTTTGCAGAAGTGCAGTTTTGTTGGCTTTTAAGTTTAACTCACATTGCTGTGTAGATGGAGGCACTATGCTCTTTCCCTCTTTGTTTCATGGACTCTCCCAAACCAGGGGGCTGTGATTACTATCCAATTATCCAGATAAGTAAACTGCGGTTCAGATAGATAGAGAGACTTGCCCAGGGTCATGCAACTAGTAAGTGGGGATATTGGGATTTAACCACAGTCTATGTGACTCCTGAACCAGTTCTTCCTAATGAAGATGCCACAACACCTTCCAGTCCAGTCACTGAGTGCCGTCATGCCACCCCTCTTTGGAATAATCATATACCACAGGTTTTAAATGATTGACCTTGTTTTTTAATAAATAAGACCAGACTCAAGGTTATCCCAGAAATAATGTCGCTGTTATGAGCATTCAGGGGCCTATTGCATCAGGTGCCTATTGCAGGGAAATTGGGTAGAGCCCACAGTTTGCCTAAGGCTTACATGAACAAGAGACTAGAGGACCCTGGTTGCCAGGTGCCGCCTCAGAGGCCTCGTTCTGCCTCATTCACTCTAAGCTCTCCTTGATTAAGGTTGCTAAAATTTACTCACATAAAGTATGGATAGATTTGAATTTCAGTTACACAACAAATTATTTTTTAGTATAGCATAATAAATTTTTAGTATAAGTATGCATGAGACATGCTTACACTAAGAAATTATTCATTGTTCATCTGAAATTCAAATTTAACTGGGTATTGTGTTGTACTTTATCTGGTCGCCCTGTCCCTGGCCTCTCCCTCCTCTGAGCTTCCTCAGTCCCAACATGCTGACCCCCTTGCATTTCCTGAGCCCTACCTTAGATTTTCCTGAGTGAGAATCTCTTGTCTTTGAGATTGGGAGCTCCCTAAGGGTTAAGATAAAGATTACCTTTTGGCCTGCTGAGGGCCTGTAGGGACTGCACACCCCCACAGCAGGGCTGGGGCAGTGCCCAGCACTCCTGGGGTGCCCAGAGTGTGCTTCTGGTCAGTGACAAGAGATGCCAGAATGGCAGCAATGGTTGTGTGTGAGAACAGTGTGCCAAGCACATTGCATATGGACATGAGAACAATTCTGCGGCTCTCACTAGGTCCTCGAGGGCTGTGCATTGTCAATGTGTCTACTGGGTACATTTTCACAAAGTATTATAAAGTTCAGTGGTGTGACTTTCTGCAGGGGTGGGGATGCTTTTTGGTCTCTGCTCTAATGGGCAATGGGGACTCTGGTAAACCCAGTGGTGGAGGGGGCAGTCCTGGTGGAGGACTTTGTCAGATGTGTAGGTGTGAGTGTGTGTGTGAGAGACAATGCTGTGGATTGTCAACTATAAAAAATGGGTTGGAGAAAACCAATGCAGGACCTAGCCAGGTGGGGATGGGATGGGGCAGTGGGAAAGGCTGTGGTAACCAGGAAAGGAGAAGGTGTCCCTTGGGAGCTCCCCAGGGGCAGAGATGGGATTTTTCACATCCTCCAGCATTGCATCTACTTGGCTTCAGAGCAGGGCTCAGAAATATTCGGGGAACTGAACTAAGCCTAGGGAACCCAGAGAGTTCAATAGGGTTGTGAGGTGCCATGGAGGCCTAGGTGAGAAGTTCCTATTTTCCCCATGGGCAGTGGGAAGTCACAGAAGGTTGTTGTGCAGGTAAGTGGCATGACCTGAGCTGAAGGTCTATCTGCCCACCTGGTGGGAGCAAGGTGGGCACAACGGACCATTAAGGGAAAACATGAGGAGACAGGGAAATGTAGGCAGAGGGACAGGAATGAGGAGCACTGAAACAGGAGAGGGTAGGATCTTGAACCTTCTTCCTTCACTGAGCCTCAGCTGGTTCTTGGCCAGGCCTTGGCTCCTGAACTGGAACCCCATTGTCATTTCCCTGCAGGTGGGCATAGAGGTATTGCACTCACTAGCCATACTGCAGCTCATGACTTTCTGAAGCACTGGGGTACACCCCTGCCCCTCCTACTTCCCCTCTTTTCCAGCTTCCCTTGGAGAGCAAGATTAAGAAAGGAGTCCAGCTCAGGACCAATCTGCTGAAACTCTGCCATTGACTTGCTATGTGACCTTGGGCAAGTCGTTGCCCATCTCTCTGCCTTCATCTATTTAGAAACTGAGCTCACAGTCCCTGCCTCTCTTTCCTAAGAATCCAGAGTGTCCCAGAATATTTGAATTTTATTCAGCCTCCTATTCTGCAGGGCTGCCTGCAAGGAGAGGCAGGGCCATTGGTGGGCTCCCAGGTGAGGTAGATGAGAAGGGATTAGAGAATGGGCCAGAGCAGGGCCACAAAGAATGGTATGGTTACCCTACTCCCAGGACAAGCAGTGGAGCAAAGAGAGAGAAGCCCAGCTAGGGGGCCCCCAGCTGCTCTGTGCAGACTCTGTGCAGAGCTCACCTATGGAGGCCTGCCTGCTTTGAGGTGTGGAGACGGGGCTAGGTGGAGCCCTGAGGAGACAGACAAGGGGCACTTGAGACCCTGGAACCTATGTGTATCTTTGAGGGGGGGTTTCTCTGCACAATGGGGTGCCTAGCTTTGCTTGTTAGATCTCTGCCCATGTCAGCTACCCTGTCTCTCACTTTCTCTGGCCATTTGTCTCTCGAACTCTTTTCCTCATATGCAGCCCTCCAAGTGATTCATCCTCTTCAACCCCATGCCCAGGGGGAAGGCAGGGCAGGACCAGGCCCAGCTGAGCGGAGAGGAGCACCTCCTCCCTCCCAGCCAGGGCCGTGCCTGTTTAAGTGGAAAAGGAAGTAAGGAAACTGCACCCAAGGCAAGGTACTGGGTGGAGGAGTGGGGCTTAGCCTGGGGGCTGGGGCACCATGTTCCTTCAGGACTGGGAGGGGACAATGGCCAGAGTCCCCTGGGGCCTACGTGGCTAGACTGTGGCCAGAGTAGGGCCCAGGACGGGAGTTGGGGGGTGGGGGGGTGGAAACTGCTGGAACACTGTGGGTTGGGCTATTGGGCTATTCCTTCCCTCCAGGACTGGGAGACCCAAAATTCCTGTGGCTCCTTTTGCCCATGTAGGGCAACCCTATAGGTTGTCTCTCCATGTTATAGCTGTATGTTTTTGCAACAGGGGGCACATGTAACACCATGACCACTTAGACCAGTAGGCAAATGTCAAGTATGTATGTATGCCTGAGCCCCTAAGACTCAAGGACACCATGGACATGTTTGTTTTATGAGTATGACATAGTAAATTAGGGCACATGTCTGTGATTGTGTACCTGTGTTTCTGGATACATGGTGGTATGTGACTTTGTGATATTATCCCATTGTGTGAGGCAGTATCTAACATGGTATAATGACCCTGCTTGGCATAGTCTTAATGATTGTGTGAACCATTTGCAGGCGTATGAACCTACGACACCATATTATGGCATGTGTCACACTCTGTGGCCCTACAGTTGTGAGACACGATATAAATTACACTGTATATCTTTGTGACTCAGTGTAACCATATTTGAGGAGTATATATGATGGTAAGTGGTTGGGCACTTATTGTATGAAACTGTATAAAATAAGAGGCTTGCCACTGTGTGACTCTCTTTGTGACTGTGCATGACTATGTTTTCTGGCTGTATGTGATACTGCGGGGCTGTGTGATAATATATGAGGTTGTGACTGTGGGTCTTTGTGACTGTGTGTGACCAGGCTTTCACAAGCATCATGGCATGTGATATCTGAATTTGTGTGGCCCCGCAGTTGTATGAAACAGTCTAAATAACACCATGTGTTTCTGTAACTGAGTGGACCCTTTTGTGATTGGTGATGTGTCAGACTATATAACATAGGATAACAGACCCTGTGGCTGTGAGAGGCTATGTGGCTGTGGCACAGCAAAACCAACACCGAGTGTGGGTGGGAGCTCTCGACTGCCACTCACTCTCCTGTCCTCACACCTGTTTTCCTTCCCTACACTGTGGACTTTCATGGCTTCCTTCCATCCACAGGATGGTCACCTGGATCCTCAGCCTGCCTCCAGGGCTTGCCCTTTATGTCTGCTCACCACCCCCACCCCATCCCACCCCCACACTGACTTCTCTGTCATATACACTCTACAACTCCCTGCCTAGCCAGGCCCACCTGAGCCCCATACTCCTTCCCTTGAGACATGTCATCCTGGAGCATCCCTCATTGTCTCCCAGATAGAATCTTCTCTCCCAAAAGTAACCATCATCTTCCCTAGGGCCAAAGACAGAGGTGGATTTAGGGAGCCCACAGTGAGGGAAGAGGGACAGTGCAAAAAAGGCCTCCCTTTTTCTGAATTTGTCAGCTGCTATTTTAAAGCTGTTCCTGTGACCTGGATGCTGGGTTCTATGTGTGTGGTTGTGCATGGGTGTGGAAGCAGAGGAGGGTAGTACAGATGAGTGAGAGGCTGGGATTTTAAGAAGCAAAACTCTTGCTCACGAAGTACAATCTTGTCATAGCATGCTCAGCTGTATAAAATTGTAGACAAGGAAGTCCAGATATTCTCGGGACCTTAAGAAAAAGGGTGAGGAACAGTTCAGGCTCAGCATACTCACTGTGGTTATGTAAACAGGGGCTACAAACACGTACACAAATTGTAGGGTGCTTGTACCCACCCCTAGCCTGGTTAAACTCCCTAGTAATAATGCCTGCTACCATACAAGGAATCAATGTATGGATCACAAAGAACTCTTGTTTATTGATGAAAACAGCCAACCACAGCCCTGAGCCTAGCTCCCCATCTGAGGGCTGTGGTAGGGGCTTCCCAGAAAAGCAGTGTCCTCAGGAAAGGGGCTCAGGGAAACCCAATAACCCAATACCTGCTAAGACATACAAGCCCCCAGGCTCCTTTGGGATAACATCAATTGCTTCATACCCAGGTTCTCCTTTTCTGCAGGGCTGCACCAGGGAAACCGGATCCTGGTTAAAAGTTTGTCCCTTGATCCTGGCCAGAGCCTTGAACCTCATCCAGAAGGTCCCCAGCGGCTTCGCTCAGACCCAGGTCCCCCCACTGAAACCCCCAGCCAGCGTCCTTCACCACTGAAGCGGACACCAGGCCCAAAGCCACAAGGTAAGTGGTTCCAGAGAGGGGCAGAGAAATGGCCCAGGGGAAGAGATAATGGAGGAGAAAGGTTGGCCAGTGGCAGAGGAGAGGAGTTGTTAGAAGGATAGGAAGCACTGTGCTCTAGGGGCCAAAGGCTATAGCCTGGGGCTAATGCATACATACTGGCATCTTGCCTCAGGCCTGCTCTGTACCTACCTTGGGCAAAGGTGCAGACCCTTATGGCCTGACTATGACAGCTTCCTCCAAACTCAGCTGATTGGGATCTCCCCTCTCTCTTTTCCCTGTCCATTCCTCCAGTCCCCCCAAAGCCCAGCTACCTGCAGATGCCCCGGATGCCCCCACCACCTGAGCCCATTCCCCCTCCACCATCACGCCCGCTGCCTGCAGACCCCCGAGTGGCCAAGGGTCTGGCCCCCAAGGTGGAGGCCAGCCCCAGTTCTGCAGCGGTATCCTCACTGATTGAAAAATTTGAGAGGTGAGTCTGATCCCTGGGGGACCCTGTGGGGGTGAGGGTGGGCCTGGGACAGGAAGGACTGCTTTAAGACAGGACTCTCAGCCAAGCTCATACCCTGCCTCCATGTGTGTCCACCACCCACCTCAGAGAGCCTGTGATTGTCGCCTCGGATAGGCCAGCCCCTGGCCCCAGTCCAGGTCCCACAGAGGCAGCCATGTTGCCACAGCCACTCCCACAGCCACCAGTGCCCCAGCTTCCTGAGGGTGAGGCCTCCCGCTGTCTGTTCCTGCTGGCTCCTGGGCCCCGGGATGGCGAAAAGGTGCCCAACCGGGACAGCGGCATTGACAGCATCAGCTCGCCATCCAACAGTGAGGAGACCTGCTTCGTCAGTGATGACGGGCCGTCCAGCCACAGCCTCTGTCCAGGGCCCCCTGCCCTGGCCAGTGTCCCTGTTGCTTTGGTTGACCCCCACCGGCCCGGCTCCCAGGAGGTTGATAGTGACCTGGAGGAGGAGGACGACGACGAGGAGGATGAGAAGGACAGAGAAATCCCAGTGCCCCCGATGGAGAGACAGGAGTCTGTGGAGGTACTGACCCGTGCTCACTGAGTGGCAGGACCGTGTGGAAAAACCAGGAGCCTGGCTTTTCACTTGGTTCTTCCCCAGCTCATTATTTCTCAAAACAGGGCATTGTTTCCACTTTGGATGTTTGGCTTTCCTAGTCTCCTGGTACTAAATATCAGTTGCAAACCCGTATCTTACCCCCCTGCTTCACTGTAACTACCAACATGACCATGCACAGTTCTAAATGACCACTGAGAAAGTCGTTCTACTCTCATCGGACAACCACTAGCTGGACCTCAGTTTTTCCATCTTGAAGATGATCATCTGGTCCTGGTTGGGAAACCTTAAAGTCCTGTTCCAGCTGGAAAATCCCAAGACTCAGTAGCTATGTGACATTGGGCAAATCTCCACTCCCCTACCACAAGCCTCAGTTTCCTTATTGGTAAAATGGAAAGTCTCACATATCCAGAGAGACTTCCTGGCAGCTGGCCTCCAGAGGGGCACAAGGGCTAGAACCTCTTCTGTCCAAACGACCTGGGGCTGTGGTAATGAAGGCTCTTGGCAGCAGGAAATTGTTTCTGTGACCCCGCAGCCTATGGCTGCTTTCAGAGGCATCCTTGCACTTAAGTTAGGTTGTAGCCAGAACACCTTCTTCACCAGAAGCCAGCCCAAATATAGGGCCTGAGGCCAGGGACTCAGCAAATATGTGTCCAATGAATTGGAAACTGGGCCAACAGGCAACGAGTTTTATATATTCTAGTACTTTCATATTTTCTTCACATTCCAAGTACTCAGCAAGCCTTTGCTGACAGTGAACTGAGTGGGTGAATAAATAACACGTATAGACTACTTAATCTGTGGTCTGCTGTGTTTTACTTATATTAAATCATTTAACTATCTCAATTGCAAATGAACTTAGGTCCTATTACTATCAGTATATGCAGATGAGAAGACTTAGATACTGAGCAGTTACACAACTTATGAAGCTAATGAATGGCAGAGCTAGGATTTGAACCCAGGAAGTCTGACTTCCTGGCCCACACAATTAACAACTGTGCTATGCTAAATGGATAGAGAGAGCAGATGACTGGGTGCATGAGTGGCTGAGTGAGAGAGTGCATGCCATTAGAATTGAGGAGTGGCCTTTATGGTACACTGGGGAGTCAGAGATGAAGTTGGGAGGCTTATGGGTCTAGAGATGGGGGTTGGGATTATCCTAGGGTAGCATTGGGCTTAGAATTGCATTTGAGCTCTTCAGAGAATTCTGTGAAGGTTAGGGTACAGGATAATGAATGAGTGGTTGATTCTTCTCCTTTCCAGTTGACTGTGCAGCAGAAGGTGTTCCACATTGCCAATGAGCTCCTGCAAACTGAGAAGGCCTACGTTTCCAGGCTTCATCTCCTAGATCAGGTGAATGGCCTCTCAGGGATCCCAGGGCCCCAGGACCTGGTAGATGGGTGCCAAGAAGGAAGTAATAGGGCCCGAGCTCAACCCTACCATTACCAATCTAGAGTTGGTAAGACCCCTTTCTGACCTTGACCCCCATCCTGTCTCTGAAGTCAATTTTGATTATGACTCCAAGCTTGATCTTTGTACCAGCCCTTATTCCTAACTTTGGGTGGGTATATCAGCCCTGACTGCAACTCTGACCTAGATCCTGAATTTACCCCAGCTGTAAACCAGACCCTGAACTTCATTCTAATCCTGGCCTTATTCCTGACCCCAAATCCACTAGAATCCCTAAGGGTAGGAACTTTTGCTTGCTTTATTCACTGTGTTATCCCAGCCACTACAACAGTGCCTGGCACACAGTAGGCATTCACAAATATATGTTAAATGAATGGATCTGACCCTGAACCTAACTCTTGACCCTGCTCCTGACTTCTCATTGTCCCAATGCTTACCTCCGGGTCCTAACCTCGATAACCTGAAATCCAACCCCACACATAAGCCTAGCTCCATTCCCTCTCTCCTCAGTCTCAAGACCAATGCAGGTCCCAAAGCTCCATAGAGCTGCCCACAAACACTGCCCTCACCTATAAGCTGCCCTTGCCCCAGCCAAGTCTTAGGCCCAGCTGGGCTGAACACTCCTGCCCTGCCCCACAGGTGTTCTGTGCCCGGCTACTGGAAGAAGCTCGGAACCGCAGTTCCTTCCCTGCCGATGTTGTCCATGGCATCTTCTCTAACATCTGCTCCATCTATTGCTTCCACCAGCAGTTCCTGCTGCCTGAGCTAGAGAAGCGCATGGAGGAATGGTGAGGGGCCCCAGATCTAGGCTGCCTGCCCTCTTGTCCACCTGCCTGCCAAGCCCAGGCCACATGTGCGCACTAGAGTTCATTCCTGCCTGACCTCTCCTCTTACCGCCCTTCATGAAGAGAATGAGACCAAACCTCTGCCCTCTATGCTCTCCCAATCTAATATGAAACACAGACCAGGACTCAGAAAATTACAACCGTGCAGCCCTTAAGAGTATGAGGTTAGGAGCCACATTGGCTGGGTTCAAATTCCAGTTCTGCCATTTGCTAGCTTTGTGATATTAAGCAAGTTTCTTAAATTATTGTGGTTCAGTTTCCTCATCTATGTAATGAGGATAATAATAATAGCCTACCTTGAGGGTCGTTTTAAGGATTTAAATGAGTTGACATGTGTTGAGAGCCTAGAACAGAATCCTGTATATAATAAGTGCTCAATGTGAGCTGTTGTTTTTTTTATCAGACCTATGTTAGAGCTGAGAATGGGAGGCTGTAGGAATCCAGACAAATGGACCAAACCTAGTCTGAGGTTAGAGAAGGATTCAAGGAGGAGGTGATTCCTGAGCTGAGTCCTAAGATAGAAGGGCAGAGTTTATAGGCAGTCTCCCACCACCAGGCTCTCCTCTTCCAATCCATCCTTTAGAGTCTACACTACCTGCCATAATGGTCTTCCTGAACAATCAGACCGTGTTACTTCCTGCTAAAAATCATCTCCATGCTCCCCACACCCACAAGATAAAGTGTGTCCCCCTAACCAGATTGTAACCATGGAGGGCTGACATGAAGCCAGTTCCTACATCTACCCAACTGACTTTTACCCCTGAGGGATATACCAGGCCTGGTTCTCGTGTGTCCCCCAGCAGACTGTGACTCCCGAGGAGTATGACGAGGCTTGTTCACTTTGCCTTGCCTACCAGACAGTGACCCTGTCGGGGCTTGGCTAAGTATGACTCATTTGAATCACCCAGTATAAGGCTGGGCACAGAATCAATAATAAGTGTATGAAGTGACCCTTGCAGTGAGGTCCAGGCAGGCATTCCAGGACATATTATTCCTGGTACTTGTGAAGGGCAGAGTTGAGGTAGGTGGTAGCCTGGGCCATAGTCTGAGGTCAAGCTGAGCCTTTTGGCCTAACTGGCCTATAACATAAGCAGCAATTCCAGAGGAGCAGACTGGCTAAGAAGTAGATTTCCAGGAATGAGATGAGAGTAGCTTGCCTGGAGCTAGAGACTTAGAACCCTAGGAGAATTCCGGTGTATAAGGATCAGCAGGACCATGCCAACCCTGCTTCCACCCCAGGGACCGCTACCCACGCATTGGAGACATCCTACAGAAGTTGGCGCCCTTCCTCAAGATGTATGGCGAGTATGTGAAGAACTTTGACCGGGCTGTGGAGCTGGTCAACACCTGGACAGAGCGCTCCACCCAGTTTAAAGTAATCATCCACGAAGTGCAGGTAAGCAGTGAAGCTGGATAGGGAAGACTGGGGAGGAGAGGTCTGCAGGGACCCAGTGAGAGGTCTGTGGCCAGACCTGAGTCCCTCTGCTTCTGCCTGTCACAGAAGGAGGAAGCCTGTGGCAACCTGACATTGCAGCACCACATGCTGGAACCTGTGCAGCGCATTCCCCGCTATGAGCTGCTTCTCAAGGACTATCTGTTAAAGCTGCCCCATGGCTCCCCGGACAGCAAGGACGCCCAAAGTGAGTGCACACATCTGGGCCCTGTCCCCCACCCCATCCCCCAAAACTTAACTCACAAGGTCAGCCTTCCATTGCCACATAATTGATATTCCAGAACAGGATCTCCATACTGAAAGGCCCACATTGAGGCTCTGGAGTAAGACCCAGGATGAACCTCCAGGTCAAGATCTCTCCCTAAGTACCCAGACAGAACATTCAGTCCCCCAGTCTTAAGTCCCCATCTGGAACCCGAGTTTGAAAAACATGCCCAGAATGCTCCCCTAGAGAGAGCCATCTGTTTTCTAGGCTAAAACCCCAATGCTGACCCCTAGACTCAGGCTGAAATGAAGATGTGCCAAGTCCGAAATGAAACTGAGCCTGAACCCCCAGGTACTGAGCTACCAAGCCAGGAGCCACGACTGACCCCTCCAACCAAGCCCTCTTTACTGAATCTCCATGGCTGAGCATCCCACGAAGAGATTTGTCTCATCAAGCCCCTGACTTTCTGTCCTCTACATTTAGAGCTCCACTCTGTCACCAGCTGCTACCTAGAATGAACCTCCCAAAAGAACCTCCTAAAAGAACTTCCCAAGTCTGATCAGAGCCCTACAGAATCACCTCTTCAAAACTGAGCACCCCAGACTGGACCGTATATTTTCTACCTCTAAGATTTGGATCTCTAGGCTGAGATGCTGCCTCTTCAGACTGAGTCCTCACACATTGAATTAGTAGAAAAGTATTTCATTCTGATTCCTCCAGTATGAGGCCCACCCCACACCCCGCCAGGGTCACACCTCTAAGAGTGCTCCCCAGAGTCTACCCAACTTTCTCTCCCCACACTGTTATTTCCATTCTTTCCTTCATTAATGTAGCAGCTGCTTATGGAGCACCTTGGTTCTGTGCATTGTTGTGGGCACAGGGGATATGAAAGTAAACAAGACAGACATCAGACAATAAACAGAAGTGACAAATACACAAGAGGACATTAGAAGGTGCTACATGTAATTCAGAGAAAAGAGGGTGATATGATAGCGACTGGGGGGCTTACTTTAGATTGGGTGGCTTCTCTGAATAGAAGATATTTGAATCAGACCTAAATGATGAGAAGGGAGCCATGTGTGGATTGGTGGGGAGCATATTCCAGGCAGAAGGAACAGCAGGTGCCGAGTTCCTAGGGAGGAGGGGGCAGTGGCTTGCATATGTCTGAACCAGCAAGAGGGCCAGTGTGACCTGAGCATGACAAGTGAGGGTAGAATGGTAGAAGTAGGGTCAGAGACTTTACAGGCCAGGATAAGGAGACATATTTTATTCTGAGTGTGGTGGCTGGCCATGAGAAGATTTTGATGAGGATTACTTGGGAAGCAAGAGAGGGAGCTTAGAGACCAGTAGGAAGCCTTTGCAATAATCTAAGTGAGAAAAGTTAGTTTGGATGAGGATAGTAGCAGTGGAAGTAGTATTATATTTGGAAGCAGGACTAAAAGAACTAGGGTGTAATGGGTGTGAGGCTTGTGAGAAAGAGTCAAGAATTACTTGCAGATTTTTGGCTAGTGGTGATGGTTCTTGAGATGAGCTTAGGAGTTTGATTTTGGGCATGTTCAAAGTGAGCTGCCAGTTAGGCAGTTAGATGAGTCTCAAATCCCGGGGAGAGAGATTTGGATTATCACTGGCTCATAGACAGTATTCAAAGCTGTGAGGCTGGCCATGATCACCAAGAGAGTGAATGTAAATGGTGAAGAAATGGGGGCCAAGGACAAAGCTGAGGGAGGTGGAATCAGCAAAGGACTTAAGAAGGAGCAGCCCTTAAGGTAGGAGTAAAGTTAGGAAAGTGAGGGGTCCTAGAAGCCACAAGAGTCAGGAGCAGACAGTTGTGTCTACTGCTGTGTCTGTTTTCCAAACTGAGCCCCCTCCATCCCACCAGATAGGACACTTTGCTACCAAGCCTGGACCTCTAAAAAGAGCTAGAACTCTAGGAAGTTTGACAGCTGAACTCTACAAACAGACATCTGCAGACTAAGTGCCTCAATCCTCTCCCCAAATGATAGCCCCCACTGAAGTGCCATAATGGTATATATAACCTAATTCTTTAGAAAAAGCCTTCTCGACTGATTCCCTGGGAGTAGTTCTATGGGCTGACATCTCCAACCTGAGCCATCAAGCTGAATCCAGTCTGAGGTCCCAGTTACATGACCCAACCCTGGTTTCCCCAAACTAACTTCGGGCCTCCAGAATGTTCTCCCCACCTTGAGCTCTGCGAGCGAGTTCCCAGTCAAAGCCCTCAGCCTGAGGTCCCACAGGGAGATTCCCTCTGTGGGAAGAACTTCCCAGTCTGCTCTCCATTGGCCACCATTCTATAAACAGGTATTGCCAAACTTAGCACCCTAGATTAATCCCTCATTTACTGTCCCTCAGACTGAGCCCAAAAGACGGACTCTTTTGTCAGAGACTGATCCATGCCACAGACTGAGACCACACTGCAGTTCCCCAGTGTGAACCCTAGAGAGAACCCCAAGCTTAATAGCTGCCTAGTCTGAGCTCTAAACAGAGACTCCAGATTGTGTTCTCCCTAATCCAAATGCCCCAGACTGAAGACCCCTATTTTCTATCCCCTTCAGTGAACCCTTAGACTAATGCTAGATTTTCCACCATATTACGTTACCCATGCTCCAAGTCTGATCTTCCCCAGTCTCAATTCCCAGACTGACTCCCCCCAGACAGCCCGCCATTTTCTACATCCCAGCTTTGGATTCACAGATTGAGATTCCCAGGCTGAGTCCTTCAGAATGAGGTCTCCAGACTGGGCCCCCTACTGAGACCCAAGAAGGACACCTTACTGGCACATTGAGTCTCCACACTTTATAACCTTCTAAGTGGGATCCCCAGAAGAAGCCTCCTGTATCATTTCTCCACTCAGAGCCCATGAATTCTACAGAATCGCATATCCACATTGAGCTTCCAGGACTGAGTTTTGTGATTTTATTTCCACACTGGATCCCTAGCATGACATTTCCAAACTGAAATTCCCCAAATGAGCTCCCTTGACTGAACCCCTAAATGAGTTGCCAGTGTAATCTTCCTAAACTGGGCATCAGATAGACTTCCTTTTACCAACTATGTGTCCCTGGGCAAGCTGCTCGGTCTCAATTTTCTCTTGTGTAGAAGGGGGATGATAATGATACCTCCCTCATAGAGTTGTTTTGAGGATAAATGAGATAATTCAGGTAGAGCTGTTAGCACAGTGCCTAGCACATGGTAAAGGCTCAATAAATGTTAGCAGTTTTTATTACTGAATGCCCTGGCTGATGTCCTCCATACTGAATGCCCATAAAGTCCCCCAGATTGAGTTCACCTAACTTAGGTTCCTGTTTTGTGCCAATTTCAACCCTATCTGAGTCCCCAGAATGAACCTCAGAGCACGAGCTTGCCCAAGTGAGTTCCCCACACTGAGCCCAAAGATGAACACCCCCTCCCCCACTGAAAGAACTTCACAGTCCAGTTTTCTGAGCAACTCAGAATGAGAATCTCTGAAAGCCAGTCCAAGATATGCTCACTAAGCTACCTGGGCCAAGATCTTAAGCTAACCTCCTAACTTTTTACCCCTCAGACTAAAATCCCCAGGCAGAGTCCCAGAAAGTGTCTCAAGGTCTAAGCCCCACTGAATCATATCTCTGGTTCCCTAGACTGACTCCCCAACTTTCTGCTTCCCAGACTGAACTCTGGAACCTAGACGGGGTTTCTCAAACCAGGCCACCTGAAACTGCTAGCCTGAACTTCCTACCCTGAGCTCAAGACTGAACTCCAAACCCAGACTGCCAAAGCCCCGCCAAAGCTTCCAGACCAAGCCCCCACACTAAGCTCTCCAAACTGCACTCCTAGACTTGAACCCCCAAATGAAATCCTAGACTGACATCCCCACACTGAACCCCCAGACAGAGCCTATACATACTGGACCCCTGGAAATGTCAGTATGGACTCCATATAAGACATCTCCAGACTGAGTTCTTGATAGCAAAGCCTCTAGTGTTAGCCCAGTGGCCTACACAGGTCTAAGCTTGTATGCCCACAGCTTGCCAGGGTCTTCTTCTTGTCCCTTCCCCAGGTACCTCCTACTTCTTCCACCTGACATGCTCCATGCCCTAGGGGAGGGGGGAGATGCAGAATGTGTGGGAGAAAAGGCAAATAACAGAGCAACTCCAGCTCTGATGTCAACTCAGCTGCTTCCCAGGTAGACAACCTAAGGCCACCACCTCTTCTGTTTCCTTATTTTGGACAAACAGGGCACAATCACACCTATCTTACAGATTTGTGGGGATTGAAAGGAGCTAATTTATGCAGAGCATCTGTTGGTAAACCCTGGAGAGAGTGGCAGGACCCTGACCCCATCCTTGGGAGCTCCTAGTCTACTGAGGGATGAAGATTTGTAAATGCATTATGAATACGCAGAGGGGAGCAAAGAGGAATGTGAGAACCCAGATAGGATCCCAACCCAGCCTGGGAACTCAGGGCAGGTTTACTAGAGGAGGCAAGCTGAATCCAGAAGACTGAGTGGCAGTTAGCCAGCTGAAGCAAGACAGGACATGTTTAGGGAGGTGCAAGTGAGAAAGTTGGAGAGGTCAGCAGAAGCCAGATCTCCAAGGAGTTTCAATGCTAGGCTAAAGGGCTGGGTCTTTACCCTGCAAGTATAGGGGAGCCATTGACAGATTTAAGCAGAATAGTGACAGCAAGCTGTATGTGAGAAAGACCCTCTAGCAGCTGGGGTGGAAGAGGGGTTGGAGATGAGAGACTCCTGAAAGGTCTGACAAGGGCTACAGATCTTGAGCACCAAGACTTGGTCATGGAAGGAAAGCCTCCTAGAAAAGCAAGACTTGGTTTGTCCCTTCAGATGCACCTGTACTCCTCCATCTCAGGTATATTTTCTAGTGGGAAAATCCAGCACCATATAGTCAAGAGTGGAGTGCAGTACAGCTGTAGCAGCCCGTCAAGCACTGGCAGAATTCGTTACTGTGTTTGGATGTTTTAGGGACTTATTCCAAGTTTTTTTTTTTTCCTGATGATTCCTGGTCACTGTAGGAAATATGGAAATTACAGGAAACATGAAAGAGGGAGGGGAAAAGATCACCTGTGATATAAGCCCCCAGGGAATAAGCACGATGAACATTTTGAAATGTATTCTTCCTGGTGTTTTTTATACACATATATTTGCAAAATCAAGGTCACGCAGTATGTACAAGTTGGTATCCTTTTCTTAAAACATCCTGAGCATTTCACAAATTATAAGCATCACTTGTAAAGTTTGTTTAGTATTCCATTATATGAATGCATATTAATTTATTTAACTGAACCCCTACTATTGGACATTTTTCTTTCCAGTTAACACTGTTGTAAAAACGACTGCAATGAAAGTGTATTTGTATGTAGAACATGTATTTTACTTTTTTTATTTATTGAATTTTTATTTTAATTCTAGTATAGTTAATATAGAGTGTTATATTAGTTTCAGGTATACAATATAGTGATTCAGCAATTTTATACATCACTAAGTACTCATCTAAACAAGTGCATTCCTTAATCCCCATCGCCTATATAACCCATCCCCCATCCTAAAATAACCATCAGTTCATTCTCTATCATTAGAAGTCTGTTTCTTGATTTGTCTCTCTCTTATTTTTTCCCTTTGCTTATTTGTTTTGTTACTTAAATTCCACATATGAGTGAAATCATATGATATTTATCTTTCTCCAACTCACTTATTTCATTTAGTATTATTCCCTCTACTTCCATCTATGTCATTGTGAATGGCAAGATTTCATTCATTTTTATGGCTGAATAATATTCCATTGTATATAAATACCACATCTTCTTTATCCATTCATTTATCTATGGACACTTGGGCCACTTTCATAATTTGGCTATTGTAAATAATGCGGCTATAAACATCGACATGCACGTAGCCTTTGAATTAGTGTTTTTGTATTTTTTGGGTAAGTACCTAGTAGTGCACCTACTGGATCATAGGGTAGTTCTATTTTTAACTTTTTTTTTTGGAATAATTTAATGTCAATTTGGTTTCCATACAACACCTCATGATAATCCCAACAAGTGCCCTCCTCTGTGACAATCACCCACACTCCCCCCTCCCACACCCCCCTCTCCCCTCAGTTTGTTCTTAGTCTTTGAGAGTCTCCCATGTTATGTCTTCCTTCCTCTCTATGTCTTTTTTTTTCCCCTTCCTTTCCCTCTTCCCCTCCCCCCTGGCTTTCTGTTAGGTCTCCCAAAGCCTACCTATGCGTGGGAACATATGGCATCTGTCTTTCTCTGTCTGACTTATTTCACTCAGCATAATATCCTCCAATTCCATCCATGTTGCCACACAGGGCCAGATTTCATTCTTTCTCATTGCTGCATAGTATTCCATTGTGTATATATACCACTTCTTCTTTATCCATTCATCAGTTGATGGACACTTAGTCTCTTTCCATGATACGGCTATTGTCGAAAGTGCTGCTAATGAACATCGGGGTACACGTGCCCCTATGCATCAGCAGTCCTGTATTGGGTAGATTCCTAACAGTGCTATTGCTGGGTCATAGGGTAAATCTATTCTTAATTTTTTAAGGAACCTCCACACAGTTCTCCAGAGTGGCTGCACCAGTTTGCATTCCCACCAACAGTGCACAAGGGTTCCTTTCTTTTCCACCTCTTCACCAATATTTGTTGTTTCTTGTATTTTGATTTTAGTCATTCTGACAGGTGTAAGGTGGTATCTCATTGTGGTTTTGATTTGCATTTCCTTGATGATCAGTGATATTGAGCATCTGTTGGCCTTCTTTATGACTTCTTTGGAGGAAAGTCTGTTAATGTCTTCTGCCCATTTTCTAATTGGATTATTTGTTTTTGTGGTATCGAGTTGTATCAGTTCTTTATGTATTTTGGATACCAACCCTTTTTACAAAGATGTAATTTGCAAATATCTTCTTCCATTCAGTAAATTGTATATTAGTTTTGTTGATTGTTTCCTTTGCTGTGCAGAAGCTTTTTATTTTGATGTAGTACCAACAGTTTATTTTTGTTTTTGTTTCCCTTACCTCAGGAGATGTATCTAGTAAGAAGTTGCTATGGCCAATGTCAGAGAAATTACTTCTTATGCTCTCTTCCAGGATTTTTATGGTTTCAGGTCTCCCATTAAGTCTTTACTCCATTTCAAACTTATTCTTGTGTGTGGTATAAGAAAATTATCCAGTTTCATTCTTTTGCATGTGGCTGTTCAGTTTTCCCAACACTGTTTGTTGAAGAGACTGTCTTTTTCCCATTGCATATTTTTTCCTATTTTGGTCAAAGATTAATTGGCCATTTAATTGTGGATTTATTTTGGGGTTTTATATTCTGTTCCATTGATCTATGTGTCTATTTTTGTGCCAGTACTATATTGTTTTGATTACTACAACTTGGTATTATAATTTGAAGTCTAGAATTGTGATACTTCCATTTTGTTTTTCTTTTTCAAGATCACTTTAGTTATTCAGGGTCTTTTGTGGTTCCATACATATTTAGCACTGTTTGCTCTAACTCTGTGAAAATGCTGGTGGTATTTTGAAAGGGACTGCATTAAACATGTAGATTGCTTTGGGTAGTATAGCCATTTAAACAATATTTGTTCTTCTAATTCATGAGCATGGAATGTCTTTCCATTTATTTGTATCGTGTTCACCTTGTTTCATCAGTGATTTATATTTTTCAGAGAACAGATCTTTCACTTCTTAGGTACTTTATTATTTTGGGTGCAATTATAAATGGAATTGTTTTCTTATTTTATCCTTCTGCTTCTTCATTATTAGTGTATAGAAATGCAACAGATTCCTGTACATTGATTTTGTATCCTGTGACTTTATTGAAATTATTTGTCAGTTCTAATACTTTTTTGGTGGAGTCTTAGTATTTTCTAGATGTAGTATCATGTCATCTGCAAATAGTGAAAATTTTATTTCTTCCTTACCAATTTCGATGCCTTTTATTTCTTTTTGTTGTATGACTGCTGTGGCTAGGACTTCCAGTACTATGTTGAATAGATGTGAAGAGAGTGGGCGTCCTTATCTTGTTCCTGACCTTAGGGGAAAAGCTTTCATTTTTTCCTTATTGAGTATGATGTTTGCCATGGGTTTTTCATAGATGGCCTTCATTATGTTGAGTAATATTCCCTCTAAACCTACTTTGTTGAGAGTTTTTATCAAGAATGGATGTTGGGGGCGCCTGGGTGGCTCAGTTGGTTAAGTGCCTGACGTCTGCTCAGGTCATGATCCCATAGTTCGTGAGTTCGAGCCCCACGTTGGGCTCTGCACTGACAGTTCAGAGTCTGGAGCCTGCTTCAGATTCTGTGTCTCCCTCTCTCTCTTCCCCTCCCCGCTCGAGCACACACACTCTCTCTCAGAAGTAAATTAACGTTAAAAATTAAAAAAAAAAAAGGAATAGACACTGTACTTTGTCATATGTTTTTTTTTCCCTGCATCTATTGAAGTGATCAGATGGTTTTTATCCTGTCTCCTGTTACTGTGACGTACCACGTTGATTGATTTGCAAACATTGATCCACCCTTGCATCCTGGGAATAGATCCTACTTAACTGTGGTGAATGATTCTTTTAATGTATTTTTGGATTCATTTTGCTAGTATTTGACTGAGGAGTTTTGCATCTATATTCAACCGGGATATTGGCCTGTAGTTCTCTTTTCTCATGGTGTCTTTATCTAATTTTGGCACCAGGGTGATACTGGCCTCATAGAATGAATTTGGAAGTTTTCCTTCCTCTTCAATTTTTTGGAATAGTTTGAGAATAGATATTAGCTCTTCTTTAAATGTTTGGTAGAATTCATCTATGAAGCTATCTGGTCCTGCACTTTTGTTTGTTGGGGGTTTTTGATTACCAATTCAATTTCCTTGCTAATAATCAGTCTGTTCATATTTTCTATATCTTCCTCCTTCAGTTTTGGTAAGTTATATGTTTCTGGGAATTTATCCATTTCTTCTAGGTTGTCCAAGTTGTTGGCATATAGTTTTTCATTATATTCTCTTATAATTGTTTGTATTTCTGCGGTGTTGGTTGTTATTTCTCCTCTCTCATTTGTGATTTTGTCTGAGTCCTTTCCTTCTTCTTTTTGAGGAGTCTGGCTAGGAGTTTATCAGTTTTGTTGATTAGACTGTGTATTTTCTTATAGGTAGAGATTCCTATAATCTGAATTATTGAGACAAAGAATAGGCTCATCACTTTGTTCCTTTATATGGCTTTTTTCTGACTATAAAAGTAATATCTGTTCTTTGTCAAAAAATACAGAAAAACATAAAAATCTAAAGAACACAATAAAACTACCCATAGTCCCACCATCCAGAGACAATTTGTTTAACAGGGGATGTTTCTTTCCAGTTACATACGTAATTATTATTGTTGTTATTTTTAATGGCAAAAATAATCCTGTTAAGCTTGCATTTTATTCACTGTCAGTTATTCCATGCACTATGATTCTGCTGTTGTGGCATTTTCTGATTTTAAGTGATGTTGCTATAGACCTCTTTAAGGCTGGTGCTTTCTGGGATGGAGAGGATGTGGTCAGGCCAGGAGGAGGTATTCAGGGAGAAATGAAGCCCCCAAGAGCCTCTTCTCTGCTAGTCCCAGTCCCCCATTTGACCTCCCACTCTGCCCACAGAGTCTCTGGAGCTGATAGCCACAGCAGCAGAGCACTCTAATGCTGCCATCCGCAAAATGGTGAGTGACTTCTAGCCCCTGCCCTTCCTTGGCTACCCACCTGTGGTGACTCTGTCCAGGGGACTTGTGACTTGTGGACATGTAAGGGAAGGCCAGCACTTCAACCCTGCCTTTTGCTTACTATCTCCTGCCAGGAGCGAATGCACAAGCTGCTAAAGGTATATGAGCTGCTAGGGGGTGAGGAAGACATTGTCAGCCCCACCAAAGAGCTCATAAAAGAAGGCCATATCCTTAAGCTGTCAGCAAAGAATGGGACCACTCAAGACCGATACCTCATACTAGTAAGTGCCAAGTGTGGGCTTGCACACATTGACATGGTACTCACTCAAGTCTGTACCTCCTGCTAGCCATTCTGCCCTCTATTTATTCATTGTATTTTCACTACCTACCCTAGGAATTTTTTTTACAGGTGATGTAACTAAGACTTAGAAGTGACTTGCCCAAGGGCACCCAACTAGGAAGTGACTCCCATGCCTAGGCTCTTTCCTTGTGACCTTGTACCCAATCTGGGCTATGTTTTCTCCATCTATTGCTTTGAGTCCCCAGCAATAAAGTTTCAGGAGTCCTATAATGGTAGGGAGCTGGGCCACACCTCTCCTGGGTCCTCCACACATACATCCCAAAACTTTTCCTTCCTAGTTCAACGACCGCCTCCTTTACTGCGTGCCCAGGCTGCGGCTCCTTGGCCAGAAGTTTAGCGTGCGGGCACGCATTGATGTAGATGGCATGGAGGTGAGCACCAGGAGGTGGGAGATGGTGACCTGGAGTGGGGCCTTGGAGCTGGGAGGAATAAAGTCATTCTGACTTTGACCCTGAGTCTTTGTGTGCATGTGTGCAGAGGGTAAGGGCCCTGTGGAGCTTAGTAGTCCTCACAAAACCTCTTTCTCCCTCCATTCAGCTAAAGGAAAGCTCCAACCTCAATCTGCCTCGGACCTTCCTGGTGTCAGGAAAGCAGCGCTCCCTGGAGCTCCAGGCTAGGTACTTGCCCTTACCTATACTTTCCCTGCAGCTCCCTCTATCCCTTCAGATATGATGCAATCTAGCCTACTGCCAGGCTACTTTCCTACCCCAACCAAGGAAGAGACTGTTCCAGAGAAAGGATGGGCACCTTTCCTCAAAGATGCAGGCTTGCTCTTCTGGTAGGTTTTGTTAGGGGAGAGGGAACAATGAAATATTAGTCCAAACAGGAATAACAACACAGTTTATTATAGATTCAGAGATTTAAGAGAAATAACAACCCAATGCAATGCTTGGTCCATGGTAGGAGCCTAATTTGAGAAAAACCCTAAAAGACATTTGCAAGACAATAGGGAAAATTTAAATGTGAACTGAACAATAGCTGTTAGGTAATTATTACTTTTTCAGGTGTGATAATGGTATAGTGGTTATATAGGAGAATGGCCTTGATTTTTGGTGATGCATGCTAAGGATTTAGTACCATGATATCTGTAATTTATTTTTAAATGATTTAGCAACCAAAAATAACATACATACATACATATACACATACATATATAAGTATATGTGAATATATATGTAAATAGAGCAAAATATTTTCTAAATTTGCATTGATATAGTAGGCGTACGTTTAATGAACTTGTGCTATCCTGTCTGCTTTTTTGTATGTTTATAATTTTCTAAAATAAAACTTTTTAAAATAATAACATTTAAAAGTAATGCCCAGCCATTTAACAAAGGGGCTTTCATATCTGTCCTCTACTTGGATAATTATAATAGCTCACATTTAGTGAAGACTTGCTCTCATGCTAGGCACTGTTTTAAGTTAATTTTAACTTAGACGATTTATGTTTAAACTGACTAGCTGAATCCTTAAAACAACCCTTGAAGTAGCTACTGTTGCCATCAACCCCATTTCACAGATGAGCAAAGCGAGGCACAGAAGAGTTATGTACCTTTGCCAAGACCTCATACCTAGAAAGGAGCAGAGCTGGAAATAGAGCTCATGCTGCCTTCTGAGGGCCCAAGTGATAGACTATCGAGGTTAGGGTCAGGGTCAGAGAATGGATGCATATGGATAGAAGACCTGTTTCTGACAGGCTGCAAGGAAGTGAGAAATAAGTGTCAGAACTCTCATTGCTGGGACTGCATGGAGGCAGGAAAGAGAGATGAATATTGCTAGAGGGCGTCATCCTGGAGGATGAGAGATGGGTGTTGGCTTTGAAGCTCTGGAAGACTGAGAGAGCATCCAGAAGTTTGCAGCCAGGAAGCAAGAACTAAGCCAACCATCAGTACAACCAGCAGAAGGCTCAGCAGAGCCTGAGTGACAACAAGCCACATGACTCAGACATGTCTTCTGCTGGGAGGTTGGGAGGGAGGGAGCTGCAGAGATGCTGGAGCCAGAAAGGAACATTAAGCAGTGTAGGGTTTCCTACTGGTGGCAAAAGAAAGGCATGGAGGGTTTGCTTTGTAATTGCTTGTACTGCCTTTAATTTTTTTTTATTTTATTTTTTTTAATGATGGGCACCTGGGTGGCTCAGTCAGTTAAGCGTCTTACTCTTGGTTTTGGCTCAGGTCATGAACTCATAGTTTCATGAGTTCGATCCCTCCATCAGGTCCTATGCTGGCAGCGTGGAGCCTGCTTGGGATTCTCTCTCTCTGCCCCTCTCTAGCTTGCGTTCTCCCTCTCTCTCTCTCTCTCAAAATAAATAAATGAACTTAAAATAAATTTTTTAATGAAAATTTCAAATATTCACAAAAGTAGAAATACATATGCCTACCATTTAGACAACTGGTGCTCAACCATGACAACACAGGAAGCAGCTGGGGAGCTTTTAAAAAATAGTGATGTCTGACTTAGTAAAGCATAGTGCCTTGCTGACTTAGTAAAGCATGTGACTCTCGATCTTGGGGTTATAGGTCTGAGCCTCACTTTGGATATAGAGATTACTTAAAAATAACATCTCAAAAAATACTGATGTCTGAGAGCCACCCTCAAGTCTGATTTAATTTGTTTAGGGTGTAGCCCCTGAACATGAGAAATTTTAAAAGCTCCCTTGGTGGTTTAATGTGTGCACCAGGGTTTAGAACCACTGATTTAAGAATCAACAACTATTGACATTTTGCCTTATATATCTTTTGCTGAACCATTTTAAAGTAAATTACAGACATGATATACTTCACCCCAGGCCTTTCCTCTATTTTCACGTATGGGTGTATGTGTATGTGTACACATGCAAACACACAAGGTTTTCTTTCTATATTTTATTATAAAAATATTCCAAAATACTGAAAATTTTAAAGAATTATATGGTGAAAAACTGTAAACCCACCATATAGATTCTACAAGTTTTAACATTGTGCTATGTTTATTTTATCACTAATCTATCCTCTTATCCATCCACCAATCCATCAGATTTTTTTACATGCATTTCAAATGAAGTTACAGACATCACTACACCTCGTCCCTGATGACTTTGGTGTGCATATTTTTTTTAATGTTTATTTTTGAGAGAGAGACAAAGCATGAGTGGGGGAGGTTGCAGAGAGAGGGAGAGACAGAATCCAAAGCAGGCTCCAGGCTCTGAGCTGTTAGCACAGAGCCCGACGCAGGTCTTGAACTCAGAAACTGCGAGATCATGACCTGAGCTAAAGTCAAACACTTAATCGACTAAGTCACCCAGGCATCCCTGGCATGCATATTATTAAGTAGAGTTCAGTATTTGTTTAATGTCCTCTCCTTCTCTTGAGGCCAGATTTTCACACAGTGAAATGCATAGGTCTTAAATGCTTACCATCAGTGAGTTTTGACAAATGTAAACACTCATGTCATGTTTTTAAACGAACATGGAATACTATGTGTATTTTACATATGTTGTTTTCACTTAACATATCAGAAACAGCTTTCTATATCACTTATGTTGTCATTTATTTTATCTGATCCCCTTTTGTTGGACACTTAGGCTGCTTCCAACTTTTCACGATAAATAGCATTGCAATGGACATTCTTATAGCTAAATATTAATTCATATCCTTTATTTTTCATGAAGGGTCTAAGGATGTAGCCAGACTTTCATATTAGAGAAGTACTTTTGATGTCTGGAGTGTACATGTGGAAGGGGATTAGAAGACGCCAGGCAGGAGTCAGCCAAGAAACTGGGTCCTATGCGTAGTGAGCAGTTTACGGGGGAGACTATAGGGCAGACAGGAGAGGTAGGAAAGGAAGGTGAAAGGAAGGGGTAACTCACACAGATTGAGCAGCTAATGGACCAAGGATTGTGCTGGGCACTTTACATGTCACTTCAGTTACTGCTGAGAACAACCCAGACTGATAATTATCTCCACGTAAAATGGAGAAGAAAATGGATTAAAGAAAAACAAACTGCCCTCCTTTCTCAAACTTGCCATTCCAACAACAAGGAGCTATTTATGGTTTCTTGTATGTTCCATACTTTTACACACACTTCACCCTTAACCCTGTATCTGAGGCCTAGCACCTCCTTTAAGAAACCTTCCTTAACAACCCCCACCCAAATTGCAGGCTGGGGCAGGTCTCTTCTGAGCTTCTCAACCCTATTTTCCCTCCATCACAGTACTGATTCCCCTATATCATCCCTATCTCCCCTCTTAGACCATGAGCTCCTTGAGGGTATGGTCCTCTCTAAGCTCTAAGTTCCTAGCACAGGGTCTGGAAAGTAATAGTAACTTTTGAACAAATAAACTCATACAGGGTACATGACTTGCCTAAGGTCACACAAGAAGTTCAGGACCAGAGGTTCAAACCCAGGTCTGTCTGACTCCAAAACACCTGCTCTTTACCACTCCAGTTGGTTTTGGTTGACCTGCCTAACCCAACATTTTTCTTTTTTCCCTGCAAGGACTGAGGAGGAGAAGAAAGACTGGGTCCAGGTAACATCCAAGAAGGCTTTGTGGTAGGGGGCTGGAGGAATATTAACAGGTCTCCTTTGGGTTGGTGGACTCTCCCCTAAAACTCGTATCAGACCAGAATGAGCCTGGACACCTGCTTTCCAACAAATTTTACCATCCAAATTTTACAGATAGGCAAACTGAGGTCCAGAGGTTAAATGGAAACTCAAATTCTTCCTTTAGACAGCTGGCTCCGCTAAGGGTGCAACCCCAAGGAGTTAAGCCCTATAAAACCTTAAGCCAAGGTAGTGGCCGGGAAGACCTTCTGAGGTTTTTCAACCACTGATCCCCTCCCCCATTTCGTAAATATAAGAACAGAGACTTGGATTTGGGTTGGGGCTTGCTCAAGACCATGTGCCTAGCAAAGGGCAGATCTAGGCTTAGAAGCCAACTTTTGTGACTCTGCGCTGTCATAGGAAGGTGAGGTAAAGGTGGAAATGGGTGGGTTGTGAGGTGATCTGACCTCTTATTTTTTACAACCTTCTTGACAGGCCATCAACTCCACTCTTTTGAAGCATGAACAGACGCTGGAGACCTTCAAACTGTTGAACTCAACAAACAGGGAAGATGAAGACACACCCCCTAACTCTCCAGTAAGAGTCCCCACTCCTTTCCCGCACTGAGACCCCTTCCAGGCCTCCATGTTCCCACTTTATCTTGAAATGATCCTCGCCCCTTCCCAGAGAGTAAAGACCAGAGAGGCAGTGCATGACCTTGGAAGCATAATCTTCTGTTGGTATGGCCACAGAGAAATCGTTGGAAAAACCAAGACCCAGAAAGTAAAAATGACTTGTCTTCAGTAGCACAGTGAGGGAGGGGCAAAGCAAGGATTCAAAGGCAGGTCTTCTGAATGTTATCTGCTGCCTCCCAATGATGATCCAAGCCTTGGGGCAGTGGGCAGTGGGCAGGGGCTGGCTGGACTGGGCTGGGGAGTAGCTGTCTCTGACCTGGGACCTGGCCCTCTCTCCAGAACGTGGATCTTGGGAAGCGGGCACCTACACCCATCCGAGAAAAGGAAGTCACCATGTGCATGCGCTGCCAGGAGCCCTTCAATTCCATCACCAAACGCAGGCACCACTGCAAGGCCTGCGGGCATGTGAGTTTTGGCACACAGGGGCAGAGCTAGGGAGGGGACAGGCTGACAGCCCAAAGGCCCACTTCTGAGTGGGTTACCCTCCAAGTAGGGGAGGCCAGGAGTCCACTGTGGGAGTTGGTACACTGAAGGGAAAGACCTGCTGGAACCAGGCTGTTTTTACCCACTTGCCACCCCAGGTGGTTTGTGGGAAGTGCTCTGAGTTCCGGGCCCGCCTCGTCTATGACAACAACCGTTCCAACCGTGTGTGCACTGACTGCTACGTGGCCTTGCATGGGGTGCCTGGGAGCAGCCCAGCCTGCAGCCAGCATACACCCCAGCGCCGGAGGTCCATCCTGGAGGTAAGAGCCAGGTCCCTAACACCCCTACACAGACCGCACGGGCCCCAGCCACCCACCCAGTGTGACTGACACCTGGGCATCACTGAAATGCTAGGGTACCTTGTGCATCCACTGAGCAAGTGACACAGGCTTGGAATGAGTAAAATGAGTGCAAGAATGAATGAAAAACTAATTTTTATTTAAGTGCTTTAGATATTTAATCCTCACAGTAACTAATCTATCCACATGCTATTACTATCCATATGTTGCAAATGAGGAAACTAAGGCTCAGGGAGTTATTTACCCAAATTACACAGCCAGTGAGTGGCAGAGCTAGGATGGTTTTTCAGTGAATAAATTACCTCTTCTTATTATAAAGTAGAATACGTGCACTGAAGAATACTAGACAATATAAACGAAATAATAAAAACACTGTATTCCTCCTACCCACTGGATTACCACTGTTAATAGTTGTGCTGTAGCATGCACATACAATTTTGTTTTTTTTTTTAACCGAATCGAAGTATTTAACACTTAAAGAATGCTTACTCTGTGCTAGGCACTATTCTGAGCACTTTGCATTAACTCACTTAATTCTTACAACATGCCTATATGCTCTCCTTCCGAGTCAAATACATTTTCATCTAGAGCTGGGATCCTGAGCCAGACTACCTTACCCAGCTCCCCAGTCTCCTTCACCACAATGCTAGGTTGCCTCTTGCTAAATGTGAAGAATGAATGTATGATGAAAGATGAAAGAAAAAAAGGTGAGGTGAAAATTCATAAATGATTTGAGGAATAAATGAACTGATGGAAGAATGCCTGCCTGACAATTAGGTGCCCTTGCTGAGAGTTGTATACCCCTCCCTAACCTGCCACTAACTCTTAAGAGGCAGCAGCCATGGTAGGAGTTCAGCAGACAAGCCTGGCTTTCCATTTCGATTCTAACTCACTGGGGGTGGGGGGCACTGGGCAAAACACTCCTGCCATCTGAGCTTCAGCTTTATCAGTCCCTATGCTGAGGGGGTGTCAAAGCCATGAGGAGCCAGACCAGGCCTTCTATCAACACTGATGTCCCCCATGTCTCTGGCCACAGAAACAGGCCTCAGTGGCTGCGGAGAACAGCGTCATCTGCAGCTTCCTACACTACATGGAGAAAGGTGGGAAAGGCTGGCACAAGGCATGGTTTGTGGTCCCTGAGAACGAACCCTTGGTGCTGTACATCTATGGAGCCCCTCAGGTGTGCATCCTATTCCTTCAGGTCCTTTCAGCCACCTGGCAAAACCAGGATGCTCCTCTTCCCCTTCAGTCCTTGACCTCTCCTTGGCCTTGGGGGACTGGGTGAGCCTAAGGGAAAATCAGAACCCCTACCCTTGTGAGACAAAGACCAACTAGACACAAAGAGTGATTGTGGGCCAACACGTGTAGGGAAAAGTGGGGTGAATGGCAAGGCTAGCTTCCTGGAGGAAGCCAGAGTAGAGGTTAGGCACTTCTAGGTCTAGTTTGGAATGGGGAAGAACACATAGATGGAGGCAATACCCTAGATGAAGGCCTGCAAACATTATCTGGTATATGCTAAAGAGACTAGCCCAACTGGTTTTGGTTGTGGGAGGAAACAGGTATTTGATCCAGCCTGCATGCTAGCCTCAGCTGACATTTTTCTGTTGCTATCATTGGAGCCATGGAAGGTTCCTGAGCAGGAAGGGAAGGAAAAAGGGGTTCAGCAAATGCAAAACTAGTGAGAAGCCCAGCCCCAAGGTGATCCCAGCTCTGTCCCGTTCCCTAGGATGTGAAAGCCCAGCGCAGCTTGCCCCTCATTGGCTTTGAGGTGGGGCCTCCTGAGGCAGGGGAGCGACCCGACAGAAGGCATGTCTTCAAGATCACCCAGAGCCACCTGAGCTGGTACTTCAGCCCTGAGACAGAGGAGCTGCAGCGGCGCTGGATGGCAGTGCTCGGTCGGGCAGGCCGTGGGGACACGTTCTGCCCAGGGCCCACACTGTCTGAGGACAGGGAGATGGAGGAGGCACCAGTGGCACCTTCAGGAGCCACTGCTGAACCCTCTGAAGCCCCACAAACCCGAGACAAGACCTAAAGGGTCTGGGGGGAACCAGGGACCCCTGCCCCACACCCTAGCTGCCCATGTCCAGTTGGGGGCCCCGGCCCCCTCCCTCCCAGCTCAGTCAATACTTGAACTCCCATCATGGGCACTTTCAATCCCCAGTGCTGGGTCTTGGGTTTTTTAATTCTTTTCACAAAACATGGGCTTTTAAAAAAAATTCCTACAGTGATGTTAATTTTTTTAAATCCCTGTCCCCAGGGAGGGTGGGAGCTGTTGCTAGACCCCCTTGAATTAGGCCGTTTTTCCCTCATCCCCTGAACACCCTACAGATCCTGCCTCCACCCAATTCCCCCCAAAGCACTGGAGGCAGGAGATCTGGATTCAAGTGCCAGCTCTGCCAATGACCCTATGGCCCTGGCCCACCCCTGCCCCCTCAGCCAGTGTCTTCACACACGTTACATGGGGTGCTGACCAGATCCCTCCTGCCTTTCCCATGGCTTACAGCTTCTACCTGGCCCCAAGACTACCCAGTATTTTATCGTCCAGACCCATGGCAGGGCCACAGGGCAGGACAGGGGAATGGGGGGAGGACAATGGATACTCTGTTTTGTTTTGTTTTGTTAAAAAAATACAGTTTATTTCAGGCTCACGGAAACTTTCAGAGTGCTGCTGTGCTCCATTTGTCCAACTGTTTGTTTGTTCAAAATAACAGGCTGCTAGGGTGAGCCCAGAAACCGCTCCCTTGCTGAGCTTTGAGGCCCAGCTCCTACACGGCTGATTCCAAGGCTACTCACAGGTCAAGCCACAGATTAAACAATAATGTACTATTTATTGAGGTTTTAAGCCTCATCTCTGGACTTGGATAAGAGTATGGAAAGAGGCTGGAGGAGACAGAAAACAAAGCCTAGGTCCCCCAAGCTTACCACCTATAGGGCCCAAATGTTAGACTTCCTGAAGGAACCCTGGGCCAGAGGCCAGGCTGCAGGAAGGGAGTGTTCCTGGGAGGTTCCAATTTCTGGGCAGGGGTACGGAGCTGCTCTGTGTGTGTATGGAGGAGAGGAGCAGGGGGAAAAGAGGGAGAGGTACCATAGCTATTTTCATTCACATCTTCACCTCATCTCGCTTCTCGTCTGCATGTTCATCTCACCACTCCTGACCCAGCATGGTTCTTCTGCTGGTCCTCTCCTTCACAAATTCACTTGGCCACTATCAACCAGTATTTAGTTTCTCCTCCAGTAACACCCACACCCACTCATCCCTCCCTCTTCACACTGACTGCACCCAAGAGGCAATGTGCTAGGAAACCTGGCCTCATCATGTAGACAGTAACTTAAGGCCCAAGGGAGTATGGTGAATCAGGTCCCACTACCTCAAGAGCAAGGACCCTAAAGCTCTTCTTCCCCTAGAGGAAACTGGAAAGGGGAACAGGGAGAGGGTGGAGATGGGGCAACGAGTCCAGAAGTCCACAACCCTCCCCCAAACCCCTACAAACAAGTGTCCAAACAACTAGCAAGCAAGGGCCTGAACCATTTCTGGCCCCACTCATTTCTTTCTCCGGACAATGGTCCAGCCATCCTCCACTATATCCTCTTCTTTAATAGCCTGGGAGTCTGGACCAGAGGATTCAGGCTGGAGGCAAACCCCATCTGTAGCTGCCCCATCATTCATAGCTGTGACCTGGAGAAGAAATACAGGAGAAAGCTAAATACATCTTCTGGCTGTGGCCACTGGAGACCCAGGCTCTCCCAGCTTTGCCAGGATTGGCTGTGTGACCTTAGGAAAGTTACCTGGCCTCTCTGGATAATACAACCCCACCCCCATCATTTCCCTGTGCAACGAACTGATTTCCCAGAAAATTGAAGACATCACATCTACCAACCCAAGGGATACCCCCTTCACCTCCATCTCCTCCACGCTGTCCGCATCATCCTCATCCGTCTCTCTGGCTGTTGTAACTGCGGTGGCTCTGACCCTGCACTTTCTTTGGGTGATGTGGGAGGCCATCTCCTTCAGAGCAGCCCCATCACCCCTCTGGAAGTGGTGGAACATGGTCTGTAGCTGCTGGCTCACCTACCAAGAAAACATTCAATCAACTTGGATTTTCCAGAGATTCTACAATACAATCAGCCTGTGTTTGCAACAAGAGTAGGGAGGGGTCTGGAATTTTCCAGAAAAGAACAGGATTTTCTTCCCCAAGGAGTTCACTAATGAAGGAACCATATATGAAGGGCTCAGGTAAGGACCTGAAGCATGGAAGGAGGGCTTCCTAGCATGGAAGGAGGGCTTCCTAGCATGGAAGGCACTGGAACTGGGTTTGAAAGACAGAAGAGATAAAAGGGAAGTCCATCCCAGCAGGAATTGATGGGGAATAACACAGGTGTGGAAATATACCTGGCCTGACCTGCCATTGGGAAGGGGATGAAGAACAGACCTGGCTGAGAATGATGTATGGAGAGAAATAAAGGAGAAGGGGCAGTGTTTGGAAAGACCTGAAAGACTAGACCTTTTCCTTTAGGCAAAAGGGAGTCACAGAAAGTTCTTCTGCAGGACTCAAGAAAGGAATGGTTAGAGCCAACAGTCTTGGCCTAAAAACAGGGAGAAGACAGACTGGGCAGAGAAATGGCAGTTATGTCCACGATATGCTCACCTGGGGCAGACTCCCATCCTCTACAACCGTATCAAATTCGTTCGTCATGAGCTCCCCGAGGAAGTCTTCCACCTCATCTAGCTCCAAGTCAGCTGAGTAGGAAAGCAAAGACCAGCTAACTGAATCAATCACTCCTGCCCACTACTATTCAATACCTATTTCTTGGGTCCACATCTGATTGGTGGGTAAAGGTCCAAACAGTGAGCCTTTTATTCACTGAAGTGCTCTGTACTCCAGGTTTTAACATGATTTAAAACAAACACCAAATATAAATACCTAATTTCCAAATCTCCTGCATCCTACCAAACCCTCTTATTCCCACAGCATCCCAACCACACTCACGCTCTTTCATCTGACCTATTTTAACTGGCCGCCTCTCTGTGATCTTGAGCAGCAAGTACCTCTTGTCTTCTCATCTAAAAAGAGGGGCAAATAATGGCCTTCTTGGAGGTATGTTATGAGGAGTCACCTAAATAATGCCCAGCATATGGGAGACCCATAATCCACGTTAATTTCCATCACTCAAGGGCTGAAGTTTTCGAAATGTAGAGAGCCTTCACAACTATGGCTCCAATGACAGTGAGGGCCACAGACCAACGGAATAGAAGGAAGAAATGGATGTTAAGTACTTCCAATGATGAAATCATCATATCCTTGATATCAACATCCTATTGTGTGATTTTGGCTAATCCCTCCCCTCTAGGCTTCGGTTACCTTTGGGGCCCATGTTCTACTTTTTCGGAATTAGAGAACTACTCATCTTCCACAAAGCTCCTCGCTCTCTCTTTCCTCTGGGAGAGCTCATTCACTCCCTTGACTTATCCTACCACTCTAATCTAATATCCCCCGAAGTGGTCTCCAACCTAGACTACTCTCTACCTGTTTCACAGGTGCCTCAGGCCCTCTGTATCCAAAGCCAGACTCATCACCTTACCCTCCAAACCTACTTCTCATCTTCCAGGGTTCCTCTATTCCATGAAAGGCACCTAATCCACCCAGTGACTCAAACCAGAAACATGCCTCCTTTTCTCTCCCTCTCCACAGCCAAACAATCTCCAAGGCTCTAATCCACCCCTTCTTTTCCATTACTGTTGCCACTGCCCTGATTCAGACCTCATCATTTTCTAGGCAGAAATAACCTCATCAGTCTTTCCCTCTCCGGTCCATGCTCCATACTGATTATTTTCTGAACTTTCTAGCCAGCAAATCCTATTACTCACCTTAGAAACTGCCCATGAATTTTTATCACCGACTTCAGTGTTTCATATCCTGCTTTTGAGAAGTAACTGTCATTCTGGCTTTTAAAGAAAGCTACCCATAGAAAGCTATCGGGGAAACAAGGTAAACAAGCTTTTTTTTGTGTGTGTGGGTCTTATCTTTAGCCAAGCCTTTATTATGTTCATGATTATTGTGACTCCTAAGGAGAAGCTGAAGAAAAGAGCTTTTCTCACATAATTTGACTGGAAAAGCTTTTCTTCACTGAAACATCTAATGGAACTAGTCTTCCATAGCATGCATTTTGGCAAACACTGGCCTAAGAGACAAAACCAAAGGCATGTAAGGTCTCCCACATATTATCCTTTTCCTGGGGCCTCCCCACCTCCTTGCTTCATTCTCTACCACTCCTCCCCTCCTTACACAAGTGCACACACACCCTTCTCCAATTCTGAGCTCCCTGCCACTTCCCAAATATAACACATAATCTTCTCATACCACAGAACTTATTTGTGTGTTGCTCTTTTTGCCTCCCCCACCTACTTAACTCCTCTTCATCCCTTTAAGACTCAGCCCAATCACAACCTCCTCTAACAATCTCCAAAAGAAGGCTACTCCTCAGTCGCATGCAACCCAAGCACCATGAGCTCCTCTTTATTAGAACATCTATCACCCTGTGTGTAAATGCCTACTTACTTAAATGGATCCATTACTAGATGGTAAATTTCCTTGAGAGAAGTCTGCCTGATATCATCTCCAAGACTAAAAACCTAAATAAAGAATTCTGTAAAAATCCTAATGTGTAAAAGTATGTACATGACCTTCATTCAAGACCCATCAAAGGTGTAGATCTTTGCTGTCCAAATAACCAAAGGTAGTTACTGAGCACTTAAAATGTGGCTAGGCCAAATTGTGATGTGCTAAAACTGTAAAATACCCACTAGATTTTGAAAACTTAATATTAAAAGCGGATGTAAAATACCTCGTTAATAATGTTTTACACTGATTACGCGTTGAAATATTTTGGATATATAGAATTCTGTAACATTAATTTCACCTGCTTCTTTTCACTTTGTTAAAGTGGCTGCTGGAAAATTTTAAATGACATGATGTGATTCACATTGTATTTTCATTGGGCAGCGATGGGGTGGATACTTTTATACCCATTTTAGGAATTAGGAAACTGAATCTCAGGTAAAATAACTTGTCCAGAGTGATACCATGGGTCAACAGCACAGCCCGTATGGCATCTGAATTCAAGAATCTGACTCCAACGCTTGTATTCATTCCACCTCGACCTTAGGTACCATCCCAAAACTGTTCAAGAGGAAGTGGCGCGACCTCTCCAGGACCCGCCTTCTCCCCCCCCCCCCCCCCCCACAAACAGGTCGCAACGCCTCACATTCACTCACCGTTGCGGAAGAAGTACTCCTCCACTGCACCTCCCAGCCACTCGGCCTTCTCCTGGCTGTGCACGCCCCCGAAGCCATTCTCCACGGCGATCTGCGAATACAGGCCCAAGCCCACCACGTCAACCTGGAAGCGGCCTGGGGTGGCGTAGTGTTGGCCGCTTATGCGGCCCAGTGGAGCCTCAGGCGCGCTGTCCAGCCAACTCTTGTTCTGCCCCAGACCCTAAAGTTTATCCCAGGCATGGCTCGACTCACCTGCAAGGCTGGCCAGGCCTCCAGCGCCGCGCGGACGCCAGCCCCAAAGAGCGCTCGCGAATCTTCCCCAGCTCCGGCCATCATCTGGCCTCAGACCACGTGATACCCAGAAGGCCCAATCGCAGCGCATCGTGGCCCAGGCCGAAGGAGCCGAAAGCCGAGACTGAGAACGCAGATTTGCCTTTCTGCTGACCTGGCAGCAAGACCAGAGCAATAGAAAAGGCCGTCAGAGCAATGGATGACACCACCACAGTTACTCATCTGTCTTTTTTTTTTTTTTTTTTATTATAATAGTTTATTTTCAAATTGGTTTACATATAACACCCAGTGTTCATCCCAACATGTGCCCTTTTTAATGCCCATCACCCCCTCTCCCCCCTCCCTCATCCCCCTCACCCTCAGTTTTTTCTTAGTCTTTGAGAGTCTCTTATGTTTTATCTCCCTCCCTCTCTGTGTCTTTTTTTTCTTTCCCCTCTTCCCCTCCCCCTGGTTTTTGCTTAGTTTCACAAAGTCCACCTATTCGTGGAAACATATGGTATCTGTCTTTTTCTGACTGACTTATTTCACTTAACATAATACCCTCCAGTTCCATCCATGTTGCTACACATGGCCAGATTTCATTTTTTCTCATTGCCACGTAGTAGTAAATCATAGGAAGCAAGGAGTGGAGGACGAGTGGGCCCATGGGTTCTTGAAAGAAGTGGGGATTTTAAAGATACGGATTCCAGGCCTTGGTACAGAGGAATCAACCTCAGGGAGCATAGCCTTAAAATCTGCATTAAAAACAAACAAACAAAAACATGCATAGAACACTGCACTCAACAACAGCAGAATATACATTTTTCTGAAGTGTACATAGAACATTCTCCACGACACACCATGTGCCAAGTTATAAAGCAGGCCTCAATAGGCTTAAAAGGATTGAAATCATGCAAAGGTTGTCCTCCCACCACAATGGAGTGAAATTAGAAATCAATAGCAAAGAAATTCGTGAAATTCACAAATGTGTGGAAATTAAGACACTTCTAAATAACAAGTGGGTCAAAGAAAAAAATCTTGAGGGAAATTAGAAAACATCTTAAAATGAATGAAAACAAGAACACAGCACACCAAAATTTATGAAATGCAGCTAAAGCAATGCTTAAAGGAAATTTTATAGCTATAAACACCCATATTAAAAAAGAAGAAGGATCTAGGGGTGCCTAGGTGACTCAGTCAGTTAAGCAACCAACTCTTGATTTTGGTTCAGGTTATGATCTCAGAGTTCATGAGTTTAAGAGCCCTACATTAGGCTCTGCACTGAAAGCATGGAACCTGCTTGTGATTCTCTCTCTCCCTCTCTCTCTGCCCCTCCCCTGTGCTCTCTCTCAAAATAAATAAATAAACTTTAAAAAAATGTCTCAGTGGGGCACCTGAGTGGCTCAGGTGGTTAAGTGTCCAACTCCTGATTTCAGCTGAGATAATAATCTCATGGTTCATGGGATCGAGCCCCACGTTGGGCTCTGTGCTGCTGGTGCGGAGACTGCTTGAGATTCCCTATCTTTTCCTCTCTCTCTCTCCCTCTCTCTTTCTCTGTCTGTCCATCCCCTTCTCATGCTCTCTCTCTCTCTAAAAATAAATAAATAAAACTTAAAAAAAAAAGATCTCAAGTTAATAACCTAACTTTTCACCTTAGGAAATTGAAAAAAGAAGTGATCCCAAAGCAAGCAGAAGGAAGGAAATAATAAAGATTGGACATAAGACACATGGAATCGAAAATAGAAAAGCAATAGAGAAAATCAGTGAAACGAATGTCAGTCATTTGAAAAAGATCAACAAAATTGACAAATTTTTAGTAGATTGACTAAAAAAGAGAGAAGACTTGAAATCATGAATGAAAGAGGTGGCATCACTACTGACTATTCAACAAAGACCACCTATTGTATAATACCATTGAATATGAAATATACAGAATAGGCAAATTTACAGAGATGGAAAATAGGTTAATGTTTGCCCAGGCCTTGGGGAAGGGGGAAATGGGGTGTGACTCCTACTGTATACAGCTTCTCTGGCAGGGGATAAAGATGTTCTAAAATTAAATGTGATGATGGTTGCTATTAGGGAGTGAGTTGTGTGTCATCCTTCCAGTCATATGTTGAAAACATAACCCCCAATACCTCAGAATGTGACTTTATTTGGAGACAGAGCCTTTAAGTAGATGATTAAGGTAAAATGAGCCCTTAGAGGTGCACCCTAATCCAATACGATTGGTGTCTTTGTAATAAGAGGAGATTAGAGGGGGGCCTGGGTGGCTCAGTTGGTTAAGCACCAACTTTGACTCAGGTCATGATTTCTCGGTAGGTGAGTTCGACCCCCGTGTTGGTCTCTGTGCTGACAGCTCGGAGCCTGGAGCCTGCTTCAGATTCTGTGTCCCCCTCTCTCTCTGTTCCTCCCCTACTCGCACTCTGTTTCTCTCTGTCTTTCAAAAATAAATGAATATTTTTGCAGCCGACCAGACCAGCCGTCGCTGAATCGAACGGTTCCTGATCGGGGGGGGGGGGGGGGGGGGGGGGGGGGGGGGGGCGAGGATGAACTGATACACAAGGCACAGTTGTTAAGGGAGGGCTGGCGCTCCCAAGCGTCACCAGCCCCGAGTTTATTTTCACTCGGGTATTTATCCACAATCTGAGGGTGGTGTACGTGCGAGGCACGTCTCCTCTCACAAGTTCTCAGCAGGCAAAATGTATTTTGCTATATCAAACTTTACAAAGGCATTCTGAACCTCCCCACACGACCTGGCTGCGTCCCGACTCAAGGACAAAGGCTGCGCTCAAAGCCTTCGGCTCCCAACACCGCTCAAGGTCTCTGACTCTCAACATCTCTCAAAGCCTCTGGCTCCCAAAACACCGCTCAAGGCCACTGGCTCTCAACATATGTTAAAAATTTTTTAAAAAGGAAGAGGAAATTAAGGCATAGGAGACACAAGATCCACAGAGAGATGACTATGTGAACACAGAAGGTAGACATCTGCAAACCAAAGACGAAGGCCTCAGAAGAAACCAAACCTGCTGACACCTTGATCTCAAACTTCTAGAATTTTGAGAAAATAAATTTTTGTTGTTAAAGCCACTAGTCCATGGTATTTAATTATGGCAGCCCTAGCAAACTAATACAGTTGCACAATCCTGTAAATATACCAAAAAACTATTAATTTTACACTTTAAATGAGTGAAACTTATGGTATATAAATAATATCTCAATAAAGCTCTTTTTTAGAGAAATAGTATAGGGGCACCTGGGTGGTTCAGTCAGTTGGCTCAGTCAGCCAACTCTTGGTTTCAGCTCAGGTCATGCTTTCACAGTTTTGTGAGTTCAATCCCCAGGTCGGGCTCTGTGCTAACAGCATGGAGCCTTCTTGTGATTCTCTCTCTCTCCCTCTCTCTCAGCCCCTCTCCCACTCACGCTATCTCTGTCTCTCTCAAAATAATAAACTAAAAAAAACAAACAAACAAACGAAAAGTAGTATAGGTGATTCCTTCTCACAGCAAGGGTTGCAAACTTTGGACTAGACCATGTTAACAAACAGTACTGACACTTCCGTGCCTAGCCCTATGCTGAATGTTACTGAGACATGGGGTTTGATAAGATGCCTAAGGAGTTTACAGTCTGTCAAGCAAAATTGGCCAAGGACCCTAGAGAATGATCAGGGCTCTGGTGAATCTAGGTTTTGAAGGACCTGAAGCAGACAGAATTGCACAAACTGTCTTTAAGAGAAATAGTGCAAATTAGGTATGAAAGCATTGCTTTAGATATATAAGAGAAACCACAGATTTTACAAATTACAATATTTTTGGAAGAGAGAGAGAGAGAGAGAGAGAGAGAGAGAGAGAGAGAGAGAGAGAGAGAATCCCAAGCAGGCTCCACATTCAGCATGGAGCCTGACATGGGGCTCAATCCCACAACCCTGAGATAATGACCTGAGCCAAATCAAGAGCTGGATGCTTAATTGATTGAGCCACTCAAGTGCCCCCAAATCACACACAAAAAATTTTAATTTTTTTTAATGTTTATTTATTTTTGAGAGAGAGAGAGAGACAGACAGACACAGCATGAGCAGGGGAGGGGCACAGAGAGGGAGACATAGAATCTGAAACAGGCTCCAGGCTCTGAGCTATCAGCACAGAGCCTGACGAGGGGCTCGAACTCGGGAATGGTGAGATCATGACCTGAGTCGAAGTCGGATGCTCAACCGATTGAGCCACCCAGGCACCCCACACAAAAAATTTTAAATTGACAAATACCATAAACGTTCTCAAATCCAAAAAGATTTTAAAAAGTTTAATAATTGTCTGACTCACTGATTTTCTTTTGCTACAAGTTCCTTGATATTCTCTTCTAAATAATATGACAGTTATTTTATAATAACATTTTCTAGAGAGAAAACAAAGAATTCAATTGAATTCAATGCCATTCAGTTGACGAAAAAATTTTGTCATTGGTAGTTTGGAAAAGTTTCAACTTCACAGCTTGTTATTAGTAATGTAAATTTTCAGATTGTTGTCAAATTTGGGAAAACCTCTATCTAGTTTCTTTTACATGTGAATTGTAAAATTTCAGGGTATTTTAACTGTTCTTGTGTAGTGATAAATCTTCAAATCTCCTCAAATTGACAATGCTCAATAACCAGGGACTCAAAAGTGGCCTGTATAAGTATGGGGTGCTGAGGCTTAAGCTTTATTAATTCTATGATAAATCCATCTCTGTGCAATATTAGAGAAGGGAGCACAGGGGCTCATGAGAGTCCAGCAGAGGGGGCCCCTGACCCAGCCTCGGGGATTGTGGCAAGCTCTCGGAGATGATGCTTGAGCAGATTCTTAAATGGAATTTTGTCAGGTGGTGGGGTGTTTGTGTGCATGAGAGTGGGGACGTGTTACCAAAAAAAAAAAAAAAAAGAGAGAGAGAGAGAGAGAGAGAGAGACTTTCATGCTGAGGAAACAATGTATATACAAAGACACAGAGGCAGGAAAAAACGTGGTGTGTAATGATAATGATAACCACGAGCATTCCCAGACTGATAACTTCAGGAGGCATAAGCTCCTATGGAGCTACAGAGACTCATTCCAACAGACACGACAACTTAAACTGAGTTCAAAGAAACCCAAACGAAGATACTGAGATTAAGCACCTCTGCAGGAGTTTCCAGAGTCTCAGCCCTCAAATGTACATGGAGAGAGTAGGTAAGATTCTGGTCACCAGTTCCTGTGTGTTGTGGGGGGTTTTCCCATACCACCAAGCAATTCTCTGACATTAGCTGTGTGTCCTCAAATTCAACTTACTTCTTATACGACCTACCTGGAGATAGCCTCTGATCCCACGGGTTAAGGACTCAGTCTTACAAAACTTCCCCCCCATATCCTATGCCAATCACAAGTCCAGGCTGTCACCTGTACTTCTGACCAAAGGGCTTTATACGGGAAAGTACAACAACCCCTTCCTCAGGTTCGATTAATTTACTAGAGCTGCTCACAGAACTCAGAGAAACATTTTACTTACTAGATTATCAGTTTAGGGACACCTGGCTGTCTCAGTCCAAAGAGCATGCAACTCTTGATCTTGGGGTCATGAGTTGGACCCCCACATTGGGTGTAGAGATTACATAAAAATAAATAAGTAAATAAGCTTTACAAAAGTTTAGATTGAGGTGCCAGGGTGGCTCAGTCAGTTAAAGGTCCAGCTTTGGCTCAGGTCATGGTCTCATAGTTCATGAGTTTGAGCCCCGCATCAGGTGAGCTCAAGCCCCACTTCAGGTGAGCTCGACCCCTGCTTCAGGATTCTCTCTCCCTCTCTCTCCTTCTCTCTGCCCCTCGTGGAATTCTCTCTCTCTCTCTCTCTCTGCTCCTTGCTCACTCGCTCTGTCTCTCTCTCTCTCTCCCAAAAATAATAAAACAAAACAAAACAAAAACTCAGAAGTTTAGATTAAAAAAAAGGTTTAGATTATCATTTTGTTATAAAAGGATATAATCAGGAACAGCCAGATGGAAGAATTGCATAGTGTAAGATGTGTGTGAAGGAGCAAGAAGCTTCTATGCTCTATGTGAATCTCCATGTGATCATCAATCCAAGAAGCTCTCCAACAGAGTTTTTATGGAGGCTTCATTACATAGGCACGATAGATTAGATAATTGGAAATTGGTGATTTGTCATTGTTGTTTAGTTTTTATTTCATAATCATAAACTTAACTCTGCAATCCAGCTAGACTTTGAGGGGAGTAAGGCAAATATGGAATCCATAGAACTGCAGTGAGGGCACAAAGATTACAGGATATTTCGAGCAGATGAGAGTGAAGGGGTGCTCTCCCAAGATATAAAAGGAATGGTTTGGTAGTTAAGATAAAACACAAGTTGAATTTATTAGATTTGTCAACAGTCAGCAATGGTGATCTTCTTGCTGGTCTTGCCATTCCTGGACCCCAAGTGCTTCATGGCTCTAGAATATTCATGCCCTCTTTCACCTTGCCAAAGACTCCATGCTTGCCATCCAGCCAGTCGGTCTTGACCATGCAGATGAAAAACTGGGAACCATTCATGTTGGGTCCAACATTTACCATGGATGAGATGCCAGGACCCGTATGCTTCAGGATGAAATTCTCATCATCAAATTTCTCCCCATAGATGGACTTGCCGCCAGTGCCATTATGGTGCATGAAGTCGCTACCCTGGCACATAAATTCTGGAATAATCCTGTGAAAGCAGGACGCTTTATAACGAAATATTTTTTCCTCAGTGCTCAGAGCACGAAAGTTTTCTGCTGTCTTTGGAACTTTGTCTGCAAACAGATCCCATATGTTAAAATAGCTTTATGTCACATCTTGGTTTCCAGGTCCCTTACCCTGAAGGAGACAGGGCCCAAGGGCTCACCATCCATGACAATGTCAAAGAACATGGTGGGGCTGATGATGGATGGGTGGTGTGGGCATCTCTGGGGAAGCAGCAGTGTCTGCAATGCCACTGGTGATTGAACTCAACCTCCAGCCCCTCTCCCTTCCCAGGAAGTCGAGGAGGGGGACTGAAAGCTCCAAACTTCTAATCACAGGTTTGGCTCTACAGACAACCAGCCCCCATCTTTTGTTACCTAGGGGCTTTCCAAAAATCACCTCACTAACTTAGCAAAAGATAGGTTTTACCATTCTAATCACTTAAAAAATTACAAAGGGGGCACCTGGGTGGCTCAGTCGGTTGAGCGGCCGACTTCGGCTCAGGTCGTGATCTCATGGTCTGTGAGTTCGAGCCCCGCGTCGGGCTCTGTGCTGACAGCTCAGAGCCTGGAGCCTGCTTCGGATTCTGTGTCTCCCTCTCTCTCTGCCCTTCTCCTGCTCATGCTCTGTCTCTATGTCTCAAAAATAAATAAACGTTAAAAAAAATTTAAAAAAAAAAATTACAAAGATTTTAGGAGATCTGTGCCAGGAACAGGGTCAAAGATCAAATATATATTTCTTATTAAAAAAATCACAATATCACAGTAGGACTTCTAGAAATCCCCACATTTGGAACCCTAGTTTGGACTCCAACAAACCAAGACCTCTGAATGAACCCTGAGATTTAGCCTTGAGACTGAAGTCCGAGGTTGAGCATACTAAGTGACAGACCACCGTTTCTGTGCCTTGAACCCATCTGGCAATCTGGTGAAGTCAATATATCCCTTCCCAGATTAACGTTTTAAAAGCGTAAAATAAAATCTAGGATTGCAAATGAAACCAATTATATTAAAATATAGTTATCAAAACATTACAAAAACTAATTGTAATATACATATTTCTTTATTAATGCATTAATTACTATTCTCTACTAGCAGGTTAGCATGTTGAATGACTACTGTTATTTCAAATTAATGATGATTGTAAACAATATTTTAAGAGATCTGCTATGAGAAATATCTGTCTATTGGTGACAAAGTCGCAGGTACTGCTAATACCACTGTGCTTGGGTGCCTACATTTATTATTTTTTTAATTTAAATTCAAATTAGTTAACATACAGTGTAGTATTGGTTTCAGGAGTAGAACCCAGTGATTCATCGCTTACATATAACATTCAGTGCTCATCCCAACAAGTGCCCTCCTTAATCCCAACATTCCCCCAGCAACCCTCAATTTGGTCTCTGTATTTAAGATTCTGTTATGGTTTGCCTCCCTCTCTGTTTTTATTTTTCCTTCCTTTCCCCGATGTTCATCTGTTGTGTTTCTTAAATTCCACATATAAGTGAAATCATATGATATTTGTCTTTCTCTGGCTTATTTTGCTTAGCATAATACACTCTAGTTCCATCCACATTTCTGCAAACGGCAAGATTTCATTCCTTTTGATTGCCGAGTAATATTCCATTGTATGTATATACTACATCTTCTTTATCCATTCATCAGTTGAGGGACATTTGGGCTCTTTCTATAATTTGGCTATTGTTGATAGTGCTGCTATAAACATTGGGGTGCATGTGCCCGTTGAATCATCATTTTTATATCTTTTGGATAAATTCCTAGTAGTGCAATTCCTGGGTCATAGGGTAGTTCTAGTTTTAATTTTTTGAGGAAGCTCCATACTGTTTTCCAAAGTGGCTGCACCAGTATGCATTCCACCAACAGTGCAAAAGGATTCCTCTTTCTCTGCATCCTTGATAACATCTGCCGTTTCCTGAGCTGTTGATTTTAGCCATTTGTTTTTTTTTCTTTTAATATTTATTTTTGAGAGAGAGAGAGAGAGAGAGAGAGAGTACAAGCAGGGGAGGGGCAGAGAGAGAGGGAGACAAGAATTCGAAGCAGGCTCCAGGCTCTGAGCTGTCAGCACAGTGCCCAACATGGGGCTTGAACCCACGAACCGTGAGATCATGACCTGAGCCAAAGCCAGACGCTTAACCAAATAAGCCACCCAGGCGCCCCGATTTTAGCCATTCTGACAGACACATGAAAAGATGCTCAACATCACTCATCATCAGAGAAATACAAATCGAAACCACAATGAGATACTACCTTACGTTTATTATTGAAAGAAATGCCTAATTTCATCGGAAGTTACTGAAAATAAAATGTTTTTTTTTCACATCTAAATACACGCTCAAATTCTATTCATGACAGTCTACACCTACTCTAGACCCTATTCTACAGTGAACATTTTAGACTATATTAAGCCTTCAGATGAAGAGGACCAGATTGATGTGTTGAAGACTGAACTCCCAAAACCTAAGCCTAAACTCAATCCCCGACATGAGACCTCAAACTGAACTCCAAGATGAAAACACGGATTGATCCACCAAACTGAATGCTAGTGTCTAAATGCAGCATGTGCTTCCAGACAGAAATTTTCAGACTAGAATCCAGCCTGGAATTCCAAGAAAGAGCCCACCAGGCAGAGATCCCCAGGTAACATCATCACATTGAGATCTCCTAGGCTTGACTCCTCAGGCTAAACTATCACAGACTAAATTCCCAAAATCTGATCCTCCCAGAGCAAGCCAGACCCAGCTACCCAGACTAAGCCTTGAACCGGGCAATCACTTGGTAAGAGGCTCAGTCATACATTAGGCCAAAAATCAGGGTTTCATATTGAATCCTCAAGTGTTTCAAGAGTGAATTGCCAATGCTTAAACCCTCAAAGTCATGTTCCCATAATGAACCTCTAGGCACAGCCATGGGACTGAGACCCCAAATTTAACTCTTTGAAGGAGGATAGGGACAATATCCTGGAAGTAGTCCAAGGCTGAGTTCCCAGAAGTACCCGTGACGTGCTGAGGCCACAGATACATTCCCTCACTGTAAGTACAAACCGAGTCCATATTCTGAAAACCTGAATGTCTGATATTCCAAATAACATGTCCATAATGAGCCCTAGAGGGAATCCCCAGAGAGAACCACCAGTATGCATCTCATAGGATTTTTAGATAACTGATCAAGTGCCCCAGCTGCTGTGGTCTGAAGTCTATTCCTACGTTTCTGCAAATACCGTGCTTCCCACAAGCTACTCCCAGCCAGAGATTTTTTGATGACTTTGATTTGGGAATCCCAGACAGCCTTGCCAAATCTTCCTTGCACTGCATGGCAGTCTAGAACACTTCTGCTCGAACTTCCCTCTTTCTATCCTTATTTGGGTCAGACTATATTGTGTTCTGATGGCTCTCTCAGCCTTCCATGGCACTTACCTCATTTTCTCTCATGGGCGTTTCCCCTGATAAAATCTCGCTCACTTAATCCCACCTCGGTGTCTGCTTCTCAAGACTAACACAGGCATGAGACAATGTGGTTAAATTGCTCCAGACTGCAGAGAAAGACAGATACCATATGTTTCCATGCATAGGTGGATTTTGAGTGACTTAGCAGAAATCCACGGCGGAGGGGAAGAGGGGAAAGAAAAAAGACACAGAGAGAGAGGGAGACAAAACATAAGAGACTCTTAAATACTAAGAACAAACTGAGGGTTGAGGGGGGTATGGGAGGGGGGAGAGTGGGTGACAGGCACTGAGGAGGGCACTTGTTGGGATGAGCACTGGGTATTGTATGGAAACCAATTTGACAATAAAAATTTTTTTAAAAAATTGCTCCAGACTGAGCTTCCAATACCTGAGACCCTCAACTTCCATTTTCAGAATGAGCCTACAGATTGAGATCAGGAGTCACGGTGTTTCCAGATAAGCTAACAAGGTCTCAGCCTCAAACTAATACCCTGAGAAGAAAGGCTAGTAAAAACAAGACAAAAAGGGCCACCCAGATGCCCAAGGCTGGATACTCCCCTTGCATACTTTTGCTTCTGTAATATTGTGTGCCTCCTGTGTCCACCAACTGCCAAATAGCACCACTGATAAGTGCCCCTTCCCCTTTTTCTTTTGTCTCTCAACCCCCTACCATCCCAGCCATAAAAGGAGGCTGATGCCAAGGTTTGGGGCTCAGCCTTTGGAGGTGACTCTACTGGGCCAGCACTGGTGTGCAATAAACAGTATTTTCTGATTCCCCTAATGTATGTGACTTGTCTCTTCCTGGGCACTGAGTATTTGCTGTAACACCCAACTCTGAATCCTCAGACTTATATGGAAGAGGCAGCAATCCAGGTGGACTCCAGAGGCTGCCAGACTGAACTCACACTCTCAAAACCTTACGTTTATGTTTGCAGAGTTAGCTTCCAAGACTGAGCCCCTAGCCTAAGTGCCCCAGAATGAGTTCTTAGATTATCCATTTAACTGACTCCCGTAAGGAAGTTCCCACACTGAGCCCTCAGACTGAGATCCCAATGTCTGAGCTCCTAAGACATAGCAAAAATGGATCTCCAGACAGGGATTCAGAGAGAGGGTATCCCTGACAATTTGGACTGAGGACCCCACACTGAATCCCAAAAGTGATGAATGAAGGTTAATCCCCCAAGTTCGGCTAGTTCCCTTAGATTGAGCCTCCGAAAGCTGAGCTCACAAACCCAAGGCCCAGAATGAAGGACCAGACTGGCATTTCAGAGGTTCAGACAGACTCTGCACTAAGCCCATAGGTAGAACACCAGGAATCAGGCTCCTAACCTGAACACTCATATTGAAATACTAGAATAATCCCCTAGTCTGAGTACCCCCAGACTGAACCTCCTGTAAATGGAAGACCAAGAATGGGCACCTGTAGACTGACTCTACCAGACTGTTCACAGACTCAGAAATTGAACTGAATCTCTTAGAGTAAGCTTCTATACCAAGATCCCCCAACTGTGATCATGAAACTGATTCCCCAGGATGAGCTTCTAATCTCTCAGACCCTAAATTCATACCCCTACAATGAGCATTCAAAATGGTATTCACAGAATCAGGGGTTCAGAGTGAGAATCCCAGACTGAGACACCTGTGCAGCAAGGCTGCTAGCTTCACATTCCAACTTACATTTTCCCTTTTCTCTTTTGGAATGGAACCCATATGTTTAGCTGGGTGGACACAAGTCCATCTAAAAGACTGCATTTCCCAGTATCCCTTGCAACTGATAGCCATGTAATATAAGCTTTGGCTAATAAGATTTAAATGAAAGAGAGAGGAAGTTCCTTGGGACTGTTTTTACATAAGAGAAATAAAGGCTTCTATCTTGTTTAAACCATCATTATTTGTTGTTTCTCTTTTACATGCAATCATATCTGATGTCAGCTGAGCCCTCTTGGTTAGGCTGAATTCTGATCCACAATGACTCAGAAATCTAAGCCCAAATCCTGATGCACATCCAACAGTGAGTGATCCAAACAGAGCTCCTCGCTGACCAATACAGTGTGACTGATCCCCAGTACTAAGCTACCAGTGCCTTATCCCTTAGACAGGCAACCATAAGGTAGGTGGTCCAGTTTCTAGATCAAAACCCCAAAATGATGTCTCCAGAACAAATATCCTGCCTGAGCTCCTTAAAGAATTTTCCCAGATTGTGTATAGGAGATAGTTTGCAGAATAAGGTTTCATATCCTCCTACTGAGGCCACACTCTGAGCCCCCCCAAATGAAACTCCTTACCGACCTCAGAATGAACCACTGGATTGAACATCCAGAGTGAGCCCCTTCACTGTGCCTCATAGACAGAATCCCCTAATTGGAGCCTCCAAACTGAGTTCTCCAGAGTAGACTTCCCAGATAAATCTCCCTGAAACTGATCTACCAAACTGAGATCCCAAGATTGAGACTCTCGGACTAAGACTCCAGAATCACTTACCGCCAATGATGGCCTTAGGTGGTCCACTCAAGTTATTCAGCTTGAACCCAAATATAGACCTTCAGAGTGGGTGCCTAGGCTAGGCTCCCAAATTGATTCCACAGATTGAAATATTCAGATCAATACTCAGATCAAACTGAGATAACCAGTGACAATGTTGAAACTTATCTGAGCCTTGTGTTCCTGGAAAATAGCCATGGTTCAAAAATCCCCCACACTTTTGTGCTCTGAATAAGGGCTAACTACCAAGGTCTTCCCTGATCCCACATATTCTGTGATAAGACTCAGCTCCATTGGGTGCCTGGGTGGCTTAGTAGTTAAGCATCTGACTTTGGCTCACAGTTGGTGAGTTTGAGCCCCGTATCACACAAACACCACTTCAGGTGAGCCCTGCTTCTCTCTCTCTCTCTCTCTCTCTCTCTCTCTCTCTCTCTCTCTCTCTCCCCCCCTCACTCACTTGTGCACTCTCTCTCTCTCTCAAAAAAAAAAAAAAAAAACAACTTCATCTCCCCCTTTCCTCAATGACTCAGATAAGGCCTGTCCCTATTCTTCCTCATTACCCCATAAGACTCCTAAACTATCCACCCTTGTCTATTTGCCTCCATATCCATAATTTTAGTCTCCCCTCCTCTCCTTTAAGACATTTTCCATTAGTGTACGGGCTCTCTATTGCAATAACCTGAATAAAATTATCCCCTTAATTGTGCAGTATATTTTGTCTTTCATGCCAATCTCAATCCTCACATTGAAATACATTGCACTTAAATCCTCAGGGAAACTGGCTCATTCATCCATTCATTCATTAACCAAATATTGATTTCGAGTGCTGAATATGTGCCAGGCACTGCATTAAGCCCGGAGCTAACAAGACAAAGCCTCTGCTTTCACAGAGCATACAGGGGAAGGAAAAACAGTTTTCAATACGGTGGCCAGGAAAAACTCTTCTGAGGATGTTTCTTTTTTTCTTTTCTTTTCTTTTCTTTTCTTTTCTTTCTTTCTTTTTTTTGAGAAAGAGAGTGGGAGAGGGCATTTTTTTTAGTGAGGGGCAGAGAGAGAGAGAGAGAACTGGGGCTCACCCACAGCAGACCTCAAGCTCACCCAATGCAGAGCTCGACCTCACCAGATGTGGGACTCAAACACTTGAACCATGAGATCACAACCTGAACTGAAGTCAGATGCTTAACAACAGAGCCACCCAGGTACCCTGAGGATGTAACATTTAAATTCTTCTCATAAGGAGGAGATAGAAGGCCAGAAGAAGACAGTTCCAAAATAAGGGAAGGATAACGGAACTTAGTATGAGAGGGAATGAGGTACAGGAGGTAAAGTGTGTGATTACTAGCAGGGGCCTCGTTAATCCATGGCAAGAAGTTTGACTTTTATTTGAAACGCAATGGAAAATGTTCTACGCAAGAGGATGAAATGATATGATTTACTTTTTTGAAAAGACTACTCTGGCTACTGTGTGGAAAATTAATTATAGAGAGGCAAAAGTAGAAGCAGAGAGACCATAAGGAAGGTATTATAATAGTTCAGACAAGAGACAATGATGGTTTGGTGTAGGTTAGTGATAGTGGAGACAGATGTGGACAAATTCAAGACAAGTGTTAGAGATAAAATCAATAGTACTCCATAAGTACTGTTGAGCATGGAAGAGGTGAAGGAAAGGCATGATTCACAGTTTTCTAATTTATTTATTTGTTTTTTAAGCAGGCTTCATGTCCAGCCTGGGGCCCAATACAGGGCTTGAACTCATGACCCTGAGGTCAAGTCCTGAGCTGGGATGAAGAGTGGGACACTCAATGAACTGAGTAACCCAGGCGCCCCTCCATTTTCTACTTTAGTAACGGTAGTTGTACTGAGATAGGGGAAGGTGGTGGGTGGAAAAGACTTGGGGGAAATATCAAGATTTATGTTTTAGACATGTTAATTTGAGGTGTCTATTAGATATTCAAGCAGAGATAACAAGGGGACAATGGGTCTACGATCTCAGAACATCAACATTTAGAAGCCAGCAAAGGAGGATGAGAAGAAATAGACATGTTTCAAGAAGGAAGAACTGGTTCAGATGCTACCAAGAGGACAATTAGGATGGGCAAAGACAAGTATTTGTCTGCTGGATTTGACAACATGAAGTCTTCAGTGGCTTTGACCAGAGCAGTTTTCATGGAGTGCTACCAAACTAGACTGGAGTTAGTTGAAAAGTGAATGGCATGTGAAGTGGGGACAGCAATGTGTAACCCATGTCTTGAGAAGTTTTGCTGTGAAAGGAAGAGAGAAATAGGCAGTAGCAGGAGGCACTCATGGAATTCAAGGAGGACTCTTAAAGATGGTAGATAACAGAACATATGCATATGCTGATGAAATGGCCTCAAAGAGGAGAAACTGGTGATACAAGAGAGATGAGATTATCTGAAGAAGTAAAGACCTTGAGTAGGTGAGAGGAGTATAAAACAGATGTGGAGGGATTGGTCTTTGATAAGAAGAGGAATAGTTCCTCCACATGACAAGTCTAAAGAAAGGGATGTTGGGTACAGAGAGGATTATAGATCCAGTGGTGAAATAAGTGAATTTCCATTTTAATGTAGCTATCTTCTTTTTTAAAATTTATTCTTGAGAGAGAGAGAGAGTGGGTGCATACACTCAAGCATGGGTGGAGAAGAGAAAGAAAATCCCAAGAAAGTTCCACACAATCAGAGCAGAGCCCAATGCAATGCTTGAACTCACAAACTGTGAGATCATGACCTGGGCTGAAATCAGGAGTTGGACGCTTAACCAACTGGACCACCCAGGCACCCCAAATGCAGCTATCTTCTTTTTTTAAAACGAAACAAAACAAAACATTTTTTAACATTTATTTTTGAGAGAGAGAGAGACACAGAGCACAAGCAGGGGAGAGACAGAGAGAGACACACACACACAGAATCCAAAGTAGGCTCCAGGCTCTGAGCTGTCAGCACAGAGCCCCACATGGGGCTCAAACTCAGGGACCACGACATCATGAACTGAGTCAAAGTCGGATGCTTAAATGACTGAGCCACCCAGGCGCCCCTCCTTCTTTTTTTTTCCTAACATTTATTTATTTTTGAGTGATAGAGACAGAGCATGAGTGGGGGGAGGGGCAGAGAGAGAGGGAGACATTGAATAAGAAGCAAGCTTCAGGCTCTGAGCTGTCAGCACAGAGCCTAACGCAGGGCTCGAACTCCTGAACTGCGAGATCATGACCTGAGCTGAAGTCGGACGCTTAACCAACTGAGCCACCCGGGTGCCCCTCAAATAGTTAAATTTTAAAATAGAAAGCAAAATGGGATAATTCTCTGAGGTTTTAATTATGAGGGTTCTGAGCCATTTCCCCAAACCCAGACTCAGGCATAAGGGGATACAGGACCTTGCACTTAACCGACTGAGCCACCCAGGTGTCCCACAGCTATCTTCCTAATGGAAGGTGATGTGAAGCCAACACCTGAAGGTGAGGAGCCTAGGATATTGGGAGGTTTGGGAGGAGCTGAGAAGGTATGAAATAGTAATCTCTGAGAGTGGAGAAGTGAGTATAGCAGGCTTGCTATGCTATTAGTGTCCATTTGAGGTCTGCAATTAATGACTTAGAGTGAAATCAAGTGACTTGTGTGTTTTTTGGTTTTCTCTAATAACATTCACCTGCTCAGATACAGATGTAGAGTAGGTAGGACATTGTGACTAATCTGGGTTGTGTTTGGCCAGGTCAGTGAGGGGCTGTGTGAGTTTTGTATGCTACAGAACAAATCACCACAAACTCAGAGACTTAAAACAAAATGCATTTATTATCTCACAATTTCTATGTATCAGAAGTCTAGGAACAAATCAGCTGGGTCTTCTCCTTTAGGGTTTCATCGGGCTGCAATACAGATGTCAATTAGATCTGCAGTCTCATCAGAGGCTTGACTAGGGAAAATATCTGCTTCTGAGCCCACTCAGGCTGTTGTCAGAATTTATCTCCTTGAAGCTATAAGACTGAGATCCTCATTTTCTTGCAAGCTTTCAGGCAGGGATAGTTCTCAACTGCTAAAAGCCAAGTTTCTTACCACATGATCCTCCTTATAGGCCCTTTCACAACAAGGCCTCTTCTTCAAAGCTAGCAACAGTGTCTCTAATTCTAATCTGGTAAGATGCAGTCTTATGGGAGTGACATCCCATCACTTTTGTCATATTCTATTGGCTAGAAGCAAGTCACGGATTCTGCTTACACTCAAGGAGAAATTACACAGGACACAAAAACAGGTAGTGGAGATTACTGGGAGTCGCTTTAGGGTCTGTTGGCCACAAGAGTAAGGTTGTTTGTAAGGGAGTGATTATAATGATGGATAACGAAATCTAAACTGAGTGTGTAAGTTTTCTATTGCTACGTAACAAATTACCCCAAACTTTGCAACCTAAAACAAAACACAGTTATTATGTCACAGTTTCTATGTGTGAGGAGTCCAGGCACGGCTTATCTGGGCTCTCTCTGTTCAGGGTCTCAGACTGCAATCAAGACGTTGGCCAGAGCTGAGGTCTCATATGAAGCCATATATTATTTCATATTCTCTTCCAGTCCTATGTGATTGTTGGCAGAACTCAGTTCTTTGTGGTTATAGAACTGAGGTCCTCAGATCCTAGGGTTTTCCCCATGTTCCCTGCCATGTGGCCCTCTGCATAGGCAGTTCACAACATAGCTGCTTGTCTCTTCAAGGCCAGCATCTGAGTTCATTGCATGCTAGCAAGATGAAGTCAGATAGATAGATAGATAGATAGATAGATAGATAGATCTCCCATCACCTTTGCCATAATCTATTGGTTAAAAGTAAGTCACAAGTCCTGCTCATACTCCAGGGAAGGGGATTATATAGGACATAATACCAAGAGGTAGAGATCATGAAGACCATCTTAGAGTTCTGCCTACCACACTAGGTAATGATGGAAGTGAGGGCATAAGAGGAGTGTGCAGCAGTAAAAAGTTGGTGGAGTGAAAGAATCAGAGGTTGAGATGTGGTTGAAGATTCTTATGTGGGATAGGTATGAAAGTAAATCAGATAGAGGACCAAGAAGTGATGATTAGAGAGTGGTATGTTTGAACTTGAGATCTGGGGAGGAGGTTCCATTTTTGTTGAGGATAGAGGCTAGTCTATGACCATTAAAGTGGGAGGCCGAGGTGGTTGGAGAAGAAGGTTGGAAATGAGGTCAGAGAAGGGATAGGCCAGTATGGTGGATGGGTCATCTACATCTAGGACCCAGCCATCCAGGAGAGCCTCATAAACTGAGCCCCCTTAAATAAAGCCCTAAAACTGAGATCCTAAGACAAAGCCCCATATATTCAATGCTTCCTGAAATCAAGCCCCTAGATTCAACCAAGAAGCTCACATAGGCCTCAGTAAATTCCCAGGGAGAGGATATGCCCCTAACTTGTCCTTTTCCATATATAATCTCCTGCCCTGAGTATCTACCTGGGCCTCCTGCAAGGTTTCATTTTGTTTCCCTCAACCTCTCTCCAGCTTACAGCCTCTTATCCTATGTTGTCTCATCCTTTCCACCCACCCTTGCCCATCCTCTCCACAACCTACCTCAGGGAGATGCAGCAGGTAAGGCTGCTACTAGCCCATATAGTGCCATTCCCTGAATGTAGTGAAAAAGGCACTCCTCTGGCTGGACAAATTAGGAAAATGAGCCCCTTCCACTGGATAGGTACAGATTCACAAAGGGGTAGCTGCCTTGTTGAAAGGATCACAAGTTAGATTTCAGCCCAGCCCCCACTTATCCTCTAGATTGGGTATTCTTATAAGTGCATAAACTACAAAACCATATATGACATCCAACGCAGCATGTGTAGGGGAAATGACCACTATGAGGCAGCCTTAGTTCTTTCACCTCCTAGTTAGACAACCTAAAGCCACCTCCCTTCTCTGAGCCTCAGTTTCCTAGTTGGACAAATGAGACATAATCATACTTATATTAAGGGATGTTGTGATGATTAAAAGAACTACTCTAGGCAAAGCATTTGATAGAGAACCCTGAAGAGGGAAGTGGAATCTGAGCCCTGCCCTAGGGAGCACACAGACTGATAGTGTATGTGACCCTCTGCAGGCAGGAACCACCTCTGGTCATCTAGTGTCTCTCACAATCTACTCTCACACTCATTATTGTACCATATTTCCTTTTCTGTGAATAGTCTGTTCATGTCTCTTGCTTATTATTGTATTGGGATGGCAGGGCTTCGTATCCAGCAATGCAAAGATGGAAAAACTTATTGGCATTCATTCATTTCTTCCAAGAGTGGTACCTGGGGGAACCTGTTAATAATTTTCTGCTATTATCAAGTTCCCTTGCTAGCTGATGGGCTTCTGTCTGTCTAGCCTTCCTTTCAATCCTGTAAATTTCTCTTACTTTCTGCTACTTGCAGCCAAAGAACCTTAATCAAAACCCACATTTATAAGTGGGGAGATAAAGTTGGGCTGACCTTCTTTTGCCAAACTTACAAGAATGATTTTGAGAGGAGACCCTCAAATAACATTCTGAATACTAATGAATGAATTCCTACAGATTCAAGTTTTGCTCTTTTTTGGTCAACTCTAATAAATTACTATGTGATATGGAATAATAAGCCTATTGTAAACCAAAGTTTGAGTGAACATAATACTTAACACATTTCACTGTCAGAAAACTTCTGGAACCTTGGCAACAAACTCGTTTGGTAAAAATATCAGGCAAGCTGGAACCATCGATTGTGAGAACAGTGCAGAGAAGCAAAACTCACCCATATTTTTGCTTCCTCCACTATGGAATCTGCTCCATACCAAATATGGCCCCAGATGGAAATCCCATAAGAGTGTTCTATTACCTTGCCAGGGAGAAACCAGAGCTGAACAGTTCTTGGAATTCCCAGCTGCTGGGTCTCATCCACAATAATGCCTATGCCCTTAGGTATTCATTCCATCTCTGGGAACCAGGGCTTCATTTTAAGGTTTTATTCAAAGATTAATCCTCATGGAGAAGTTAAGTCTGTCTTCATTTTTATTTATTTTTTTTAAGGAGGAACTTACCGAATTGCCCTTATCAGCTGGTAGCACTCTCTTGGGTACACACTGAGAAACTTGTATTTTGTCCTGTAGTTGTGTATCTGAATTGTGAGAACAGTAAGTTTGAGACATCAAGCTCAGATCAGTCTTTAACCATATCTCCCTCCTGTCACATACCCTTCCTTTAATAAGCATTTTGTAATCCCAAATCTTTTGAACATGGCCTTCCAGCAACTTAATGAACCAAAATAGTTATTAATGGAGACATTGACATCAACGCAAAGAATCTTAGTGATGTGCACCAAAGCAGCAAAACTAGATGAATAGTCAAGTAGCTATGCACATAGTTTCCCATTTTTTTTTCCAGTTGTTGCTGGACAAAGAAACTTCCTACCACCTTGAAGATGCCTAAGAGTCTTTATAGTCTCACAAAAGGGCTCACAAAATAGAATGTCTTCGATGACATCGGCAGCACATAAAGGCTGAAAGCTAGGTGCTGGCTATTAGGGAAGGACAATGGTACTTTGACCCAGTTGCATGTTGAAAGGAAATTGCTTTCACTCTCCCTCCCTCCTTCCCTCCCTCCCACTCTCCTTCTCCCTCTCCTTCTTTCCTCCAGAAGAGACAACAGGATCCAGAGCAGCTCTATACTGATAGTCTTTTAAGGTTTGCTGCATCTGGATGAAGGTACTCCAGCTCTTTGCCCACTATGTTATCTTTTGCTCAAAAAGTGGTCTGTTGGCATCATCTGGGAGTTTTTTAGAAATGCAGGATTTCAGGCGCCACGACTCAGACTTTGCACTGTAACATGACTCCCAAGTGATTTATATGCATATTAGAGTTGAGAGAAGTCAGCCCCATTCAAGATCCAGCTGATCTAGTTTGGGTCATGTGCCCATACCTTGATCAGAGGAGGTCATATACTATGGTTGATATTCCTACCAGACTACATCCAGTGGGGGGAGTAATAATTTAAGTTTCCCAAATGAATATGCTATTACCAAAAGAATGGGTAACAAATGTTGGGGAGCCAAGAAGCAAATAAACGTCCACTTCAACCTTGGTCTTCTTTGGGAGGGTGAGTTTTGGAAGGTATTTTCCCCCAGGAAAGATTAACAAAGCTTTGTGTGTTCATTAGATCTGGTTCCTCCTTGAAAGCAATGAAGTTATTTTTCCCGAGAAAGATAATTTCAAGAGGTTGAAAAGGAAAGCCTCACAACTCCTGGGATAAATTTCTAGGAAATGGAGGGAAGAGTCTGTGATGGGCAAATACCTGTTTTAGTCTGAACCCAGTGCCTCTGAGGCATTGAGGTTATTTGAGAAGAGTTAAGCGTATGTTGGGAAACACTGATCACTTAGAGTTGCAATTTGTGGAATATTTGAAGGTTTACACTGACCTATGCTGGAAGGTGGAATCAGCAAAACTTTGCTCTGGAGTAGGCCAGCAGTGCCAGATGGAAACAGACCAGTGTTCAGTAGTCATACATTGTGGCAGCAAGGCACAATACATGCATGGCAATGGAGGTTTTTCTCTGCTGAGGCATAGACATCAGGCCAACCTCCTTTGTGCACTATGGTCTAGTCCTTTGTGGACTTATCCTCCTGGATAAAATAGAGAAAGAAAAGAGCCAAAGAGGGTGGTATTAAACTTTTTGCTAATCTGGCCCATAAGGCTCAAGGCTGTTTTCATTTATTTTGGAGAAATACAAAAGATATGACTCTCCTTGCACCTCAAGAGTTGTAAAGCTGATGGGTGGGGGGATGAGCTAAATGGGTGATGGGCATTAAGGAGGGCACTTGTTGGGATGAGCACTGGATGTTATATGTAACTGATGAATCACTGGGTTCTACTCCTGAAACCAATACTATACTGTGTGTTAACTAACTTGAATTTAAATAAATAAATTTAATATTAAAAAAAGAATTCTAAAACTATTCATATAGTCCACATATGTTTTTATGAATTATTAGTTCAGTGTCTTTCTTCTCAGTTAGAAAACACTGAGAAGGGCAGAGATTTTGCCTGCCTTATTCATCCGTGCATCCCCAGAACCTAGTACATGGTAGGTGCTCAACAAACATTTGTTGAATGAATGAATGTGATGGGGTTTCAGTGTTGTGGGGCTTCAAAACAACGCATTGATATTGGCCAAATCCAAAGGTCATCTAAATGCCTTCTGCCTAGATGTACCCAAAAAGTGCACACTGATAATGCACCCTGATAGTCCTAGTTCTTTAACTGTCTCATAAAATGGCTGAAATCCTAGACACTTGGAAAATCCAGCATATCACCTGATATCCCTGAAGTTTCTGGGCAGAATCTCACTTATCCTGGACAGATTTTCTACTTATTCTGGGCCCTTCTGATACTTCACACTGCCCTCCTAAGTGCCATAGCCACTCCCATTGCTGCATACACCAGGAGCAATCCTTTTCACTGGGATTTCCAATAGCTGCCACCGAAAGTTCTTGCCACTGTTTTCACTCTGTGCCTGCTTGTCTTCATAGTCCCTCCCCGCATTCAATCCTTTCTTCTTAGGGCTCTTAACTTCCTCTAAGGTCACAGCCACTACTGTTTCCTTCCCCACACCAGATTAAGTGACTCTTTTTTTTAAAAAAAAATAATTTATTGTCAAATTGGTTTCCATACAAAACCCAGTGCTCATCCCAACAAGTGCCCTCCCCTGTGCCCATCACCACTCTCCACCCCCACACCCCCCACCCCTCTATTTGTTCTTTTTTTTTATTATACTAGTTTATTTTCAAATTGGTTTACATATAACACCCAGTGTTCATCCCAACACGTGCCCTCTTTAATGCCCATCACCCCTCTCCCCCTCCTTCACCCCCTCACCCTCAGTTTATTCTTAGTCTTTGAGAGTCTCTTACGTTTTATCTCCCGCCTTCTCTGTGTCTTTTTTTCCTTTCCCCTCTTCCCCTCCCCCTGGTTTTTGCTTAGTCTCACAAAGTCCACCTATTCGTGGAAACATATGGTATCTGTCTTTTTCTGACTGACTTATTTCACTTAACATAATACCCTCCAGTTCCATCCATGTTGCTACACATGGCCAGATTTCATTTTTTCTCTTTGCCACGTAGTAGTCCGTTGTATATATGTGCCACAACTTCTTTATCCATTCGTCAGTTGATGGGCACTTGGTCTCTTTCCATGATTTGGCTATTGTCGAAAGTGCCACTATGAACATTGTGGTACACGTGTCCCTATGCATCAGCATTCCTGTGTCTCTTGGGTAGATTCCTAGCAGTGCTATTTCTGGGTCATAGGGTAAATCTATTTTCATTTTTTTGAGGAACCTCCACACCGTTTTCCAGAGTGGCTGCACCAGTTTGCATTCCCACCAACAGTGTAGGAGGGTGCCTACTTCTCCACATCCCCGCCAGCATCTATAGTTTCCTGATTTATTCATTTTAGCCACTCAAACCGGGGTAAGGTGGTATCTCAGTGTGGTTTTGATTTGTGTTTCCCTGATGATGAGTGACTTTGAGCATCATTTCATGTGTCTGTTGGCCATCTGAATGTCCTCTTTGGAGAAGTGTCTATTCATATCTTCCGCACAATTCTTCACTGGATTATTTGTTTTTCGGGTGTGGAGTTTGGTAAGTTCTTTATAGATTTTAGATACTAGTCCTTTATCCGATATGTCATTTGCAATTATCCTTTCCCATTCCGTTGGTTGTCTATTAGATTTGTTGGTTGTTTCCTTTGCCATGAAGAAGCTTTTTATCTTGATTAGGTCCCAATAGTTCATTTTTGCTTTAAATTCCCTCGCCTTTGGAGATGTGTCGCATAGGAATTTGTTGCGGCTCAGTTCAAAAAGGTTTTTTTCCTGCTTTCTCCTCTAGGATTTTGATGGTTTCCTGTCTCACATTCAGATCCTTCATCCATTTAGAGTTTATTTTTGTGAGTGGTGTTAGGAAGTGGTCTAGTTTCATTTTTCTGCATGTTGCTGTCCAGTTCTCCCAGCACCATTTGTTAAAGAGGCTGTTTTTTTTCCATTGGACACTCTTTTCTGCTTTGTTAAAGATTAGTTGGCCATATGCTTATAGGTCCATTTCTGGGTTCTCTATTCTATTCCATTGGTCTATGTGTCTGTTTTCGTGCCACAGATTAAGTGACTCTTAAGTAGTATTTTGTATCTGGTTGGGGAGAGCACCACCACAAGATGGCCTCTACTTTCCCCTCTTCTTTACAATCTTTATTATAATATGTTCTGCTCTAATCAAGGATTTCTCTTTTTCACAGAATCAAAGTGCCTTAACTTTGCACAAAAGTCTAATTTAGGAGCAAAACAAAACAAAAAACTGAGCATTATCTACTTCTTTTTCTTTATATTCCTTCTCTAACAATTCTAATTCCAAATTCTCTTACAGGTGATAATGTACTGCATCGAATCATTTCCTCCCCGCAAAATTTTGTCCCCTCAGAACCTATGAATATGACCTTATTTGGAAATATTGTCTTTGTACATGTACTCAAGTTAAGATGTGGTCATAATGAATTAAGGTGGGACCTAAAGCCAATGATTGGTGGCCTTATTAGAAAAGAGGATTTTGGACACGGAGACACAGAAGACAGAAATACAGAGAGAAGGCCATGTGAAGAAGCGGGCAGAGACTGGAGTGATGGATCTATGAACCAAGGAACACCAAACAATGTCAGCAACCACCAGAAACTAGGAGAGAGACATGGATCAGATTCTCCCTTAGAGCCTCCTAAAGTAACTAACATTGCCAATACATTGATTTTGAACTTCAGGCCTCCTGAGCTGTGAGAGGATAAATATCAGTTGTTTTAAGCCCTTCGGTATATGTTAGTTTGTAATGGCAGCCCTAGAAAACCAATACAAACATGGATGCTCTTGTCTCCTGGTAGAAGAGTTAGGAAACGTAAGGTAAAAGAGAAAAGCACAAAGATTAAGATTTCAAGATTGTTTCCTGAGATTTTTAGTATGGCCTACAACCAAAGCGGGTCCAAAAAGCAGCAGAATTACAGTTCAAGAAGGGCTGACCCAAGGAAATTCTGGCACATGCTACAACATGGATGAACCATGGAGACATCACGCTAAGTAAAATAAGCCAATCGCAAAAACACATATGCTATATGATTTCTCTTCTATGAGGGACCGAGAACAGGCAAATTCATAGAGACAAAAAGTAGAATGGTGATTGCCCAGGACTGGAGAGAGGAGGGAAATGAGAAGTTATTGTTTAATGGGTACAGAGTTTCAGTTTTGCAAGAAGAAAAGAATTATAGAGATGGATGATGGTGTTGGTTGCACAACAATGTGAAAGTACTTAATGCCACTTAATATACTTTAATACACTTTAAAATGGTTAAAATGGTAAAATTTTTAAAGTATTTAGTTAGTTAGTTAGTTAATTAGTTAGTTATCACTACACCCAGTGTGAAGCTATCTAGAACTCATGACCTCATGATCAAGAGTCACATGCTCTTCCAACTGAGCCATCCAAGCACCCTAAGATGGTAAATTTTATGTTTTATGTATTTTGCCACAATTAAAATTTTAAAAAGAGTGCCTAGGGGCGCCTGGGGGGCTCAGTTGGTTGAGCGTCCAACTTCAGCATAAGTCATGATCTTGCCATTCCCGAGTTTGAGCCCCACGTTGGGTTCTATGCTGACAGCTCCGAGCCTGGAGCCTGTTTCAGATTCTGTGTCTCCCTCTCTCTCTCTGTCCCTCCCCTGCTCATGCTCTGTCTTTCTCTCTCTCAAAAATAATAAACATTAAATTAAAAAAAAAGGGGTGCCTGGGCGGCTCAGTCAGTTAAATATTAGACTCTTGATTTTGGCTCACGTCATGATCCCAGGGTCGTGGGATCAAGCCCTGTGTTGGGTTCCGTGCCAACAGTGCAGAGCCTGCTTGGGATTCTCTCTCTCTCCTCCTGCCCCTCTTTCCCACTTGTGTTCTCTCTCTTTCCCTTTCTCTAAAGAATAAGAAGGAGAAGGAGAAGGAGAAGGAGAAGGAGAAGGAGAAGGAGAAGGAGAAGGAGAAGGAGAAGAGAAGAAGAAGAAGAAGAAGAAGAAGAAGAAGAAGAAGAAGAAGAAGAAGAAGAAGAAGAAGAAGAAGATGATGAAGGAGGAGGAGGAGGAGGGAGGGGGAGGGGAAGGGGAATCAGAAGAAGAAGGGCTGGCCTACAAAGTTACTTTTGGCTTCTGCCACTCATTTGGCCACTTTGCCCCCCTCGCTTTGTGCCCTAAGCAAGCAGGAGTTTCTTTCTATTATTGTAATGTACCACCTGTGAACTTTGACAAGATGCGGTTCTCTCTGCCTGCAACACCCCTTACTCTTTTGCCTAATGTCAAATGTCCCTTTCTCAAGGCAAACCTTTCCTGACACTACAGACCAGGTTGATCCCAAACTGCACATTCGTAAGGCACCCTGTACTTTTCCTTCCTTATGCTGATTGCAGTTAAATACTTATACAATTGATTGTTTAATGTCTGTGTATCCAACTAGAATATCAGCTCCACAACGACAAGGATTGTGTCTATTTTGTTTACCCACTCCGAAAACAGGTACATATTCAGTAAACCTTTGCTGACTGAATGGATGACCTACTCATTGCTGGTTCAAACTCCTCACCTTCTATAATCCAAGGCCTATGAACCTCAGCTATGTGGGTCCAGAAATCTGACTTTGAAGGCACACACACAGCTGATTCAGCTCAGAGCTGAGTGACAAAAGCAAACAGTACACTCAATTACTCCACAAAATAGATACCATTTAATTCATTTATGGAGTGGCTGCCTGATTCAGTAGAGAACCAGTGCCAAGAGGGATGAAGAGTCTTCAGTGATATTTGCCTGATGAAACAAAATGAAACACAATGAAACCCTCTTATTGATGGGTAAATTTCTATCTCTGATCCTGTATCTCTATTAAGGTCGTTGGTTGTGAACAATAGAAACCATGTCTGTGCTTGTAGAATCCATGCTCTACTGGCAGTCCAGGCTGAGAAGTGGGGTAGGAGCTGCAAAAATACATTGGGGAATGAACAGCTTCACATTCTTCCCTCCATCCTTGTATTCTCTGCTCATGATTCAAAGATAGTATTTGGTCGGCTAAGCTTAGTTTATAAGCCCACTCCCCTCGACACACTAGGGATAAAAGAGGTAATGTATTATTTCACAAAATAAGAAGTCCTAAGGTGAGTGGGGGGGTCTTCTGGGTTGGTTAATTCAGTACCTCAAGGACCAAGTCCTTTCCACCTCACCATTATGTGAAACTCAGTAAGTTTGTTCTTAGAGGCTACATTGCCTTGCTGGGTGCTGAGTCCCAGAATCACTTCCAGACATGACAATATTAAAAGACAAACCAGGAAATGATTGCTTCTTCGTGTTTTTCCTTTTCAGATAAAGGAAACCTCTCCTATAATACCACCCCACAGAGGAACTCCCTTTCTGTCCTATGAGTCAAAACAGTGTCACATTCTCCATTTTTTTAAGATTTTATTTTAAACTTTTTTTAAGTTTATTTATTTCGAGAGAGAGAGCACGAGCAAGGGAGGGGCAGAGAGAGAGAGAGAGAGAGAGAGAGAGAGAGGATCCTAAGCAGGCTCTGCATGGTCAGCATGCAGAGCCCGACCTGGGGCTCAAACTCATAAAACCTCAAGATCGTGACCTGAGCCGGAATCAAGAGCTGAGAGCCAGATGTTTAACTGACTGAGCCATCCAGGTGCCCTGTTTTAAGATTTTATTTATTTGTTTGTTTATTTGTTTATTTTTATTTTTTATTATAGTAGTTTATTTTCAAATTGGTTTACATATAACACCCAGTGTTCATCCCAACACGTGCCCTCTTTAATGCCCATCACCCCTCTCCCCCCTCCCTCACCCCCTCACCCTCAGTTTGTTCTTAGTCTTTGAGAGTCTCTTACGTTTTATCTCCCTCCCTCTCTGTGTCTTTTTTTCCTTTCCCTTCTTCCCCTCCCCCTGGTTTTTGCTTAGTCTCACAAAGGCCACCTATGCGTGAAAACATATGGTATCTGTTTTTTTCTGACTGACTTATTTCACTTAACATAATACCCTCCAGTTCCATCCATGTTGCTACACATGGCCAGATTTCATTTTTTCTCTTTGCCACGTAGTAGTCCGTTGTATATATGTGCCACAACTTCTTTATCCATTCGTCAGTTGATGGGCACTTGGTCTCTTTCCATGATTTGGCTATTGTCGAAAGTGCCGCTATGAACATTGTGGTACACGTGTCCCTATGCATCAGCATTCCTGTGTCTCTTGGGTAGATTCCTAGCAGTGCTATTGCTGGGTCACAGGGTAAATCTATTTTCATTTTTTTGAGGAACCTCCACACAGTTCTCCAGAGTGGCTGCACCAGTTTGCATTCCCACCAACAGTGCAAGAGGGTGCCTGTTTCTCCACATCCCCGCCAGCATCTATAGTTTCCTCATTTGTTCATTTTAGCCACTCTGACTGGTGTGAGGTGGTATCTCAGTGTGGTTTTGATTTGTATTTCCCTGATGATGAGTGACGTTGAGCATCGTTTCATGTGTCTGTTTGCCATTTGGATGTCTTCATTGGAGAAGTGTCTATTCATATCTTCCAACCATTTCTTCACTGGGTTATTTGTTTTTCTGGTGTGGAGTTGGGTGAGTTCTTTATAGACTTTAGATACTAGTCCTTTATCCGATATGTCATTTGCGATTATCTTTTCCCATTCCTTTGGTTGCCTATTACTTTTCTTGGTTGTTTCTTTTGCCGTGCAGAAGCTTTTTATCTTGATGAGGTCCCAGTAGTTCATTTTCGCTTTTAATTCCCTTGCCTTTGGAGATGTGTCGAGTAAGAAATTGGTGTGGCTTAGGTCAAAGAGGTATTTTCCTGCTTTCTCCTCTAGGATTTTGATGGTTTCCTGTCCCTCATTCTGATCCTTCATCCATTTAGAGTTTATTTTTGTGAGTGGTTTTCTGCATGTTGCTGTCCAGTTCTCCCAGCACCATTTGTTAAAGAGGCTGTCTTTTTTCCATTGGATTCTCTTTCCCGCTTTGTCAAAGATTAGATGGCCATATACTTGCGGGTCCATTTCTGGGTTCTCTATTCTATTCCATTGGTCTATGTGTCTGTTTTTGTGCCATATTTTTAAATTTTTGAGGAAATTCCATACTGTTTTCCACAGTGGCTGTACCAATTTGCATTCCCACCGACACTGTATGAGAGTTCCTTTTTCTCCACATCCTTTGATTTTCAGCTATTCTGACAGGTGTGAGAGGGTATCTCACTGTGATTTTGATTTACATTTCTCTGATGATTAGTGATGAGAATCTTTTCATATGTCTGTTGGCCATCCATATGTCTTCTTTAAAAAAAAAACATCTAATCAAGTCCTCTGCCCACTTTTTAACCATATTGTTTCATTTTTTGAGCTGTGTAAATTCTTTATGTATTTTGAATATTATTCCCTTATCAGATATATCATTTGCAAATATCTTCTCCCATTCAGTTGGTTGACTTGTCTTTTTATTGACAGTTTTCTTTGCTGTGCAAAAACTTTTTATTTTGATGTAATCTGTAGTTTATTTTTGCTTCTGTTTTCCTTGCCTTAGGAGACATATCTAGAAAAATGTTGCTACAAATGATGTCAAGGAAATTACTGCCTATGTTCTCTTACAGGATTTTTATGGTTTCAGGTCTCACATTGAGGTCCTTACTCTCTTTTGATTTTACATTTGTGTATGGTGTAAGAAAGTGGTCCAGTTTCATTCTTTTGCATGTAGCTATGCAGTTTTCATATCATCATTTTCAGAGATGCCAAAGAATCATTAGGCAAAATTCAATACCCTCTTTTTTAATGTTCATTTATTTTTTGAGAGAGAGAGAGTGAAAGCAGGGGAAGGGCAGAGAGAGAGGGAGATACAGAACTCGAAGGGAGCTCCAGGCTCTGAGCTGTCAGCACGGAGCCTAACACAGGGCTCAAACTTACAAGCTGTGAGATCATGACCTGAGCCAAAGTTGGACGCTTAACCAACTGAGCCACCCAGGCACGCCCTCCCCCCGAGTTATTGAAGAGACTGTCTTTTGCTCATTGTATATTCTTGCCTCCTAGTTGTAGTTTAGTTAACCATATAAGCATGAGTTCATTTCTGAGCTCTCTATTTGGTTCTATTGTTCTATGTGTCTACTTTTGTGCCAGTACAATACTGTTTTGATTAGTACAGCTTTGTAGTAGTGTATCTTGAAATATGGAATTGTTATACCTTCCACCTTTGCTTTTGTTTGTCAAGATTGCTTTGGCAATTCGGGGTCTTTTATGATTCTATACATATTTTAGTATTATTTGTTCTAGATTTGTGAAAAATGCTGTTGGTATTTTGATAATTAAGATGGCATTGAAATTGCAGATTGCTTTGGGTAGTATGGAAATTAATAATATTTGGTCTTCAAATCCATGAGCATGGAATATCTTTCCATTTGTTTGTGTCATCTTCAATTTCTTTCATCAATGTTTTATAGTTTTCAGAATATGAGTCTTTCACCTCCTTGATTGAGTTTATTCCTAGGTATCTTATTCTTTTTGGTGCAATTGTGAACATAATCATTTTCTTAATTTCTCTTTCTGCTCCTTAATTATTAGTGAATAGAAACAGTATTGATTTCTGAGTATCAATTTTGTATCCTGAAACTTTACTGAATTCATTTATCAGTTATAGTAGTTTTTTGGTGGAGTTTTTAAGGGTTTCTATGTATAATATTATGTCATCTGCAAATAGTGACAGTTTAACTTCTTTACCAATCTGAATGTGTTGTATTTCTTTTTCTTGTCTGATTGCTATGACTAGAGGCTCTAGTAATAGTTCATTCTTTTTCATTACTGAGTAGTAATATTCAGTAATATTCAATAGTAGTAGTATTCAGCAATATGGATATCTCACAGTGAACATAACCACTGACATGTTGAAGGACATCTGGATCGATTCTACTTTTTGGCTATTACAAATAAAGTTGATATGAACATTCAGGTTTATGTGTGAACATAGTTTTCATTCCTCTGGGGTAAAGGCCCAGAAGTGCAATTAATGGGTCATATGGTAACTATTCAGTTTCTTTGAAGAAACTCCAAACTTTTTTCCATGGTGGTTATACCACTTCCCATTCCCACCAGGAGTGTGAGTGGTCCAGCTTCTCTGATCCTCACCAGCATTTTGTGTAGTCAGTGTTTTAATTTTAAACATTCTAATAGGTATGCATGCAGTGAAATCTCATTGTGGTTTTAATTTGTATTCCCTAATGGCTACTGATGTTGAGCATCTTTTCATATCCTTCTATGCCCTCTCAATATCTATCTGAACAGAGAGAGAGAGAGAGAGAGAATGGCAGAAAGATAGAAGGATTGGGAGAGAATCCCAAGCAGGCTCTGCACTCTCATTCCAGTGCCCAATGCGGGGCTCAATCTCATTAGCTGTCAGATCATGACCTAAGCCAAAACCAAAATTTGGATGCTTAAGTAACTGAGCCATCCAGGTGCCTCCGTGTGTGGTTCTTACATAATTCAGTGAACCAAACAAAGGTCATGGGTCTTGAAATTCTTTGGAATGAATGTAAGTGGTATTGTATTTTTAATTTTCATTTCTGCATGATTATCTTTATTTAGTACATAGAAATGTGACTAGTTTTTTGCGTCGAATTTATACCTTGCAACCTTGCTGAACTCACCTGTTAGCATTAATTTGGAGGGTTTTTTGTAGATATTTTGTGGTTTTCTAAATAGGAAATTATATCATCTATAAAATAGAGGGAGTTTTGTAGGTGCTCTTTTCTTTTAAATATTTTTTAAAATTTTAAGTATAATCTATCCCCTAACGTGGGGTACAAACTCATGACACCAAGATCAATAGTCACATGCAGTACTGACTGAGTCAAACAAATGCCCCTGTAGGTACTCTTTATCAAGTTGAGAATTCTGCTTTAGTCCTAATTTACTTAGGATTTTCTCATAAATGGGCATTGGATATTGTCAAATGCTTTTTTTATGTCAATTGATATGATCACATGACTTTTCTTCTTTAGCTTCTTTATATGATAGACTATACGAATTGATTTTCTAATGTTGAACCAGCCTTGCATACCTGGAATATATTCCACTAGGTAGTAATTATAATTATTTTTTTATGTTTATTTATTTTTAGATGGAGAGAGAGTGCAAGCAGTGGAGGGGTGGAGATAGAAGGAAAGAGAGAATCCCAAGCCGGCTTCACACTGTCAGCACACAACCCAATGCAGGGCTCGATCTCACGAACTGTGAAATCATGACCTGAGCCCAAATCAAGAGTTGGATGCTTAACTGACTGAGCCACCTGAGTGCCCCTCTAATTATTTTTATACATCATTGATTTAAATTACTTTGAGTAGAATTAGAGAATTTTTAATATTTGTTTTATTTTTTTTTTTATTTTAGAGAGAAAGAGAACACTAGCAGGGAAGAGGGGCAGAGGGAGAGGAAGAGGGAGAAAGAGGGTGTGTAAGAGAGAATTTCAGGCAGGCTCTATGCCCAGCATGGAGCCCATGACCCTGATCTGGGCTGAAATCGAGAGTCAGCCACTCAACCAACTGAGACACCGAGGCACTCCTCTATTTGTTTTAATTTCACAATTTTGATTTATTTTCTTTTTCTTTTACTCCACCTACCACCAAGAACTGGCCCTTATTTTGGGCATAACAAATGAAATAAATAATTATTTGAAAATAGTAATTATTTTAACTTTTTATTTAAATTCCAGTTAGCATATAGTGTAATATTAGTTTCTGGTGTACAATATAGTGATTAAACAATTCCATAAAATACCCAGTGCTCATCACAACAAGTGCACTCCTTAACCCCCATCACTTATTTCATCCATGCCCTCACCTACCTCCATTCTGGTAACCATAGTTTGTTCTCTATAGTTAAGAGTCTTTTTCTCGGTTTGCCTCTCTCTTTTTTGACCCTTTGCTCATGTTTTGTTTCTTAAGTTTCACATATGAGTGAAATCATATGGTATTTGTCTTTCTATGACTGACTTAATTCACTTAGCATAATACACACTGGCTCCATCCATGTCATTGCAAGTGGTGAGATTTCATTCTTTTTTGTGGCTGAGTTATATTCCATTGTATATATACCACATCTTCTTTATACATTCATCAATCAATGGACGCTTAGGCTATTTCCATAATTTGGTTATTGAAGATAAAGCTGCTATAAACATTGGGGTGCATGTATTCCTTTGAATCAGTATTTTTGTATTCTTTGGGTAAATACCTAGTAGTGATTGCTGGATTATAGGATAGTTCTATTTTTTAATGAGGAACCCCTATACTGTTTTCCAGAAGGCTGCATCAGTTTGCATTCCCACCAATAGTGCAAGAGGGTTCCCATTTCTCCACATCATTGCTAACTAACACTTGTTGTTTCTTCTTTTTAATGTTTATTTTTGAGAGAAAGTGCGGGTGGGGGAGGGGTAGAGAGAAAGGGGACAGAAGATCTGAAGTGGGCTCTGCACTGACAGCGGTGACCCTGATGTGGGGCTCAAACTCACGAACCACAAGATCATGACCTGAGCTGAAGTCGGATGCTCAACCGACTGAACCACCCAGGCGCCCCACGTTCTTTCTTGTATTGTTGATTTTAGCCATTCTGACAGGTGCGAGGTGATATCTCATTGTAATTTTGATTTGCATTGCCCTGATGATAAGTGATGCTGAGCATCTTTTCATGTGTCCGTTAGCCCTCTGTATTTCTTCTTTGGAAAAGTGTCTGTTCATGTCCTCTCCCCATTTTTTAATTGGATTATTAGTTTTTTGGGTGTTGAGTCTTATAAGGTCTTTATATAAATTGGATATTAATCCTTTATCAGATGTCGTTTGCAAATATCTTCTCCCATTCCATAGGTTGCTTTCAGTTTTGTTGATTGTTTCCTTCGTGGTGAAGAAGTTTTTTATTTTCATGGAGTCCCAATAGTTTATTTTTACTTTTGTTTCCGTTGTCTCAGGAGATGTATCTAGAAAGAAGTTGCTAGGGCCGATGTCAAAGAAATTACCACCTGTGTTCTCTTCTAGGATGTTTATGGTTTCATGTTTCTCGTTTAGGTCATTAATCATTTCTTAAAGTTTATTTATTTATTTTGAGAGAGAGAGAGAGTGGGGGAGGGGCACAGAGAAAAGGAGAGAGAATCCCAAGAAGGCCCCACACTGTCAGCACAGAACCCGATGTAGGGCTCAAACTCACAAACCATTAGATCATGACCTGAGCTAAAGTTGGATGCTCAACTTACAAAGCCACCCAGGCACCATAGTCATGAATCCATTTTGAATTTATTTTTGTGTATGGTGTAAAAGAGTAGTCCAGTTTCCTTCTTTTGCATGTTGCTGTCCACTTTTCCCAACACCATCTGTTGAAGAGGTTATATTTTTCCCATTGGATATTCTTCCCTGCTTCATTGAAGATTAATTGACCATATAGTTGTGGGTTCATTTCTGGGTTTTCTATTCTGTTCCATTGATATATGTGTCTACTTTCGTGCCAGTACCATATTCTTTTGATTACTACAACTTTGTAATATAACGTGAAGTCTGAAATTGTGATGCTTCCAACTTTGCTTTTCTTTTGTAAGATTGCTTTGGCTACTCGAGGTCTTCTGTGGTTCCACACAAATTTTAGGATTGTATGTTCTGATTCTGTGAGAATGGCTATGAGTATTCTTTTTTAATGTTTACTTATTTATTTTGAGAGAGAGAGTGTGCATGCTCATGAGCACAAGTGGAGGAGGAGAAGAGACAGAGATGGGGAGAGAGAATCTCAAGCAGGCTCCATGCTGTCAGTGAAGAGGCTGATGTGGGGCTCGATCACAAACCGTGAGATCATGACCTGAGCCAAAATCAAGAGTCAGACGCTTAACCAACAGAGCCACCCAGGCGCCCCTGTGATGTTAGTATTCTGATAGGGATTGCATTAAATGTATACATTGCTTTGCATAGCATAGACATTTTAACAATATTTGTTCTTCCAATCCATCCAATTCATGAGCATTGAATGTCTTTCCATTTCCTTGTTTCCTATTCGATTTCTTTCATCAGTGGTTTATAGTTTTCTTTCTTTTTCTTTCTTTGAATAATTTATTGTCAATTTGGTTTCCATATAACACCCAGTGCTCATCCCATCAAGTGCCCTCCTCTGTGCCCATCACCCACTCTCTCCCCTCCCACACCGCCCTCTCCCCTCAGTTTGTTCTTAGTCTTTGAGAGTCTCTTATGTTATGTCTTCCTTCCTTCTGTGGCTTTTTTTCCCCTTCCTTCCGCTCTTCCCCTCCCCCGTGGTTTTCTGTTAGGTCTCCCAAAGCCTACCTATGCGTGGGAACATATGGCATCTGTCTTTCTCTGCCTGACTTATTTCACTCGGCATAATATCCTCCAGTTCCATCCATGTTGCCACACAAGGCCAGATTTCATTCTTTCTCATTGCTGCATAGTATTCCATTGTATATATATACCACTTCTTCTTTATCCATTCATCAGTTGATGGACACTTAGTCTCTTTCCATGATACGGCTATTGTCGAAAGTCCTGCTATGAACATCGGAGTACATGTGCCCCTATGCATCAACAGTCCTGTATCTCTTGGGTAGATTCCTAACAGCGCTATTGCTGGGTCATAGGGTAAATCTATTTTCATTTTTTTGAGGAACCTCCACACATTTCTCTAGAGTGGCTGCACCAGTTTGCATTCCCACCAACAGTGTAGGAGGGTGCCTGTTTCTCCACATCCTCGCCAGCATCTATAGTTTCCTGATTTGTTCATTTTAGCCACTCTGACTGGTGTGAGGTGGTATCTCAGTGTGATTTTGATTTGTATTTCCCTGATGATGAGTGACATTGAGCATCGTTTCATGCGTCTGTTTGCCATTTGGATGTCCTCTTTGGAGAAGTGTCTATTCATATCTTCCGCACAATTCTTCACTGGATTATTCGTTTTTCGGGTGTGTAGTTTGGTAAGTTCTTTATAGATTTTAGATACTAGTCCTTTCTCCAATATGTCATTTGCGATTATCTTTTCCCATTCCGTTTGTTGCCCATCAGTTTTGTTGGTTGTCTCTTTTGCTGTGCAGAAGCTTTTTATCTTGATGAGGTCCCGGTAGTTCATCTTTGCTTTTAATTCTCTTGCTTTTGTAGGCGTGTTGAATAAGAAATTGGTGCACCTTAGGTCAAAAAGGCTTTTTCCTGCTTTCTCCTCTAGGATTTTGACGGTTTCCTGTCTCACATTCAGATCTTTTATCCATTTAGAGTTTATTTTTGTGAGTGGTGTAAGAAAGTGGCCTAGTTTCATGCTTTTGCATGTTGCTGTCCAGTTCTCCCAGCACCATTTATTAAACAGGCTGTCTTTTTTTCCATTGGATACTTTTTCTCGCTTTGTCAAAGATTTGTTGACCATATACTTGAGGGTCCATTTCTGAGTTTTCTACTCTATTCCATTGGTCTATGTGTCTGTTTTTATGCCAATACCATACAGTCTTGATGACTACCGCTTTGTAGTAGAGGTTAAAGTATGAGATTGTGATGCCTCCCACCTTGGTTTTATTCTTCAGTATTACTTTGGCTATTCGGGGTCTTTTGTGGTTCCATACAAATTTTAGGATTCTTTGCTCTAGCTTGAGAAGAATGCTGGTGCAATTTTGATTGGGATTGCACTGAATGCTTAGATTGCTTTGGGTAGTATTGCCATTTTAACGATATTTATTCTTCCGATTCATGAGCATGGGATGTTTTTCCATTTCCTTGTGTCCTCCTCAATTTCCTTCATAAGTTTTTTATAGTTTTCAGTGTAGAGGTCTTTCACATCTTTGGTTAGGTTTATTCTTAAGTACTTTATGGTTTTTGGTGCAATTGTGAATGGGATTAGCTTTTTTATTTCTTTTTCTGCTGCTTCATAGTTGGTGTATAGAAATGCCAACGATATCTGAACATTGATTTTGTACCCTGCAACTTTCCTGAATTTATGGATCAGTTCTAGTAGGCTTTTGGTGGATTCTGTCGGGTTTTCCATGTAAAGTATCATGTCATCTGCAAAAAGTGAAAGTTTGACTTCATCCTTGCCAATCTTGAGGCCTTTTATTTTGTTTTGTTGTCTGATTGCTGATGCTAGAACTTTCAACACTATGTTAAATAGCAGTGGCGAGAGTGGACACCCCTGTCGTATTCCTGATCTTAGGGGGAAGACTCTCAATTTTTCCCCATTGAGGATGATATTAGCTGTGAGATTTTCACATATGGCTTTTATGATGTTTAAGTATGTTTCTTCTATCCTGACTTTCTCGAGGGTTTTTATTAGGAAAGGGTGCTGTATTTTGTCAAATGCTATTTCTGCATCTATTGACAGGATCATAGGGTTCTTGTCTTTTCTTTTGTTAATGTGATTTATCACGTTGATTGATTTGCGAATATTGAACCAGCCCTGCAACCCAGGGATGAATCCTACTTGATCATGGTGAATAATTCTTTTCATATGCTGTTGGATTCGAGTTGCTAGTATCTTGTTGAGAATTTTTGCATCCATATTTACCAGGAATATTGCCCTGTAATTCTCTTTCTTTGCTGGGTCTTTATCTGATTTTGGAACGAAAGTGATGCTGCTTCATAGAATGAGTCCTGGAGTTTTCCTTCTGTTTCAATTTTTTGGAACAGCTTGAGGAGGATAGGAATTAACTCTGTTTTAAATGTCTGGTAAAATCGCAGGGAAGCCATCTGGTCCAGGGCTTTTATTTGACGGGAGATTTTTGAAAACTGATTCAATTTCTTCACTACTTATGGGTCTGTTCAAATTTTCTATTTCTTCCCGTTTGAGTTTTGGTAGTGTGTGGCTATTCAGGATTTTGTCCATTTCTTCCAGGTTGCCGAATTTGGTGGCATATAATTTTTCATAGTATTCTCTGATGATTGATTGTATTTCTGAGGGATTGGTTGTAATTTCTCCCTTTTCATTCATGATTTTATCTATTTGGCTTCTCTCTCTTTTCTTTTTGAGAAGCCTGGCTAGAGGTTTATCTATTTTGTTTATTTTTTCAATGAACCAGCTCTGGGACATTGATCTGTTCCACTACTCTTTCTGTTTCCATATGATTAATTTTTGCCATGATCTTTGTTATTTCTCTCTTTCTGCTGGTTTGGGTTGTTTTAGTTGTTCTGCTTCTAGTTCTTTTAGGCGTGCTGTTAGGATTTGTGTTATTGATTTTTCTTGTTCCTTGAGGTGGGCCTGGATTGCAATATATTTCCCTCTCAGGACTGCCTTTGCCGCATCCCAGAGTGTTTGGATTGTGTATTTTCATTTTCATTTGTTTCCATGTATTTTTTAATTTCTTCTCTGATTGCTTGGTTGACCCACTCATCTTTCAGTAACTTGTTCCATAGCCTCCATGTTTTTGGATATTTTCCAGGCTTTCTCCTGTGGTTGATTTCAAGTTTCAAAACATTGTGGTCTGGCAGTGTGCACAATATGATCTCAATTCTTTTATATTTATTCAGAGCTTCCCTGTGCCCCAGAATGTGGTCTATCTTGGAAAATGTACCGTGTGCAGTTGAGAAGAATGTAAATTCCTTTGCTTCTGGGTGAAGGACACTGAAGATGTCTGTTAGGCCCTTCTGTTCTAATGTGTCATTCAGGGCCATAGTTTCTGTGGTGATTTTCTGTTTTGTGGATCTATCCAATGCTGAGAGTGGAGTGTTCAGGTCCCCTACTATTAGGACATTTTTCTCGATAAGGTTGCTTATGTTTGTAATTAGTTGTTTTACAAATTTGGGTGCCCCCGAATTCGGCGCATTGATATTTATAATTGTTAGCTCTTCCTGCTGGATGGTCCCTGTGACTATTATATAATGTCCTTCTTCATCTCTTATTACATCGTTCATTTTAAAGTCTAGTTTGTCTGATATAAATGTGGCTACTCCAGCTTTCTTCTGACTTCCAGTAGCATGGTAGATATTTCTCCATCCCCTCACTTTCAATCTAAAGGTGTCCTCAGGTTTAAGATGACAGCAAATAGATGGGTCTTGTTTTTTAATCCATTCTGTTACCCTGTGTCTTTTGATTGGCATATTTAGTCCATTTACATTCAGTGTTAATATTGAAAAATATGGGTTTAGAGTCACTGTGTTATCTGTAGATTTCATGCTTGTAAGGCTGTCTCTGGTAGTTTGTGTTCTTTGCAACCTTTCCTTCATAGAGTGCCCCTCAGGATCTCTTGTAATGCTGGCTTATTTGTGATGAATTCCTTCAGTTTTTGTTTGTTGTGGAACTTTGATCTCTCCTTCTATTCTGAGTGACAGGCTAGCCGGATACAGAATTCTTGGTTGCATATCCTTCCTGCTCATCAGATGGAAGATATCCTGCCATTCGTTTCTGGCTTGCCAAGTTTCTGTAGATAAGTCTGCTACAACCCTTATGTGTCTACATTTGTAAGTTAAGGTCCTTTTGTCCCTAGCTGCTTTCAGGATTCTCTCCCTGTCTTTATATTTTGCCAGCTTCACTATGATGTGTCGTGAAGAAGGTCTATTCAAGTTACGTCTGAGGGGAGTTCGCTGTGCCTCTTGGATTTCCATGCCCGTTTCCTTCCTCATGTTGGGGAAGTTCTCAGCAATGATTTGTTCAAGTACTCCTTCCATTCTTTCCTCTGTTCTTCCTCTGGAATTCCTATGATATGGATATTGTTTCATTTGAGTGTGTCGCTCCGCTCTCGAATTCTCCTTTCCTGTTCCTGGATCAGCTTCTCTCTCTTTTTATCTGTTTCCTCTTTTTCCATAATTTTATCTTCTAATGCACTTACTCTCTTCTGCCTCTTCAATCCGCACTGTGGCTACTTCCAATCTGCTTTGTATTTCATTCAAGGCCTTTCTTAATTCTTCCTGACCGTTTTTAAGGTCCTTGAACTCTGCCCTGTGGGACCCCTTGCATTCATCTATGCTGTTTTCAAGCTCAGCGATTAGTTTTATGATTATCATTCTATATTCATGTTCTGTTATGTTGCTTATATCTCTTTTCATCAATTCTTGAGCTGTCACTACTTCCTGTACATTCTTTTGAGGAGAATTCTTCTGTTTCATCATTTTGGCTAGGTGTGTTTTGGATTCTTTCTTGAAGTTGCCCTGGAAAGGAAAACAGACTGACAGACAAACAGAAAATGGAAATACTCAAACGTAGTGACAAATGATACAGACAAGCAGTTCACAACAGAAAAAAGAATAACAAATGACTCTCTGAAGGCAATGTCCTGAAGTACCAGCTACACGTTAAGGACAGGGTATGTAGTGTGCTGGTGGCAGAGCATATACAGAAAGAATAATGACAGGTGCGGGGAGAAGAAGGAAATGGACTTTGCCCAGGTAGAGCGACTAAAGGGCTTAATCCAGACTTAGATAAATCAGAATAAGGACGGGTGCAAGGAAAAAGGAATGAAGATAGATGTTGCCCAGATGACCTTTGTGGCCTGGTTATTCCAGAGAGAGACATAGGGAAGCACAGAAGGAGGTGTAGAACATGCCTTGAGGGAGTGGTATAAAAGAACGTTTAAGCCAGCCAGCACCCTGGATAGGCAGCTCAGGGATGGGGATCGGTAAGAAGGAGAAAGGGAGGGATATATTTAAAAAGGAATAAATGACCTGGAGTTACTCCAGGCAGCAGTCCGAACTTGGCATCAGTCGCTCCCACTGAAAGGTGTCACTCCTGTGGGGAGGCGCGTGGTTTGGTGTAGGCAAAACCTATACCACTGCCTCCACTGCCATAGGGATGGCTTTTGGGGTGACTTCCTGGCTTGTGAGACAACAATGGCGTCCCTCCAGTCCCTCGCCACCAGTCCTGGAGTCTCTATTCGCCCCTTTATTTCTGTCCTCACTCCACCACGGGCGCCAGCATAGTACGGTTCACTGGGCGGTGGCGCGGCAGCCTGCTACACCCAATTTCACTGTAATTGTGCCGGGGTTAGAGGTGCTCCGGAGGTAGCGGCGCCTCGGGCTGACTGGGTCCCCGCTGTCAGTCCCGGCGGCGTGGTCCTGGCGGTGCAAGGGGAGTGCTGCTGTTTGCCACCGAACTTCTCTTCAAAAGCCCTGCATTTAGGGGCTGGATGGTAGCGGTCTCACCCCCTCTGGCCCTCTCATTCAGATATTGCTTGATCGGCACTTTCCCAGCTATCTCTGAAGACACTCACCGACCCCTCAGCTCCCTGAGTTTGTTTTATCCGTTCCAAATTAAACTCACGGTTTCTGGGGCGTTTCTGGTTTCACTCTCCGTTCCTTGTAGGCTGCAGCACCTTTCCTCCCCAATTCTTGGAGTTGAGAGACTTTGATTTCAGTCGTTCCCAGTTTAAAGGACAAGGGAAAGACTGGATCCCCCTATTCCTCTGCCATGTTGGCCCCCTCTTCCTAAAACCTATAGTTTTCAGAGTACAGATCTTTTACCTGTTTAGTTAGGTTTATTCCTAGGGATCTTATTGTTTTTGGTGCAATCGTACGTGGGATTGATTACTTAATGTCTCTTCCTGCTGCTTCATTATTGGTGTATGGAAATGTAACAGGTTTCTGTACATTGATATTATATCCTATGAATTTACCAAATTCGTTTATCAGTTTTATCAGTTTTTTTGGTGGAGTCTTTAGTGTTTTCGGTATATAGTATCATGTCATCTTCAAAAAGGTAAAGGTTTACTTCTTCCTTACAAATTTGGATGCCTTTTATTTCTTTTTGTTGTCTTATTGCTGAGGCTAGGACTTCTAGTACTATATTAAATAAAAGTGGTGAGACTGGACATCCCTGTCTTTTTCCTGACTGTAGAGGAAAAGCTCTCAGTGTTTCCCTATTGAGTAAGATGTTCCCTGTGAATTTTTCATATATGGCCTTTATTGGATTGAAGTATGTTCCCTATAAGCCTACTTTGTTGAGGGTTTTTATCATGAATGGATGTTGTACTTTGTCAAATGCTTTTTCTGTATCTATCAAAATGATCATATGGTCCTTATCCTTTCTTTTATTTTTTTTCCTTTCTTTTATTAATGTGATATATTGTGTTGATTTATTTGCAAATATTGAGTAACCCTTGCAACCCAGGAATAAATCCCACTTGATTGTGCTGAATAATTTTTAAGGGGCGCCTGGGTGGCTCAGTCGGTTGAGTGTCCGACTTCGGCTCAGGTCATGATTATGCAGTCTGTGGGTTCGAGCCCCGCATCGGGCTCTGTGCTGACAGCTCAGAGCCTGGAGCCTGCTTTGGATTCTGTGTCTTCCTCTCTCTCTGCCCCTCTCCCACTCATGCTCTGTCTCTCTCTGTCTCAAAAATAAATAAATATTAAAAAAATTTTTTAAATATATTGTTGGATCCAGTTTGCTAGTATTTTGTTGAGAATTTTCGCATCTATATTCAGCAAGGATATTGGCCTGTAGTTTTCATTTTTAATGGTGTCTTTATCTGCTTTTGGTATCAGGGGTAATGCTGGCCTAATAGAATGAATTTGGAACTTTCCCTTCCTTTTATATTTCTTGGAATAGTTTGAGAACAATAACTATTAACTCTTCTTTAAATGTTTGGTTGAATTCACCTGTGAAGCTATCTGGCCCTGGACTTTTTTTGTTGGAAATTTCTTGATTAGTGATTCAATTTATTTGCTGGTTAGGCCTGTTCAGGTTTTTTTATTTCTCCCTCTTTCAGTTTTGGTAATTTATATGTTTCTAGGAATTTATCCATTTCTTCCAAGTTGTCCAATTTGTTGGTTATATAATTTTTCATAATATTCTAATTGTTTTCATTTCTGTGGTGTTGGTTGTTATTTCTCCTCTCTCATTTGCGATTTTATTTATGTGGATTCTTTCTCTTCTCTTTTTGATAATTCTGGCTAGAGGTTTATCAATTTTTTTAAATTTTTCAATGAACAAGTTCCTCATTTCATAGATCTGTTCTATTGTTTTTTCAGCTTCTAGATCATTAATTTCTGCTCTAATATTTATCATACCCTCTCTTATGTTGGCTTTAAGCTTCATTTGTTGTTCTTTTTCTAGCTCCTGTAGGTGTAAGTTTAGGTTGGTTTTATTGAGATTTTTCTTGCTTCTTGTGGTAGGCCTACATTGCTATATACTTCCCTCTTAGGACCACTTTTGCTTCATTCCAAAGGTTTTGGACAATTGTGTTTTCTTTTTCATTTGTTTTTATATTCTTTTTAATTTCATCTTTGATTTTCTGGTAGAGACATTCATTGTTTAGTAGCTTGCTGTTTAACCTCCACGTAATTGTTGTCTTTCCAGATTTTTTTTTATGGTTGACTTCTAGTCTTATAGCGTTGTGTTCAGGAAAGGTGCTTGGTATGATTTCAATGTTTTTGTGTTTGTCGAGGCTTGTTTTGTGACCTAGTGTGTGATATGTTCTGGAGAATGATCCATGTGCACTCGAAAATAATGCGTATTCTGCTGTTTTAGGATGGAATGTTGTGAGCATTAACTCCATTTTCTCCAGTGTTTCATTCAAAGCCATTGTTTCCTTGTTCATTTTCGTCTTATATGATGTGTCCATCGACATAAGTGGCGTGTTAAAGTTCCCTACTATTATTGTATTATCAATTAGTTCCTTTATGTTTGTTATTAATTGTTTCATATATTTGGATTCTCCGTGTTGCATACATAGATGCTTAAAATTAGAGAGAATCCCAAGCAGGCTCCACACTGCCAGCGTGAAACCCTACACGGGGCTCTTTTTCAGGAACCGTGAGACATGACCTGGGCTGAAATCAAGAGCCAGATGCTTATCTGACTGAGCCACCCAGGTGCCCCTAAAATTGTTATATATCTTGTTGGATTGTCCCCTTGATTATGATTTAGAGCCTTTCCTTTTCTCTTGTGACATCTTTTTTAAAAGTCTAGTTTGTCTGACTTAATTATTACAACTCTGGTTTTCTTTTGACATCTATTTGTGTGATAAATTACACCTATTTTCTCACTTTCTTTTTTTAAATGATTATTTATTTATTTTGAGAGAGGGAGAGTGAGCACAACTGGGAGAGAAGCAGAGAGACAAGGAGAGAGAGAATCCCAAGCAGGCTTCTCATTGCCAGTGAAGAGTTTGACATGGGCTTGATCTCACGAACCTATGAGATCATGACCTGAGCTGATATCAATATTCAGATGGTTAACCGACTGAGCTACCCAAATGCTCCTCCATCCCCTTACTTTCAATCTGCAGGTGTCTTTAGGTCTACAGTGAATCTTTTGTAGGCAGTATCTCTAGTAGGGCTTGATTTTTTTATCCATTCTGTTACTCTATATCTTTTGTTTGGAGTGTTTAGACCATTTAAATTCAAAGGAATTATTGATAGGTATGTATTTATTATCATTTTATTACTTTTTTTGTTGTTTCTGGAGATTTCCTCTGATTTTTTCTCATCTTTGTCACTTTTGGTCTCTCATTTTCTCTCCAAGAGTCCACTTTAATATTTCTTGCAGGGCCTATTTAGAGGTCATGAACTCCCTTAGTTTTTGTTTGTCTGGGAAACTCTTTATCTCTCTTTCTATTCTGAATGATAGCCTTGCTGGATAGAGTGCTCTTGGCTCCCAATTTTTCCCAATCAACACTTTGAATATATCATACCGCTCCCTTCTGGCTTGCCACATTTCTGTTGTGAAATCTCCAGCTAGCCTTATGGGTTTCTCTTATAAGTTTTTGTCTTGCTGCTTTTAATTTTTTTTTAAGTTTATTTATTGTTTTGAGAGAGAGAGATGGCAAGCAGGGAAGGGGCAGAGAGAGAGAGTGAGATAGAGAATCCCAAGTAGGATCCATGCTATCATTGCTGCTGAGTCTGATAAGGGGTTGAATTCATGAACTGTGAGATCATGACCTGAGCTGAAATCAAGAGATGGACATTTAACTGACTGAGCCACTCAGGTGCCCTAAATTTTTTCTTTATCACTATGTTTTGCAAAATTAATTACAATATGTCTTGGTGCTGTCCTTCTTTTGTTGATTTCGTTGAGAGTTTTCTTTGCCTCTTCAATCTGGATATCTTTTTCCTTCCCCACATTAGGGGAAGTTTTCAGCTATTATTTCTTCAAATACATTTTCTGCCCTCCTTTCTCTCTCTTCTTCTTCTGGGACTCCTGTGATGCATTATTTTATTATGTTTGATGGAGTAATTGAGTTCCCTAAATCTACTCTCACGTTGTATAATCCTTCTTTTTCTCTTTTGTTCAGCTTCATTATTTTCTATTACTTTGTCTTCTAGGTCATTAGTTCATTCTTCTGCTTCTTCCAGCCTGCTGTTCATTGCATCTAACCTGTTTCTAATCTGGTTTATTGCACTTTTCATCTCTGCTTGATTCTTTTTAAATTATTTTATCTCTGTGGTACGGGTCTCACTGATGTCTTATATTCTTTTCTCAAGCCTAGTGTGTATCCTTATTACTGTCATTTTAAATTCTCCATTAGGCATGTTGCTTATATCTGTTTTGCTTAGATTTCTTACTGTAGCCTTACCTTGTTCTTTTATTTGGGATAAATTCCTCTGTCTTGGCATTTTGTCTAAATCTCTGCCATCTTCTTTGTGTTGGAAAACCATTTATGTTTCCTGCTCCTGAAAGTAATGTCATTATGAAGAAGAGATCATGTAGTGCCCAGGGCCTAGCACTTCAGTGAGTGTCTTCAGTGTGTGCTGCATGTGCTCTGCTGTTGTGCTTTGTTTGCTCCGTCCTTCAGACCAGTAGTCTGCAGAGGCTGTCCTTGCCTGCTGTAGGCAGTTCTTGGTCCCTGTCCTGAATGTAGTGAGTTTTAACTAGGTGTGCTCTGGTCTGTTTGTGAAATGAGACTGTCACCACCTCCAGTAAAACTGAAGACCTGTAAAACTCTCCTTTTTGGAGACGCGGGGGCAGGGATTTGTGTTGGTCTTCTGGAGGAAAGGTCCAACTCACTCAGACTGAGGCAAGTGTGACTGAGAAGGGCAGTCTCATCAGAGGGCAGAAGATAGGGCTTGTTGCAAGCAAGTTAGGCAGCCAGTGTCTGCACTAAACTGCTTCCCTCAGGTGGCTCTGTGTCTATGCTGAGGGATGTGGGAGGGAAATGGTGACAGTCAGCTTCTTTATTCCTTGGAGAAGCATCTCAAACACTGCCTTCCAAGGATGGGCTCTGAGAAGAGCAAATAATCTCCCCACTCTGTGCTCCAGGTGCTCTTCAGATTGCTGTTTCCTCACTGTCTGCCCCTGGGTTGTTTGTCTGCCCTCTCTACAGGAGCAATTCAGTGCCTTCTGGGCTCTATCCCTGTCAAGCTCACTGACTTTTAAAACTCCAGGCTTTGGGGCACCTGGCTGGCTCAGTTGGTTAAGCATCTAATTCTTGATTTTGGCTCAGGTCATGATCTCACAGTTCATGAGACTGAGCCCTGCACTAGGGTCAGCACTGACAGCACAAAGGAGCCTGCTTGATTTTTATCTCCATTTCTTTGCTCCTCTTCTTCTCTCTCTCTGTCTCTTTTCTCTCTCTCTCTCTCTCTCATTCTCTCTCTCTCTCTTCCTCACCTTCTGCCCCCTCTCCTCGAATTGTGCTTGCTCTCTTTCACTCTCTCTCCCTAAAATTAAAAAAAGAAAGAAATTGTGTGATGATCTTGAGGAGTTTTTAAAATATTCCTATGAATAAGTAAATAAAGAAGAAAATAGTGAGCCTATCACACTGGACTTCAATTCTGATTAATGGCAGTAGTAACTATGATGCTTTTCACTCCCCACCCCTGACTCATTTGCCATGGGTGCAAAAAATGTGCTATCCTCAAAACAAAACAAAATGTGCTGTCTTCTGATTAGGGAAAATACAAATGCTCCTTCTTTTCCTATTTTTCTTATCAGTGATTCCTAATATTTCTCAGTGTGGATGGTGAGAAGTGGAAAGATTTAGGATACATTTTGGAGATGGGCCTGAGAGGACTTGATGATGGATTTCATGTAGACTGTGAAGGAAAAAGAGATATTAAAGATTACTTTTAGAGTTTTAGTCTAAGCAAATGAAAAGATTAAGTTGTCATTAACCAAGACGAGGAAGACCTCAGGAGGAACAGATTTGTGGTGGTGGGAAGATCAAGATTTTATTTTGGACTTGCTATATTAGAGAAGCCTATGAAACACCCAAGTGGAAAGTTCAAATAGGCCGTTGAATATACAATTACAGAGCTCAGGATGCGGTTGTTTATTTGGGAGTACTTAGAATATAAGTGGATGGTCGTTAAAGTGGAAGAACTGGATGAGATTGTCTGAAGAAATATCTGAAGACTGAGCCCTAAACACTCCAAAGTTTAGAGGCTGAGGGAAAAAAACTAAAGTCAGCAAGCATAAGACAATGTGACAGAGCAGCCAGTGAGATAAGAGGAACACTATGAGGTTTCAGCATTATTAAAACTAAGAGAAAAAAAGTATTTTAAGAATGAAATTACTAACACTGTTGAATGTTGGTGTCATAGTCAGTTTGGGCTGCTAAAATAGAATACTATAGACTTCATGGTTTATAAACAATAGAAATTTATTTCTTAGTTTTGGGGATGGAAATCCATGATCAGTGTGCCAAGCATGGTTGGGTTCTGGTGAGAACTCTCTTCCAAGTTGCACATGGCCATTTTTCCACTTATCCTTACATGGTAGAGGAGGCAAGAGAGTTCTCTGGGACCTCTTTTATGAGGGCACCAATCTCATTCATGAGGGCTTCACCCTCATGACCTAATCATCTCCCTAAAATCCCACATCCTAATGCCATCATATTGTGGGTTAGGATTTCAACATATGAATTTTGAGGGGACACAAACATTTAGTCTATAACAGTTGGAAGTTGTTGAGTAAAATGAGGATAAAGAAGTACTGAATGCAGTTGACAACCTAGAGTTCACATGTAACCTTGCCAAGGACAATTTCACTAGAGGAGTAGGGACCATCACCTGCTTACAATGAGTTGAGAAGAGAAAAGAATGTAACAAAAGCTCTACAGTCTCACCTGGCACCATTTGAAATCAGTGAACATTAACCAAGATCTTTGTTTCTTCTTGGGAGACAGTATGTATAATACCATACAGATTAAGACAGACTTTAGAGTCAGACTGCCTAGTTCTAGTTCTGATTTAGCCATCTGCCGGTAGTGTGACCTTGGACAAATAACTTCCCGTCTCTGAGCCTTAGTTTCCTCATTTGTAAAGTGAAGATAGGTTGTTGTGAGATATATAAAAATTAATCTGTGTGACATAGAACAGTGGCTGGCTCCTAATAAGTGCTAAAGAAATGGTAGATCTGATTAGTGTTACGTTTTTAGCTTTCAGAGAGATCTCTGGATTGAGATCCTGGAAGATAGGCTTCCAGTCCTATTTCTGCCACAGATGAGGGACCATGACTAATATACTTAAAAATAAACAAATTAAAACAAAATATTTCTAGAAATTCAGAGACCTAGAATAAGTTCCAGCCTATCTGAATGGCAACTTAATAAAATTTGAAATGGGTGAAATCATGGTATTTTATACACACACACTCACACTCACAGAAACCACTGGCATTTGAAGGGCCAGATATGAGATCACATTAGATGCCAAGTTTAATGTTATATGAAGGAGGAGGCAGCAGGGTACAGTGAAAGGAGAACCAAGCTGGAATGCAAAGGTAAGAAAGAAAACAATCAGAACCAACATGACTCAAGTGCCTACACAGACTAACCAGGCATTTCACAGCAACCAACCATGGTTAAGTATGATTCTCATTTTGCGGGTGAGAAAATTGAGGCTCAGAGAGAGTAAGTAATTACACCAGAGTGGCACGACTATTGAGTAGAAGAATCAGAATTTGAACTCTGTTATTTTGACTCGAAAGTGCCGCTTTTTCTACCATTAGGGTAGCCACTATGCTGTGTGATTAAGAGTATAGACTTTGGAGGGAAAATTCCTGGATTTAATTCTAGCTCCTGCCAGTTACCAGCTGTGTGACCCTGGGCAAGCCACTCTATCTCTCTGAGCCTCTCTTTGTTCTTTAGTAAAACAGTGATGATAATAAGACTATTTAATTTTCACAGGGCCCCTGTGAGGATTAACCACAGTACTATAAGTGAAGCACTGAGCACATAGTACATGATCCATAAATGGTAGACCACAATAATACAGTATACTACTCAAGGTTTAGATTCAGGTTTAGCAAATAATGCACCCAGGTAAGTCACTATACTTCTCTGGGCCCCAGATTTTACCTCATTTCTAAGGTCCCTTTATGTTTGTTAAAAACAACAACCAGGTATTGAGCTATTGGCTTTAAAGGATTTTAATAGGATTTAAATTCAATTCTAATTTTTTTTAGTAAACTCTAGCCCCAACGTGGGGCTTGAACTCATGACCCAATCAAGAGGTACATGCTCTACCAACTGAGTCAACCAGGTGGCCCTCATTCCTAATTTTAAGCATCTTGTATGAACACTGAATACTTCCAATGAGCCAATTGGGGTCACAAAGTTTTTCCTTATATTTGACCTATATCTGTCTAAAACTATTCTTTAAAAAATATTTTTATTATAATCCTTTCTGTGATGTTCTGTCCCTATTTAGCCCTTCATTGGTGAAAAGTACCATGTTAACATCTATTATGGAACCAAATATCTAATCAATTCAATCATTCTCCTGTTGCTTGCATTTCTCCTTTCTAAACACACTCCAGTTAACTAACCTCAGTAGGTTCTGGTGATTATTTCTTCCAGAGATCCTCTTGGAAGTAAACTCAAAATTACATGGAATTTATATCAATAGAGGTCCTCAGAGAATCAAACATTTCCTGCATCTGAAAAACAACACATGAACCCCTCCTAAGTTTGTTTAAAGAGAAGAGAAAAGGTAAATACACATCACGCCAAATATATCTGTACAATATCATACTCTCAAGTGTTAGTAATAACAATCAACTCATAAAAACATTTACTAAAGCTCTCAAACAGGGAGTTAAAGACCAGAGATTTGGCAACAAATGATAGTAAAAATAATTGGTTACACATAAGAAAAAAATGAAATTGGAGGCTAATATTATACCATAAACAAAATCCAACCTCAGCCTTATCAGACGCTTAAAAATAAAGGCAAATTTTTGAGAAAGAAAAAAAAGAGCAGCCATTGACGTTCAGAAGCTGGTTTGGCACTCACAGCTAGACCATGTTATTCTCCTATTTAGACATAAACACAAAATACCAACCTCAGACAAGGTTACTTTGAGACAAAACAAGGTCATTTCATAATTTTGTCTAAACACTGTGCCACTCACAAAGTACCAAATACCCCACCTCTTGGCCAAAATGAGTGACTTCTACTTCTTTACCAATTATAACTTTAGCCTTAGGCTATTTTCCCCTCCCTATAGATAAAATTTATTGAGATACCTAATCATAGAATTGCCCCTCCCACTTTCTGTTGGCATCCAATTTAGAACAAACTCCCACTTTCCTAGGCCCTCCTGGAAATCACTCAACCAAAGTTCAATTCCAATAAAAGGTTTTTTCTAATCCTATATTACTGAGACACCCCTGGATTCCTCATGGTGTGTGTTCTTCCTTGCTGCAGTGAGTAATAAATTCAACTTGTTCAATTTTATGTGGTCTTTGGCTAGAGGGCATAGATAACTTAAAAACCTTTAGAAAAAAACATTGGAGGATGGATTTTTACTTTGGAGTATTGAATTATTTTTTTAAATAATACACAAAAACATAAACTATATAGAATAAAATTCATACATTTTGAGTGTGTGGTAGGCAACCTCTGGCATGGTCCCAATGATCTCCTTCTGGTTTTCACACTCTTGTGTAATTCCTATTGTTGGGAGTGGGCTGGGCATACTAAATTGCTCACTTCTGAGATTAGGTCATAAAGACTGTGGTTTCTATCTTGGGTAGTCCCTCTCTCAACTCACTCTCCTTTTTGGATTGCTCTCCATGTGAGAAGCCAGTTGCCATGTCATGAGAAAGCTCTATGGAGAGGCAACTATAACAAGACACGAAGGTTCATTAATAACGACGTAAGTGAGTTTGAGAGTGGGTCCAACATCAGTCAAGCCTTTAATACCACACTATCTTGATGACTACAGCTTTGTGATATAGCTTAAAATCCAGAATCTTGATGCCTCATTTTGTTTTTCTTTTTTAGGATTGCTTTGCCTAGTCAGGGTCGTATGTGGTTCCATACAAATTTTAGGATTGTTTGTTCTAGCTCTGCAAAAAAATGTTGGTGGTATTTTGATAGGAATTGCATTAAATGTGTAGATTGTTTTGGGTATTATAGATATTTTAACAATATTTGTTCTTCCAGTCCATGAGCATGGAATGCTTTTCCATTTCTTTGTGTCCTCTTCAATTTCTTTCATAAGCGTCCTATAGTTTTCAGAATATAGATCTTTTGCCTCTTTAGTTAGATTTATTCCTAGGTATCTTATTGTTTTTGGTGAAATTGAAAACGGGATAAATTCCTTGATTTCTTTTTCTGCTATTTCATTATTGGTGTATAGAAATGCAACAAATTTCTGTACATCGATTTTATATCTTATGATATTGGTGAATTCATGTATTAGTTCTAGCAATTGTTTGGTGGAATCTTTTGGGTTTTCCAAGTAGAGTATCACGCTGTCTGCAAACAGTGCAAGTTTGAATTCTTTCTTGCTGATTTGGATGCCTTTTATTTCTTTTTGTTTTCTGATTGCTGGGGCTAAGACTTACAGTACTATATTAAATAATAATGGCAAGAGTGGACATCCTTGTCTTGCTCCTAATCAAAGGGGAAAGGTTTTCCATTTTTCCCCACTAAGGATGAGATTAGCTTTGGGTCTTATGTATATGGCTTTTATGATGTTGAAGTATATTCCACCAATCCCTACTTTGTTGAGGGTTTTTATCAAGAATGAATGCTGTGTTTTGTCAAATGCTTTTTTCTGCATCTATTGAGAGGTTCATATTGTTCTTATCCTTTCTTTTATTAATGCGGTGTATCACGTTGACTGTTTTGCAAATATTGAACCAGCCCTGAAGCCCAGGAATAAATCCCACTTGATCATGTTGAATAATTCTTTTAATGTACTGTTGAATTTGATTTGCTAATATTTTTGCATCCATGTTCATAAGGGATATTGCCCTGTAATTCTCCATTTTAGTGGGATCTTTGTCTGGTTTTGGAATCAAGGTAATCCTGGCTTTGTAGAATGAGTTTGGAACTTTTCTTCCATTTCTATTTTTTGGAACAGTTTGAAAAGAATACGTATTAACTCTTCTTTAAATGTCTGGTAGAATTCCCGTGGGAAGCCATCTGGCCCTAGACTCTGGTTTGTTGGAAGACTTTTGATAACTGATTCAATTTCTTTGCTGATTATGGGTCTGTTCAAAATTTCTATTTCTTCCTGTTTCAATTTTGGTAGTGTGTGAGCTTCTAGGAATTTGTACATTTCTTCCAGATTGCCTAGTTTGTTGATGTATAATTTTTCATAGTATTTTCTTCTAATTGTATTTCGGTGGTGTTGATTGTGATCTCTCCTCTTTCATTTATGACTTTATGAATCCTCTCTCTTCTTTTTGAGAAATCTGCCTAAGGGTTTATCAATTTTTCTAATTCTTTCAAAGAAGCAGTTCTTAATTTTGTTAATCTGTTTTATTGGTTTTTTTTTTGGTTTTTGTTATTTCAATAACATTTCTTTCTGCTCTAATCTTTATTATTTCCCTTATTCAGCTGGTTTTAGGCTTTATTTGCTGTTCCTTTTCTAGCTCCTTCAGCTGTAAGGTTAGGTTGTGTATTTGCAACCTCTCTTGCTTCTTGAGATAGGCCTAACTTGCAATATACTTCTCTCTTAGGACTGCCTTTGCCGCATCCCAAAGGGTTTTGACTGTCATGTTTTCATTTTCATTTGCTTCCGTGTATCTTTTTATTTCTTCCTTAATTGCCTAGTTAACCCATTCATTCTTTAGTAGGATGTTCTTTAACCTCCATGTATTTGAGGGCTTTCCAAATTTTTTCTTGTGGTTGACTTCAAGTTTTGAGCATTGTGATCTGAAAACATATGTGGCACGATCTCAGTCTTTTTGTACTTGTTGAGAGCTGATTTGTGACCCAGTATGTGATCTATTCTGCAGAATGTTCCATGTGCACTCGAGAAGAATGTGTATTCTGCTGCTTTAGGATTAAATGTTCTGAATCTGGTCTAGTGTGTCTTTCAAAGCCATTGTTTCCTTGTTGATTTTCTGCTTAGATAATCTGTCCATTTCTGTAAATGGGGTATAAAGTCCCCTACTTTTATCATATTATTATCAATGAGTTTCTTTATGTTTGTGATTAATTGATTTATATATTTGGGTGTTTCAAGTTGGGGGCATAAATATTTACAATTGTTGGATCTTCATGGTGGATAGACCCCTTAATTATGATATAATGCCTTTCTTCTCTTGTTACAGTCTTTGTTTTAAAATATAGTTTGTCTGATATAAGTATGGCTATGCTGGCTTTCTTTTGACATCCATCAGCTGATACATGGTTCTCCATCCCCTCACTTTCAATCCTCATGTGTCTTTAGGTCTAAAACCTTGTAGGCAGCATATAGATGGATCTTCATTTTTTTTATCCATTCTGATACCTATGTCTTTTGATTGGAACATTTAATCCATTTACATTCAGAGTGGTTATTGAAAGATACGAATTTAGTGTCATTGTGTTACCTGTAAAGTTAGTGTTTCTGGTTATGCTCTCTGGTCGTTTCTAGTCTTTGCTGCTTTTGGTCTCTTTTTCTCCTTCAAAGAATCCACCTCAAAAATTCTCATAGGGATGGTTTAGAGGTCACAAACTCCTTTAGATTTCGTTTGTCTGTAAAACCCTTTATCTTTCCAATTTCGAATGACAGCCTTGCTAGATAGAGTATTCTTGGCTGCATATTTTCCAATTCAGCATGTTGAATATATCTTGCCATACCTTTCTGGCCTGCTGAGTTTCTGTGGACAGATCTGCTGTGAAACTGATCTGTCTTCCCTTGTAGGTTAAGGACGTTTTTCCCTTGCTGCTTTCATAAATCTTTCCTTGTTGAATTTAATAGGGATTTTCTGAGCTTCCTGGATTTTGATGTTTGTGTCCTTCCCCAGGTAAGGGAAGTTTTCACTTATAAATTGCTCACATAAAACTTCTGCCCCTTTTTTTATCTCTTCAACTTCTAGGACTCCTATGATATGAAGGTCATTATGTTTTAATAAATTGTTGAGTTCCCTAACTCTGCCTTCATGATCACTGATCTTTGTTTCCTTCTTCTTTTCAGCTTCATTATTTTCTACAATTTTATCTTCTATATCACCAATTCACTCCGTTGCCTCTCCTAATCCATCCTCGTTTTTACTACCACCATTTGGGTTTGCATCTTGGTTTTAGCATTTTAAATTTGAGCATGACTAGATTTTAGTTCTTATAGCTCTGAGGAAAGGGATTCTCTAGTGTCTTCTATGCTTTTCTCAAGCCCAGATAGTTTCTTTATAATCATTGTCTTGAAGTCTAGGTCAGACATCTTATTTATGTCTGCATTGATTAAATCCCTGGCCATCATTGCTCCTATTGTTTCTTTTGAGGTGAATTTCTCCATCGTGTCCTTTTTCAGGAAGAAAAACAACAATAATAATAGAATGATATAAAAATTATAAATTTTTAAAAATTAAATACAGGAAGCTAGATCATAGGTGTATTTTGGACCGGTTGTTAAGAGAAGCTGCGGTATTCTCTCTCTCTAATTATGCAGATTGTTCTATTAATCCTCAGATTGATTACCTAGATGTTGAAAATCGTTTGATGTTCCAAGAGATACAGGAGTGCTGATGCATAGAGGCACATGTACTCCAATGTTTAGAGCAACACTTTCGACAATAGGCAAATGATGGAAAGAGACTAAGTGTCCATCAACTGACGAATGGATAAAGAAGATGTGGTATATAGTGGAATACTACACAGAAATGAGAAAGAATGAAATCTGGAGACATAAGAAATGAAAATGGCAGAGAGGATAGGGGACCCAGTTTCCCCGTGTCTTTCAAACCAAGAAGGACCAAAACCAAAGGACTCTCAACCGCAAGAATCTAGGAGGAAAGGTGTTGGAGTCTACAAAAAATAAAGAAGCAAAATCCAGAAAGCGCCCCAAGGAAATGGTGACCTCAGGAAACAAATCAAAACACACCTAGCCAAAATGACGAAACAGAAGAATTCTCCACGAAAGAAATTACAGGAAGCAGTGACAGCTCAAAAATTGATAAAAACAGATAAAAGCAACATGACAGAACATGAATATGGGATGATAAACATAAAAATAATCACTGGGCTTGAAAAAAATAGAAGAATGCAGGGGGTCCCTAGCTTCAGAGATCAAGAACCTTAAAAACGGTCAAGAGGAATTAAAAAATGCTTTAAATTAGGTGTAAAACAAATTAGAGGTGGCCACAGCGTGAATTGAAGACACGGAAGAAAGAATAAGTGAATTAGAAGATAAAATTATTCAAAAAGACGAAGCAGAGAAAAAGAGAGAGAAGCTGATTTAGGAACAGGAAAGGAGAATTTGAGAGCTGAGCGATGTACTCAAATGGAAAAATATCCGTATCACAAGAATTCCAGATGAAGAAGAGAGAGAAAAAGGAGTGGAAGGGGTACTTGAACAAATCATTGCTGAGAACTTCCCCAACATGAGGAAGGAAACGGGCGTGGAATTCCAAGAGGCACAGAGAACTCCCCTCAGACGTAACTTGAATAGACCTTCTGCACAAAACAACATAGTAAAACTGCAAAATACAAGGACAGAGAGAGAATTCTGAGAGCAGTTGGAGAAAAAGGGCCTTAACATACAAAGATAGACACATAAGGGTTGTAGCAGACTTATCTACAGAAACTTGGCAAGCCAGAAAGGAATGGCAGGAAATCTTCAATGTGATGAGCAGGAAGGATATGCAGCCAAGAATCCTATATCCGGCCAGGCTGTCAGTCACAATGGAAGGAGAGATAACGGTTTTCCCCAACAAACAAAAACTGAAGGAATTCATCACAAATAAGCCAGCATTACAAGAGATCCTGAGGGACACTCTATGAAGGAAAGGTAGAAAAGAACACAAACTACCAGAGACATCCTTACAAGCATGAAACCTACAGATAACACAGTGATTCGAAACCCATATTTTTCAATATTAACACTGAATGTAAATGGACTAAATGCTCCAATCAAAAGATATAGGGTAACAGAATGGATAAAAAAAACAAGACCCATCTATTTGCTGTCTTCAAGAGACTCATTTTAGACCTGAGGACACCTTCAGATTGAAAGTGAGGGGATGGAGAACTATATACCACACTACTGGAAGTCAGAAGAAAGTTGAAGTAGCCACACTTATATCAGACAAACTAGACTTTAAAATAAACTATGTATTAAGAGATCAAAAAGGACATTATATAATAATCACAGGGACCATCCAGCAGGAAGAGCTAGCAATTATAAATATCTATGCGCCAAATTCGGAGGCACCCAAATTTGTAAAACAACTAATTACAAACATAACCAACCTCATGGATAAAAATGTCCCAATTTTAGGGGACTTTTACACTCCACTCCCAGCATTGGAGAGATCCACTAATCAGAAAATCACTACAGTAACAATGGCCCTGAATGACACATTGGAACAGATGGGCCTAACTGACATCTTCAGGGTCCTTCATCCAGAAGCAATGGAATTTACATTCTTCTCAACTGCACACGGTACATTTTCCAAGATAGACCATATTCTGGGGAATAAGTAATATCGTATTAATAAAAAGATCATATCATGCACACGTTCAGAACCAAATGCTTTGAATGGGAAAGGATAATTGCAAATGGCATATCGGATAAAGGACTAGTATCTAAAATCTATAAAGAACTTACCAAACTACACACCCGAAAAACGAATAATCCAGTGAAAAAATGGGTGGAAGATATGAATAGACACTTCTCCAAAGAAGACATCCAAATGGCCAACAGACACATGAAACGATGCTCAAGATCACTCATCATCAGGGAAATACAAATCAAAACCACACTGAGATACCACCTCATACCAGTCAGAGTGGCTAAAATGAACAAATCAGGAAACTATAAATGCTGGCAAGGATGTGGAGAAACAGGCACCTTCTTGCACTGTTGGTGGGAATGCAAACTGGTGCAGCCACTCTGGAAAACGGTGTGGAGGTTCCTCAAAAAAATGAAAATAGAGCTACCCTATGACCCAGCAATAGCACTGCTAGGAATCTACCCAAGAGACACAGGAGTGCTGATGCATAGGGTCACGTCTACCCCAATGTTCATAGCAGCACTTTCGACAATAGCCAAATCATGGAAAGAGACTAAATGTACATCAACTGATGAATGGATAAAGAAGTTGTGGTATATATATTCAGAATGGAATACTATGCAGCAGTGAGAAAGAATGAAATCTGGCCATGTGTGGCAATATGGATGGAATTGGAGGGTATTATGCTGAGTGAAATAAGTCAGTCTGAGAAAGATAGATAACATATGTCTCCACGCATAGGTGGACTTTGTGAGACTTAACAGAAAACTAGGGGGGAGGGGAAGAGGGGGGAAAAAGACACAGAGAGGGAGGGAGACAAAACATAAGAGACTCTCAAAGACTAAGAACAAACTGAGAGTTGAGGGGGGTATGGGAAGGGGGAGAGTGGGTGACGGGCATTGAGCAGGGCACAGGTTGGGATGAGCACTGGGTGTTGTATGGAAACCAATTTGACAATAAAAAAATTAAAAAAAAATAATGAAATCTGGCCATGTGTAGCAACATGGATAGAACTGGAGGGTATTATGCTAAGTGAAATAAGACAGTCAGAGAAAGACAGGTATCATGTTTCCACGCACAGGTGGATTTTGAGAGACTTAGCAGAAAACCATGGGGGAGGGGAAGAGGGGAAAGAAAAAAAGACGGAGAGGGAGGGAGACAAAACATAAGAGACTCTTAAATACTGAGAACAAACTTAGGGTCGAGGAGGGTATAAGGGGGGGAGAGTGGGTGAGAAACATTGAGTAGGCACGGGTTGGGATGAGCACTGGGTGTTGTATGGAAACCATTTTGACAATAAATTGATAAAAATAAAATGGTTTGATGTTAATCTAGCTGTGTTCAACGGAGGAGACAAGCCCAGGGTCCCCTTAGTACTCTGCCATCTTAACTCCTCACCCTTCGAACCTTCAATTGAGACCACAAACTCAACTGACAGCTTGACTGCAACCTCATGATACACCTTGAGCCACAGGCTAAACCATGTTCAAATTCCTGACCCACAGAAAATGTGAGATACAGGTTTGTTGTTCTAAGCTGCTATGTTTTGAGTTAATTTATTACATATTGATCAATAGCTAATATAGACCACATTAAAATTAAGAATTTTGGTTCATCAAAAGACATGCTATTAAGGTGAGAAACTACAAGGCTGTAACTTTGTACTACAAAGAATTGTGGGGAGAATATTTGAAATATACATGTTTGATTGATAACCAGGAAATAAATCAAGAACGTCCACTGATCAAAATAGAAAAACATGACTCAATAGGCAAATGGGCAAAAGACAAAGATAGGTAATTCAGAGTGAGAAATAGGAATGTCAACTAAGCATATGAAAGGACACTCAACCTCATTAATAATCAGAACAAGGCAAATTGAGATCTCAGTGAGGTATCATTTTTTCTCATTAGATCGCCAACATTAAGAAGTCTGCCAATATGGGGGGGACCTGGGTGACTCAGTCCATTAAGCGTTCTACTCTTGGTTTCAGCTCAGGTCATGATTGCACAGTTCGTGGGTTTGGGCCCACCTTTGTGCTGGCGGCTCAGAGCTTGCTTGGGATTCTCTCTCCCCCCTTTCTCTCTGCCCTCCCACTCGCACTGTCTCTATCTCTCTGAAAATAAGTGAATAAACATTAAGAAAAAGGAAAGCTGCCAATGTAAACTAATAGAAAGGGGACTACTGGTAGGAACATAAACTGGGACAACCACTTCAGTAACATTTTGGTATTACCTAACTAATAAAGTTGAGCACACCCATATTCTACAATCTAGACATTTCAAACTTAGGTATATCCCTGGGAAAAGCCTTTCATGATTACCCCCCATGAAACATGCTCACAGCAACACTATTGGTAATAGTGAAAACATGGAAACATTTCAAATATCCATTGAGAGAAAAATAAATTGTGATATGTGTATACCATGGAATATTATACATTTTGCGAAATGAATGAACTACATCTATATATAACAAAATGAATGAATCTTAGAAACATAATATTGGGGCGCCTGGGTGGCTCAGTTGGTTAAGCGGCCGACTTCAGCTCAGGTCATGATCTCATGGTCTGTGAGTTCGAGTCCCGCGTCGGGCTCTGTGCTGATGGCTCAGAGCCTGGAGCCTGCTTCGGATTCTGTGTCTCCCTCTCTCTCTGCCCTTCCCCTGCTCACACTCTGTCTCTATGTCTCTCAAAAAGAAATAAAAACGTTAAAAAAAAAGAAAAAAGGAAGAAACATAATATTGAGCGAAAAGAGCAAGATGCAGAAGACCATTGAGAGCATGATATATTTGTAGAGTTAAAATCAGAAAAAATTAAGCAATATATTATGAATATATACATAGGTATACATACTTTTTTAATGGATAAATATAAAATTAACAATAGCGGTTAGTCATGCAGAGAGGAAGGGGTGAGATAAAACAAAACATTCAGATAAATGCAAGTTATTGGTAATTTCTAGTTTTTAGGTTGGGTGGTAGATTTAAGAGTGTTTATTTTATTATTAACCTTTATAACTTAGACATAAGTTACAAATATTCTTTTAAATGCATCAAATATTACTTCATTTAAAACAGTTAAAAAAACAAATTAGTCGTATTTTTATTTTTTATTATGGAAAATTAAGAGCATATTTTTATATCTAAAGAAAGCAACACAGTTCATTTTTAATATGTAAAGGAAAAATACAGAAGGGAGAAAAGTTTGGTGAGCTCCTAAGAGGATCAAGAAAAGAAATACAATTCATGGAAAAGGAAAAAAAATCTTCCATTTTAAACCATGTTATTATTTTAATCCTAGATCATTCAGGAAGCTATGCTGGCTAAAACAGGAATTTATTAAGAAGATTATAGTTTTGCCTGCAGTTCACATCAAGTAATTTCCATCCATGTTCCAGGACTATCTCTTTAAATACTTTTTAATGCTCTCCCTTCTCAAATCAACCTCAAACTTCAGAAACTGCCACATAAGTAGATAGAGTTATTTCTATTGGTCCTAGAGAATAGCAAGTCTCAGTTACACTCTTGGGGTTTTCCTAACTGGTTCTGGGGTCTTATGCAATGGCAAATCTTGAGTAGGTTTTGAGGAGGATCATTCGTCCTCACAAGGTTATTACTGAGGGGCATTGTCCACTTGCCATCTTCAGATTGCCAGTCTCTCTGTGGCTTCTGTGCTTGCCTTAGGACACAGAAATCATTATAATATTTGTAACCCCAGGCCTTGCATTCCTTTCCCTCAAGTTTATTAAAGCAGAATTCCTTTCTGGTGCCTCACCAGGAGGCCATGGAAAGTAAGGCCCAGGTGCCAGCTGACTTCTCTCACCTTCCTGCCCCTAGCCCAAGGGACATTTATTTTTAATCTGATGGAAGTCCCATTCTCCCTCAAACCCAATTCTCTTATTTGCTTTGGCTTTTCAAAAAGAAAGCTCAAATACCTTGCAAGGTGACCTGCTTTTATTCAGCCATACACATCCTAGAAGGTAAAGAAGCAGAGTCTGCTATCTGCCAGAAAGGGAGAAAAGGAATGGGTGAGATACAGGAAGAAAAAACCTCTAATATTTTAAAATATTATCTGGAGATAAGGAAAAATTTTAAAATAGGACTCAAAAAGCACTAACCATAGAGGAAAAAAATTGGAATCCTTAAAGTAAAGAACTGTTATTTATCAAAATACACTGTTAAGAAGAGTGTAAAGGCAAGATTAAAAAAAAAGAAGATATCTGAAATACATACATCAAACAAAAGTTTTCTGTTAAGAATATGTAACAAAGTCCTATGAATCAGTAAGAAAAATGCAGAAAATCCACTTGAAAAATTACTTAAATCCAGTGTTTCACAAGAAAAGATATCCTAATGGCCAATAAATATGAAAAATTGTTGGGGTGCCTAGGTGACTCAATGGATTAAGCATCCAACTTCGGCTCAAGTCATGATCTCAGAGTTCGTGAGTTCAAGCCCCATATCAGGCTCTCTGCTGTCAGCACAGAGCCTGCTTTGGATTCTCTATTCCCCTCTGTCTACCCCTCCCCACTAAAAATAAATAAACATTAAAAAAATTGTTCACGAGCGGCTAAAATGAATAAATCAGGAAATTATAGATGCTGGCGGGGATGTGGAGAAGCAGTCACCCTCCTACACTGTTGGTGGAAATGCAAACTGGTGCAGCCACTTTGGAAAACAGTATGGAGCTTCCTCAAAAAATTAAAACTAGAACTACCCTATGACCCAGGAATTGCACTACTAGGAATTTATCCAAAAGATATAAAAATGATGATTCAACGGGCACATGTACCCCAATGTTCATAGCAGCACTTTCAACAATAGCCAAATCATGGAAACAGACCAAGTGCCCATCAACTGACGAATGGATAAAGAAGTTGTGGCACATATATACAATGGACTACTACATGGCAATGAGAAAAAATGAAATCTGGCCATGTGTAGCAACATGGATGGAACTGGAGGGCATTATGTTAAGTGAAATAAGTCCGTCAGAAAAAGACAGATAACATGTTTCCACGCATAGGTGGAATTTGCGACTTAGCAAAAACCATGGGGGAGGGGAAGAGGGGAAAGATAAAAAAGACACAGAGAGGGAGGGAGATAAAACGTAAGAGACTCTCAAAGACTAAGAACAAACTGAGGGTGAGGGGGTGAGGGAGGGGGGACAGGGGGTGACAGGCATTAAAGAGGGCACATTTGGGATGAACACTGGGTGTTATATGTAAACCAATTTGAAAATAAACTATTATAAATAAAAAAAAGAGTCAACTATTTAACTACACTTATGTGCTCTAAATAAATCTGCACTCAATTGTTTAAAAAAATTGTTCAACTTATCTAAGTCATCGTGAAAATGCAAATTAAAATCATAATGCAATTCCGCTCCTTATCTACCAGTATGGTTAAAGTGGTAATGTCTGACAATATCAAATGTTGGCAAAGATGTGGAACATCTTGATGGGAAACATAAGATGGCACAACCACTTTGGAAAATTGGCATTAACTACTAAAGCTAAACAATTATATCAAGTCCAATTAGACATACACCCAAAAGAAATAAATATATATGTTTATTGGTAGACATATCTGAGAATGTTTTATGGAGGCACTGCTTATGATAGCCCCAAATGGAAACTACCCAAATGCTCATCAACAGTAATATGGATAAAGTAGTATATTCATACAATGGAAAAATATACAGAAATGAAAATCAGTAAACTATTTCTACATGAAATATAGAAGAATCTCACCAACCCAATACTAAGTGTAAAAAATGGATATAAGAGTACATGTTGGATGATTCAATTTTATATAAATTTTTAAAAGAGGCAAAATTAGGGGCACCTGGGTGGCTCAGTCAGTTAAGCGTCAGACATCAGCTCAGGTCATGATGTCACAGTTTGTGAGTTCGAGCCCCGCGTCGGGCTCTATGCTGACAGCTCAGAGCCTAGAGATTGCTTCGGGTTCTGTGTCTCCCTCTCTGCCCCGCTCCTACTTGTGCTATGTCTCTCTCTCTCTCTCTCTCAAAAATAAATAAACATTAAAAAATAAATAAATAAATAAATTTTTTTTAAAAAGAGGCAAAATTAATCTTTGGTGTTACAAATCAGAAGAGTCGTTATCTTTGAGATGAATAGTGACTGGGAGAGCACATGAGGAGGGCTTCTGGGGGACTGGCCATGTACTATTTTGGGATCTGGATGCTGGTTATACAGCTGTGTTCTCTTTATGGAAATTCATTAAACTCTACCCTTAAAATTTGTGCATTTTTCTATATATATATGTCATAACTCCATAAAAATTTAACCTACAAAATTTTCACCTAAAATTTATCCAGCCACATTGCACCTGCAAGTCTGACGGCCAGACTCTGAAATGTGATTCACCAAAATAACCAATGCCACTTTAAACTTTTCCTGCCCTTCCACTTTTCCTGGTTATACCCCATGCAGCCTTTCCAGGAACAGAGAGGACACACCAAACTTTCTTCTGTAGGTCCTTTTACTGGAACTGAATGATGTAATCTGAGAACATATGTAGGTTTTCATCAAATATGGTAGGTTGTCATACATTGGGAAACTTAGTCCATACCTACCTCAACTGGAAGTGAGGAGCGGCAATTAATTTGAACCTACTTTCCCAACTTCACTTGATGCCCAAACTCACCCATCCTCCAAGCAAATTGCAGCCATCTTCTTTTCTTTTTTTTCCCTTCTCCAGATTCTCAATTCACACCTTCAACTAACAGGTGATGCCAAACTTTATTGCTTTTACAAAAAAATCTTGTATGCCTTTTATAGAAAAATTCAGCAATAGAAAAAAGAACAAAGAAACCAACACCCAGGTATAGCCAGAGTTAGTAATTGGTGAGGTCTTTCTGTGGGATGTATTCAAACACCAAGAATATATAGAAGATAGATGGATGATGGATAGATAATTATATCAAAATTTAAGCCACAAATTGGGAGAAGACAAATTGCCATAAATATAGCAGCAAAAGATTAATATACAGTATATATTAAGAACTCCTATAAATAAAAAAGATAAATAGCTCAATTAAAATGTAAGAAAATGATATGAAGACAATTTACACAGAATGAACCACAAAAGAACATATGAAAACATGGTAAATCTTACATGTAATCTTAAAGTGAAAAGTAGAGTGATGCAGAGTGAAAGGAATGGGACATAGTCCCACATATATGTAATCATATTGCTAATATGCTAATATTACACAACCATCATATTGGCAAAACTTAATTAAATTTAAAATGTTAATTAGGTCTGTTAATGTCAAATATTGGTAAAAATGTGAAGAAAAAGGAATTCAAACATTAATGGTTGCAGTATTAACCAGTACAACCATTAATTCAGAAATATCTAGTAAAATTAAATATTGATGTCCAAGAGAAATCAAGACACATGTTCACAAAAAGACTTTTACAAGAACGTTCATAGCTACTGTATTATCTACTGCCACATGACAAATTACCTCAAAATTTGGTGGCTTAAAACAACAAATATTATCTAACAGTCTCTGTAGTTTTGGGCATGGCTTAGTTGAATGCCTCTGCCTCAAGGTCTCTCATACGGCTGCAATCAATGCATCATCTGGGGCTGTGGTCTCATCTGAAAGCTCAATTAAAGAGAGCAGATTGTAAAAAGTCAGGCATACCAGGAGGCAGGGATCATTTGGGGCCATTTTATTTTTTTAGTTTTATTATATTTTATTAATAAACTTTGAAAAATTTTGACCCCCACTATAATTAATATAGTGTTATATTAGTTTCAGGTGTACGATATAGTGATTCAACAATTCTGCATATTACTCGGTGTTCATCATGATAAGTGTACTCTTAATCTCTTCCTCCTATTTCACACATCTCTCTCCCTTCCCTTCTGGTAAACATCAGCTTGTTCTCTACAGTTAAGAGTCTGTTTCTGGGCCACCTGAGTGGCTCAGTCAGTTGAGCGTCCGACTTTGGCTCAGGTCACGAACTCAAGGTTTGTGAGTATGAACCCTGCATCAGGCTCACTGCTGTCAGCGCAGAGCCTGCTTTGGATCCTCTGTTCCTCCCACCCTTCCCTCTGCCCCTCTCCTTCTTGAGCTCTCTCCCTCTCTCTCAAAAATAAACATTAAAAATTTTTTAAAGACTCTATTTCTTGGTTTGTCTCCTTTTTTCCCTTTGTTTTGTTTCTTAAATTCCATATATGAGTGAAATTATATGGTTTTGTCTTTCACTGACTGACTTATTTTGCTTAGCTTTATCCTCTAGATCCATTCATGTTGCTGCAAATAGCAAGATTTCATTCTTTTTTATGGCTGAATACTATTCCACTGTGTATATATACCATTTCTTGGTTATCTATTCATCGATAGATGGACTGATCCATAATTTTGGCTATCGTAAATAATGCTGCAGTAAACAGAAGGGTGCATGTATCTTTTCCAGTTACTCTTTTCATACTCTTTGGGTAAATGCCCAGTAGGGGAATTACTGGATCATATGGTATTTCTATTTTTAATTTTTCTGAGGAAACTCCATACTGTTTTCCACAGTGGTTGCACCAATTTGTGTTGCCACCAAAAGTAAACAAAGTTTCCTTTTTCTCCACATTCTTGGCAACATTTGTTTCTTGTGTTTTTGGTTTTAGCCATTCTGACAGGTGCGAGATTATATTTCACTGTGGTTTTGATTTGCATTTCCCTGATAATGAGTGCTGTTGATCATTTTTTCATGTGTCTGTAGGCCTTCTGTCTGCATGTCTTCTTTAGGGAAACATCTGTTCAAGTTTTCTGCCCATTTTTTAATTGGATTATTTAGTTTTGGGGGGTTAAGTTATATAAGTTTTTACATACTTTGGATATTAACTCTTTATCAGATGTGTCATTTGCAAATATCTTCTCCCATTCAGTAGTTTGTCTTTTAGTTTTGTTGACAGCTTCCTTTGCTGTGCAGAATATTTTTATTTGGATGTAGTGCCAATAGTTTATTTTTTTTAATGTTTATTTATTTATTTTTGAGAGACAGAGAGACAGAGAGAGAATGAGTGGGGAGAGAGGTGGAGAGAGAGGAGAGAAAATCCAAGCAGGTTCCGTGCTGTCAGCTTGGAGCCTGACACAGGGCTCAATCCCATAAAATGCGAGATCATGACTTGAACCAAAATCAAGAGTCAGATGCTTAACCGACTATTGGCACATTTTTGCTTTTGTTTCCTTTCCATTATGAGACCTATCTAGAAAAATGTGTTGTTATGGCAAAAGTCAGAGAAATTATTACCTGTGCTCTTTTCTAGGATTTATATCGTTTCATATCTGACATTGAGGTGCTTAATTCATTTTGAGTTTATTTTCGTGTATGGAATAAGAAAGTGGTACTGTTTCATTCTTTACCATGTAGCTTTCCAGTTTTCCCAATATCATTTGTTGCTGAGACTTTTTCCCACTTCATATTCTTGCCTCCTTTGTTGAAGATTAATTGGACATATAATCATGGGTTTATTTCTGGGCTCTATTTTCTTTTATTGATTTATGTGTCTATTTTTGAGCCAGTACCATACTGCTTTGATTACTATAGCTTTATAATGTATCTTGAAATCTGAAGTTGTGATACCTCCTTTGCTTTTCTTTCTCAAGATTGCTTTGGATATTTTGGGTCTTTTTTGGTTTCATACAAATTTTAGGGTTGTTTGTTCTAGTCTTGTGAAAAATGTTCTTCCTATTTTGAGAGGGATTGCATTGACTGGGTAGATTGCTTTGGGTAGTATTGACATTTTAACCATATTTGTTCTTCCAATCCATGAGCATGGGATGTTTTTCCATTTCTTTGTGTCTTCTTCAATTTATTTCATAAGCTTTCTATAGTTTTCAGTGTCATGTAATCTACAAAGAGTGAAAATATGACTTCTTCCTTGCCAATTTGAATGTCTTTTATTTCTTTTTGCTGTCTGATTTCTGAGGCTAGGACTTCCAGTACTACGTTAAAGAAAAGTGGTAAGAGTGGATATCCCTGTCTTGTTCCTCACCATAAAGGAAAAGCTCTCAGTGTTTCCCCATTAAGTATGATGTTCTCTGTGAGTTTTTCATATGTGGCCTTTATTATATTGACATATGTTCCCTCTAAACCTCTTTCGTTGAGGGTTTTTTTTTTAAATCATGAACGGATATTGTACTTAGTCAAATTCTTTATCTGCATCTATTGAATTGATCCTACGGTTTTTATCTTTTCTCTTATTGTGTGATGTACTGTGTTGATGGATTTGCAAATATTAAACCATCTCTTGCATCCCAGTAATAAATACCACTTTATTGTGGTGAATGATTTTTTAAAATATATTTTTGGAATTGTTTTGCCAGTATTTTGTTAAGAATTTTTGTATCTGTGTTCATTAGGGATGTTGGCCTCTTTTCTTGTGGTGTCTTTATCTGGTTTTGCTGGCTTCATAGAACAAATTTAGAAGTTTCCTTCTTCTTCTATTTTTTGGAATAGTTTGAGAAGAATAGGTATTAACTCTTCTTTAAATGTTTGATAGAGAGGTGCCTGGGTGACTTAGTCGGTTGAGAGTCTGATTCTGTTCAGGTCATGATCTCCCATCTCAGGTCTTGATCTCATGGTTCATGAGTTTGAGCCCTGCATTGAGCTCTCTGCTGTCAGCTTGGAGACCACTTCGGATCCCCTGTCCCTCTCTCTTTGCACCTTCCCTACTCACACACTCTCTCTCTCTCAAAAACAAATAAACAATAAAAATAAATAAATGTTTGATAGAATTCTCCCTGAGAAGCCATCTGGCCTTGGACTTTTGTTTTTTGGTAGTTTTTTGATCACCGATTCAATTTTATTGCTGCTAATAGGTCTATTCAAATTTTCTATTTCTTCTTGATTCAGTTTTGGGAGGTTATATGTTTTTAGGAATGTATCTATTTCTTCTAGGTTGTCCAATTTGTTGGAATATAATTTTTATAATATTCTCTTATAATCCTTTGTATTTCTGTGGTTTTGGTTGTTATTTATACTATTCATTTCTAATTTTGTGTATTTGAGTCCCCTCTCCCCTCTCGTTTGATGAGTTTGGCTAAAGGTATATCAATTTGTTGATCTTTTCAAAGTGCCAGATCCTAGTTTCATTGATCTGTTCTATTGCTTTTTTAGGCTACATTTTATTTCTGATCTAATCTTTATTATTTCCTTTCTTCTACTATTTTTGGGTTTTGTTTGTTCTTCTTTTTCTAGTTCCTTTACATGTAAAGATAGGTTGTTTATTTGAGATTTTTCTTGCTTCTTGAGCTAGACCTGTATTACTATAAACTTCTCTCTTAGAACAATGTTACTGCATCCATTTGGGGCCATTTAGAGGTTACCTATCACATCATCTTTGTTCATAACAGCCCCACACTGGAAACAGCTTAGACATCCGTTGATAAACAAACTATGACGCATTCTTACAATAGAACACACCAGTAGTAAAAAGGGTGAGTGAAGGAAGCCTTACACAAAAGAATACATAGTGCCTCATTTAAATTATATGAAGTTTCTATAAAAAGCAAAACTGCAAATCTATGCTGGAAAAAAAAATCAGAACGGTGGTTATCTGTGGTGGGGGGAATTGTTTGGGAAGAGATGTGAAGGAACTTTTGTGGTTAATGCTAATGTTCTGTGTTTTGATAGGGGTTTGGACAATGCAAGTGTGTACATTTGTCAAAATTCACTGTATTATCACTTAAAATTGTATTTAATTACATGTTCATTTTATTACATGTCAATTTTTATGTCAAAAGAAACAAAACATAAGCAAATATTCAACTGTATTTAATGATGTGTGTGCTGAAATATTTTGGAATGAATTGTTCTGGTGTCATGTCTGTAACTTTGAAATGCATCCACAAAATAAGATCGATTGATGGATTATTAGAATGGGTAGGTAGATAGTTGTGTATGATAAAACAAATATAGTAAAATACTAATTGTAGAATTTATGAATTCACTGTAAAATTTTTTCAACTTTTCTGTATATTTGGAAATTTTCATAGTAAAATATTGAAGAAAAATCAAAGATGAGTATCCCAATTACCCAGCAATCCAATTCTAGGTATTTATCCTACATAAAAATCTCAAACATGAGTATAGGTAGACATGTGCAAGGATGTTCACTACATCACTGGATGTAATAGCAAAAAAGTGGAACCAACTCACCTTTTCCTCAGTAAAGGAATGGTTAGATCAACTGTGATTTATTCATACAATGGACTATAACATACAATGGAACTAGATCTACATGAATCAACTTGAATAAATCTAAAAAACAATGTTGGGTTTTAAAATACAAGCTGCAAAATCATACATACACCATGAGACCATTTATGCAAAAAGAAGATAAGTATGGTTTATGGCTAGTGTCATATAAAGTAACTGTATAAAAACATCCATTGGTGGGCTCCTGGCTGGTTCAGTCAGTAGAGCATGCAACTCCAGATCTTGGGGTTGTGAGTTTGAGCCCCATGTTGGATATAGAGACAACTTTAAAAAAAATAAAATCTTAAAAAAATGTATTGGAATAATATACATCAACCTCCGAATGTCCCTCTAAGGGGAAAAGACATGAGACAGGGCTCTAGAAGTACCTTTAATGCATTATGTCTTTCAAAAGTAAAAGTATTTACAACAATTATGGAAATATATTAATATGTTTAATCTTAGTGGTGGGTTTATACTTATTTAAACAATTACCATGTGTCTGGAACTTTGCTAAATATTTTTTATATGTTTTATATCCCATTTAATCCTCAAATGAAGTAGATTACCATTCATACCCATTTTCCAAATAAGGAGCCTGATGCATATGGAGATTAAATAATTTAACCAACATCATGAATACTAGCAGATCCAGAAAGTCTAACTGCAGAGTTTACATTCTTGACCACTCTATTTTTATTTGTCACCTGACTAACCCTGTGGACTGGTGTCTAAACCTTGTGGAGAAAGAGGTTTCAGGCAGGATATGAGGAGCTGATTTTATAAGGGACAACATGAGACACAAGGAGATAAAAGGTGACACAAAGTGGAGAAAATGGAACTTGTCTTCACTTCTATGCAGAATACAGTATACCTGTATCAATTCAAACTGGAAGCAGCAAGAGACAAACCCTTAATGCAGATATTGGTATTCTTGTGGTGGGTGTTATCCTCTGCTGTGTGTTGAATTGTGTTCCCCTAAGCCCTAGCTCCCAGTACCTTATTTGGAAATAGGGTCTTTGCAGTTGTAATCAAGCTAAAATGAGGTCATATTGGATACTCCTCTCTCTTCCCCTTGCATGTTTTTAGGCACTTCAGAGAACAATCAGAACCCTGATGGGCCAAGTCCTTGGCCTACTACCTCTGCAGATTTTTTTTTAATGTTTATTTTTTTTTAATTTTTTAATCTTTATTTATTTTTGAGACAGAGAGAAACAGAGTGTGAGCAGGGGAAGGGCAGAGAGAAAGGGAGACACAGAATCTGAAGCAGGCTCCAGGCTCTGAGCTGTCAGCACAGAGCCCGACGCGGGGCTCGAACTCACGGACCATGAAATCATGACCCGAGTCGAAGTCGGATGCTCAACCAACTGAGCCACCCAGGCACCCCTAAATGTTTATTTATTTATTTATTTATTTATTTTTATAATAGTTTATTTTCAAATTGGTTTACACATAACACCCAGTGTTCATCCCAACACGTGCCCTCTTTAATGCTCGTTACCCCCTCTCCCCCCTCCCTCACCTCCCTCACCCTCAGTTTGTTCTTAGTCTTTGATAGTCTCTTACGTTTTATCTCCCTCCCTCTCTGTGTCTTTTTTACCTTTCCCCTCTTCCCTTCCCCCTGGTTTTTGCTTAGTCTCACAAAGTCCACCTATGCGTGGAAACATATGGTATCTATCCGTCTTTTTCTGACGGACTTATTTCACTTAACATAATACTCTCCAGTTCCATCCATGTTGCTACACATGGCCAGATTTCATTTTTTTCTCATTGCCACGTAGTAGTCCATTGTATATATGTACCACATCTTCTTTATCCATTCGTCAGTTGATGGGCACTTGGTCTCTTTCCATGATTTGGCTATTGTCGAAAGTGCTGCTATAAACATTGGAGTACATGTGCCCCTATGCATCAGCTATGACGAAAGCACATTCCAGGTAACTGAACCTTTGTTTGTGCTTTTATAACTAGGTACCTAGTAAAGTGGAATTAAAAAAAGAATTATCCCAATGTCTTTATGTCATAAAGACTGTGACTCACTCTGGGCAGGCTTGTTATTACTCTTAGCTAAGGAATAACAAGATTTTTCCCCCCAGTGTTTTAGTAATGTTATTCAGAGTTCTGGAGAATCTTTGGGAGGGAGTAGACCCAATTTGCATAAGAAGGCAAAGTGCTTTCAGAGAGTAAAGGGGCCAAGAATTCAATCCCTTCTTGCTTTGATTTAAAGTTTTAGAAATCTGTTGGAGTGGCAAGAAAGGATACCAGTGGTCCCAAAGGAGAAATTACCTTGAAGACAGCAAGAACCTAGGTTGTTTACCTAGGCTGTTTATCTTAATACCAGAGCCCAAGGGTTCTTGAGAGTTGGGCTGGTTCTAAAGTTTAAAGCCCCAGGACCGAACCTGGCAGGCACAGTGGTATGTTTTGAGGGTCAATAGCTGAACATGAAGAATTAACTTAAAGAGCTGTAACCTTGGCACTCTAAACTCTTGTGCTGTGCAGGATAAGGAGAGATGGAAAGAGAAGTAACAGAGCTAGTGGGCCAAATAGACTTTCTAGTCCTTTCTCTTTCTGCCTAGAGTTCAGAAATAGGACTTATCATCTTGGAATGAATAAATACCTAGGTTCTTTACCAAGTTAGCAGGGACAGAGACTTCAAAAAGGATATGGCAACTTCCTATTAATAAAAAGCAGATGAGTGCTTAAACAGTTAATCAGAGACAGAAGACAAAAGCCATTATTTATACTCTTTTATTTATTTTTTTATTTTGTTTTGTTTTTAAAATTTTTTAACGTTTTAATTTACCATTGAGAGACAGAGAGAGACAGAGCATGAGCATAGAAGGGGCAGAGAGAGGGGGAGACACAGAATCTGAAGGAGGCTCCAGGCTCTGAGCTGTCAGTACAGAGCTCAATGCAGGGCTCAAACTCACAAACTGCAAGATCATGACCTGAGCCGAAGTTGAACGCTTGACTGACTGAGCCACTCAGGTGCCCCAATATACTCTTTTTTTTAAGTTCATTTATTTTTGAGAGAGAGAGACAGAGAGAGACAGAGACAGAAACAGAGCATGAGTGGAGGAGGGGCAGAGAGAGAGGGAGACACAGAATCTGAAGCAGGCTCCAGACTCTGAGGTGTCAGCACAGAGCCCAATGCTGGGCTTGAACCCATGAATTGTGAGATCATGACCTGAACCGAAGTCAGATGCTTAACTGAATGAACGACCTAGGAGCCCCCCATTATTTATACTCTTAAGTGGTAAAGTGGATCATAACTTCATTCAATGAGTATTTACTGAGTGTCTATTATATACCAGGCACAGTACCAGACTCTAAGACTACTGTAGTGTGCAAAAGAGACAGTTCCTGTGCTCTTAACTTACACTCTTGTAGAAGAGACAGACACTAAACAGACTGGATGAAGATTCAGTTTCTCTGCCAGTTCATTGGTTCATGTAGCCCAAATGTGAGGTCCAAAACTACAAATTTACATCCTGATCAGTCCAGCATCTGTAGCTAGCTAACTGGAGGGTCTGAGTCCCCATCCAAAATCTTAGGGAAGAGAAGTTGATTAGCTCAGCTTAGATTAGGTATTTATCCTGGTCTAATCAGCTGCAGCCTGGGGATGAGGTAACAATGGCACATTGCCCACTCAGTGGGGCAATAGGAAGGCTCTGTCAGAAGTAAATATGGGGAATAAGGCAATGGAAAACAATGAACCTCCTGGGGCCCCAGGGTGGCTCAGTTGGTTGAATATCGAACTCTTAATTTCGGCTCAGGTCATGATCTCACAGTTCATGAGTTTGAGCCCCACTTTGGGCTCTCCCCCCTCAGCTCAGAGCCTGCTTCAGATCCTCTGTCACCCTCTCTCTCTGCCCCTCACCCCTCTCAAAAATAAATGAACATATAAAAAGAAAACAACGAATCTCCTATCCAACCTAGCCTTACATATTGGATTTCACAATGTATATCAAGTAACTACAATAACCTATACAATGCCCCCATATGATTTAACAATATCAAGTACTTTCAATAAGCAAGTGATACTTTCTTCCCCAAAAAAAATTAAAGCCCCAAATATATCCAAAGCATCTTATCTCTCTCATTTTTTTCAGTCAGAGGAATCTCACACGGGTGTCTGGTGGGGGCCCAAATTCCTAATTCTGTTGCCATGTCCTGGGCTGTCTTGCACTGCTGTTTTGTTTTGTTTGGCTTTGGGAAGAAGTTCTCAAGAAGAGGAGAGGTTTAGCTCTGAGATGAAGCTTAGGGCTGCCTTGGTCTTCCCTACCCTGTGTCAGATGCAAGATCTACAGTGGCCAGTGAGTGATCATTAGGCCCCATTCCATAATCTCTCACCATCCTCCAATCTTCTACAGGTTATTGAGAGGCATCCACTACCATTCCCCCAGACAGTAAGCAGAGGTATTGGTATCATCACATCATGTGTGTATATATCAACTACAGGTGACTGATCCACATTAGATGTTAATTGCACTCTATGAGAAGAAACTTAGCAATATAGAATCAGGAAGATTTCCAGGTCTTATCCCAATAAGAGGAACTAGACCATGTATGAGCCATAAGGAATCTAAAAGGGATGAATCTTTCCAGCTTAAGGTATAAAGTACAGACTGGCCAATTAACCTTCTTGGTCTCTTTCTCTCTGGGCTCATACCCTTGGTTCTGTTCCTCTTATTCTTACTACTCAGACTATGGACAGTAGGAGGCATAGAAAACCTTTTTAAAAATTTTTTAATGTTTATTTATTTTTGAGAGACATAGAGACAGAGTATGAGCAGGGGAAGGGCAGAGAGAGAGGGAGATACAGAATCCGAAGCAGGCTCCAGGCTCTGAGCTGTCAGCACAGAGCCTGACACGGGGCTTGAACTCACAGACCGTGAGATCACGACCTGAGCCGAAGTCGGCCACTTAACCAACTGAGCCACCCGGGCACCCCAGAAAATCTTTTTTAAAAAAGTAATATCTACACCTACCGAGGGGCTTGAACTCACGACCTCAAGATCAAGAGTCAGATGCTCTACTGACTGAGTCAGCCAGGTGCCTGTAGAAAACCTTTTCATAAAGCTTGAAGTAGTGATTCTCAACCAGGGATAGCTTTGTACCCTTCCCAAACATGCCCAGAGGATATCTGTCAATGCCTGGAGACATTTTTGGTGGTCACAGGTGTGTCAGGGTACATCTACTTGGTAATGGCCAAGGATGCTACTAAACATTCCACAATGTGCAGAACATCTCCCCCAAAAAGAATGTCAATAGTACTGAAGCTGAGAAACCCTGGCTTACAGGGCTTAGAGTAGAACATGCCTCACTCCCACCAGGCCTCCAATCTTTTAGACTCCACTGAAGTTTCCTCTTAGCCTGCTCAGTAAAGGATAATGGTCTAGGGATGAACATTTCCACCCCACCATCTGCACAGGAAAAAAGGCACAGGCCAACAGGTTAACTAAAGAGAGAAAGATGTCCAAAGTGAAGGTCAAGATAGAGATATGCCAAAGTAGAGATCTCCAGAGCAACAGCTTTTAATCTCTTAGTTCTTACCTCATTAAACTCTACCCCTAGAAGAATGATTCAATTATGTGTCCTTGAACCTTATTGCAAAATCTCCATTTTGGAATAGGCAGGAATAAGGAAAACTTGAACTCTTCCCATGAACCCAAGAACGTTTCAAACTCCCAATATCTAAGCATTTGCTTCCAGCTAGAATGTCCTTTTCCACAATCCTGGCCTGTCTAAATCTTACTAATTTCTCTTTCTTAAATGTTTATTTATTTTCGAGCGGGGGGAGGGACAGAGAGAGGGAGGGAGACAGGATCTGAAGCAGGCTCTGCACTGTTAGAACCATGAGATTATGACCTGAGTTGTACACTCAACTGACTGAGCCACTCAGGTGGGCCAAAATCTTACTAACCTTTTAAGGCCTACATCAATGTTTCCTCTACCTGATCCTGCATAACTCCCCAGCTCTTCTAAGTTGGATATCTTTTTATAGCACACATTACTGTCTACTTTGTATTAAGGTTATTTGATTCACAGGTTTTCAGTTTTTATATTTGACTTTTATAACATCTGCACAGTCATATATTATATACTAACATACCCAAACCATCTTCTTTGACTGAATTTGAACTAGAATCCATCAGACAACAAACTTTTCAAGCTATTGGCTGCCATCCAATCCTCCAGTTCCTACAATGAAGCCATCTTGGTAGAACAGATTTTGCACAGTGATCAAATATTTTATTATATTTTCTCTTATTATTTTATAAAAATACAAATGGAAAGCCAAAAAGTGAAAGGGCTAATACTACAATTAGAAAAAAGGTAATAACATTAAACACATCAAAAGTGATGACGTGAGACAAATATATTAGAGCAGTTGGTCTAACCCCCTGGTCAATAGGGGTTTCAATTGTGAAGGAAAAGAACAAGATAAAAGAATATGTACAGATTACTGGAAAATGTATTATTGGAAGTTGAGTCAAAAAGGTACAGTGTAATGATGAAGGAAATGGAGAATTTTTTTAGATTTTAGAGTGAGAATCAGTATAGATTACAGATATATATGGGCTTTTAGAATCAAAGAAATTCACAGCTACACAGAGCTATGGATTATTGAACAACTTACCATGTGCAGTGCTTTCAAATGGAAAAAGAAGACTGGTGTTCAACTTCCTTTGAACAAATTTGTCGAGAGAGTTGAAAAGATACCTTAAGGTCAACATGAAAATTACCTGCTTACTGCTTAATCCTTTGAAAGTCATTAACAACAAGTCCTTCTTCCCAAAGTTATAGCCAAAAATGTTTGAAGAATTAATGGCCAAGTTTTTTCAAAATTTGTTGAAAAAGATTATAAAACCACAGACATTTTTTGGGGGGCCCCTGACTGAATTGTAAACTCAAGGGCTGGGACTTGGCCTAATTTGTTCTGGGTTCTCACCATAAGTTGAACACAGAGTATTAAAATAATGAATGTAATAAATAAATGAACCTCATTATTTTTCAACAAATATTTGCTGAGGTCCCTAGAAGAGATAATACAGTTCTTGAACATAAAATGCTTTCAAGTGTAAGGCTTACTCATGAAAGGATCTTCTGTTCCCAGAGATTATAGTGTTTCCAACAAGAAGTCTGCTATCATCCTAATCATTGTTCTGTACGTAAAGTATCTTTTCTTAAAACATGCTTCTTTAAGATTTTCTCTTCATCATTGGTTTTAACAAATTTCATTATTGACAAGGCTTACTGTCATTTTCTGCATGTTTCTTCTGCTTGGGTTCTTTGTTTTGCTTTTGTTTTTAGTTTCTTGGATTTGTGGTTTTCAAATTTTCAACAAATTTGGAAAATTTTAGCCAATGACTCTTCAAATATTTTTTTCTATTGCTCTCCCCTTTCTGGGACTCAAATTACATGTATATTAAGACCTCTTGAAGTTGTCTCACAGCTTATTAATGCTTTGTTCATTTTCTTCTATCTTTTTTCTATATGTGTTTAACTTAATTTCTATCGTTGCGTTTTCAGGTTCATTGATCTTTTCTTCTGCAATGTCCAATGTCCAAGAAAACCTTAAAGCAACTTGTTTTTTAAAAGATACTTTATGTACATATCAATGATAAGGATGATAGCAGACCTCTTTTTGGAAATATAATCTTTGAGAACAGAAGCTTCCTTCACAAATAAGCATTACAATTGAAAGCATTCTACTTTCAAGATCTTTTTTATGGACCTCAGCAAATATTTGTTAGAAAATAAAGAGGTTATTAATCCCATCCACTGTATTTTTCATCTTATACAATGTACTTTTCATTTCTAGAGGTTCAATTTGGGTCTTTTAAAAATATATCTTCCGGGTGCCTGGGTGGCTCAGTCGGTTAAGCGGCCGACTTTAGCTCAGGTCATGATCTCACAGTCTGTGAGTTCGAGGCCCACATCAGGCTCTGTGCTGATGGCTCATCAGAGCCTGGAGCCTGCTTCAGACTCTGTGTCTCTGTGTCTCCCTCTTTCTCTGCCCTTCCCCTGCTCACGCTCTATCTCTATGTCTCTCAAAAATAAATAAACGTTAAAAAAATTAAAAAAATATATATCTTCCATCTTTCTACTTAATATGCCCAATCTTTCCTCTACTTTCTTCAACATATAGAATATATTTATAATAGATGCTTTAATGTCATTTTTTAATAATGATTTAATTTTTTAAGTAATCTCTACACTCAACATGGGGTTCAAATTCACCCCAAGATCAAGAGTCACATGCTCTACTGACTGAGCCAGCCAGATACCTCAATGTCATTTTTAATTAATTTTATCATTTGTGTTATTTCTGGGTCTCTTTGTATGGATTGATTTTTGTTCTTATTTGTTGCATTTTTCTGTGATTGTACATGAATGATTTTTTTCATGCATGATAATTTTTTGTTGGACCCCAGACATTGTGAATTTTACCATGTTGTGTTCTGGATTTTATTTTTTATTCCTTTAAATGATTTTATGCTCAACCACTCAGCTACCCAGGCGCCCCAATTCCTTTAAATGATTTTAAGCTTTATTTAAATTTAAATAATTATTTAAATTACTTGGAAGCAATTTTATCCTTTTGAGGCTTGCTTTAAAGCACTGTATCTGAAACCAGAGTAGTCTTTAGTATAGGGCTAATCTTGCCTTACTACTGAAGCAATATGTCATTGAGTACTTTTCCTGATATCCCATGTATTTCAAGTTTTCTCCATTCTGATCATTAGAAATATGAATGATCCTAGCTCTACATAAGCACCAAGAATTTTTCTCCCTACTCCTTGCAGGTGATTCTTTCCACAGCCTTGGATAATTTCTTCACACACATGTGGTAGCCAGTATTCAGCTGAAGATTCTAGAGGAAACCTGTATGGGTCTCTGGAGTTCTTCCTCTGTCTAGCTCTCTACTCTCCATGCAGCTCTTCCCTCTCTGGTATTTTACTCTATGAATTCGAGCCATCCTGGCTTCCCTGAATCCTCAGGTCTACTGCCTCAACTTAGGGAAAACACCAAGCTCCATTTGAATCCCCTCTCCCTGCACTGTGGCCTGAAAACTCTCTTAAGGTGTCAGGTGGGGCAATTGTAGAACTTATCTCATTTGTTTCCTACCTCTCAGGGTTTAGTTCTCTGTACTGGTTGATGTCCAATGTCTGAAAACATTGTTTTCCCATATATTTGTCTGTTTTTTTTTTTTAGTTGTTTTAGACAGAGGGTAAATCTGGTCCCTGTTATTTTGTCATTGCTGGAAACCCATTGAAGGGTTTTAAGCAGGTAAATGATATGGATGGACCTGTGGGTTATAAAGAACATTGATGGCTGATGGGAGAGATAGATAGATACATCATAGGCAGAGAGACTGGCAAGGATGCTGGTGCAATTCAGATCCATGTAAGCAGCATGATGGAAATTTGGCAGCAAGAGGCATAAACTCAGCCATTCCCAGGACAGGTTTCAGTACCAGTCTCTGGGAAGGAGGGGGATAGGGGAGAACAAGGCTGGGCCCCAGGCCCAATGTGCAGGGCAGATTATGTAGATGATAATAAGGCAGGAGATCAGTCACCAAAAATATGAAACCAAATGAGAAATAAGTTTCAGACAACAATTCTGAGAAAGGGGGGAATGCAGGGACAGCTACCTAGGCAAGGTCTGACATCTTAGCTTGTGCATTAAAACCCTATGAATGAATAAAGAAAAATAAAAAATGACCGCCTATAGCACTTATTATAAAAATATGCACATGTAAATTTGTTCTTCAGTATCCTGTAACAATTCTTGAATTATTATTTTCCTTTTCATTTGTTAAGGCCTTATCACTTCATCTGTATTCTCTGTCCACCACAAACAGGGATTATAATTGTGTGCTTCTCTTTTTCCCAAGTTGCCGCATTAGGATAATTATTTTGCCCAGGTTTCCTGACCCTCAGTGCAACACTCTTTCTTTAAAAAAAATTTTTTTAACATTTATTTATTTTTGAGAGACATAGAGACAAAGCGTGAGCAGGGGAAGGTCGGAGAGAGAGGGAGATACAGAATCTGAAGCAGGCTCCAGACTCTGAGCTGTCAGCACAGAGCCCGACGCAGGGTTCGAACTCACAGACCGTGAGATCATGACCTGAGCTGAAGTCGGCAGCTTAACCAACTGAGCCACCCAGGTGTCCCCCAATACTCTTTCTTAACTATATCATTAACCAGCATTCTTAACAGAAATAGTTTACCAAGGTAATTATAAGGATTCCTTGGCATATGCAAGGGTATATTCTTGAAAAGGCATGCATGGTATAAAATTGTGCAAACCAAAAACAATTTTTTCTCAAGAAATTATGGGAAAAGACTTTATTATGCCATTTACAAGTAAAACTTGCTATAGAAGTAACATATGCTAGCCACCCCTAAACACACATACTCCCAAAGGAATTAATCGTTATTAAAATTATGGTGTAGGTTCTCTCACAATTTTCTCCAGGTCAATAGGAATAAATATAACTCATGTTTTTTAATAGCTTTAGTGTGGATATACCACAATTTATTCAACCATTCTTCTATTGACAGGCATGCAGGTTTCTTGGTGCTTTTATTTCTGTACGATAGACTCTGAAACAGCTTGGTCAAAGGGTAAGTGTATGTAGCAGACACAATTAGCTGGCATTTTCCCATTTCTTTCCTACTAACAGAATGCTAATTTTGTTCAGGTATTAGGCAGAGAACCCTGATCTCAAGGAAGGTGGTCCTACTCCCTGGTCTATATGTGACATGTGATTCAGTTATGGCAAAGGAAAGGTATGGATAAGCTTGCTGGGGGATGTCTGGAAAAAACTTCCTTCCATCAAAAAAGGAGAGTGGCACCTCCCTTGTTTCCCTGGACACTATCATTCTCTTTTTCTACCTTTGAATAATACAGTTGTGATATCTAGATTCAGCATCTCATCTTACAAGTATGAAGTAATAAGCCTAGGGACAAAAAGTCAACATGTCAAACATAGTGGATTAGAAGGACAGAAAAAAGGCTAGATTTTTGAGACCTTGTTGAGTAGCTAATCCAGTGACAGCATCTGTGTTCCTCCACATTTCTTTTTTTTTTTATTTTTTAACATTTATTTTTTGAGAGAGAGAATGACAGAGAACGAGCAGGGGAGGGGCAGAGAGAGAGGGAGACACAGAATCTGAAGCAGGCTCCAGGCTCTGAGCCATCAGCACAGAGCCCGATGTGGGGCTCAAACCCACGGACCATGAGATCAATACCTGAGCCGAAGTTGGATACTTAACCAACTGAGCCACCCAGGCGCCCCCTTCCACATTTCTTGATATGTGATAAAGAAAAATAAACCTCTATTTGTTTAAGCCACTATCAGTCAGATTTCCTGTCACTTCCAGCTGAAACAATTCTGAACTGATACTGTAGATTTTTAATTTTATTAAATTCTTCAGATAACTTTCAAAAAAGACAGTAGTAAGTCTCACTTCTATCAGCAATGGATGGAAGCAGGGAAATTACATTCATCTGGGATTTATTTTTGTATATGGCATAAGGTAGGGACTTCGGTTTTCTTCTAGTTGGATGACCAATTTTGAAAGCACTGTTTATTTATCCCTCAAGGAATGTCCACATTGTTTTCCAGAGTGGCTGCACCAGTTTGCATTCCTAACAACAGTGCAAGAGGGTTCCCCTTTCTCCACATACTCACCAACATCTGTGTGAGGTGATATCTCATTGTAGTTTTGATTTGTATTTTCCTGATGAACATCTTTTAACGTGTCTGTTGACCATCTGGATGTCTTTGTTTGAGAAATGTCTGTTCATGTCTTCTGCCCATTTTTTTCTGAGAGACAGAGAGAGACAAAGCATGAGCAGGGAAGGAACAGAAAAAGAGGGAGACACAGAATCCGAAGCAGGCTCCGTTCTGAGCTGTGAGCTGTCCACACAGATCCTGACGTGGGGCTCAAACCCATGAACTGTGAGATCATGACTTGAGCCGAAGTCAGATGCTTAGCAACTGAGCCACCCAGGTGCCCCAACCTCTGTCCATTTGTTATTGGATTATTTGGTTTTGGGCGCTGAGTTTTATAAATTCTTTATATATTTTAGATACTAACCCATTTAAAATTGTCCCTCCAAATAATAAGATACCTAAGGATAAACCTAACTAAAGAGGTGAGAGATCTATACTCTGAAAACTATAAAACAATGATGAAAGGAATTGAAGAGGACATTAAAAAATGGAAAACATTCCATGCTCATGGATTGGAAGGACAAAGATTGTTAAAATGTCTATACTACCCAAAGCAATCTACATATTTAATGCAATCCCTATCAAAATATCAAACACATTTTTCACGGAACTAGAATATCCTAAAATCTGTATGGAACCATGAAAGACCTTAAATAGCCATAGCAATCTTGAAGAAGAAAAGCAAAACTGAAGGCATCACAATTCCAGACTTCAAGTTATATTGCAAAGCAGTAGTAATGAAAATGGTATGGTACTGGCATAAATATAGATGCATAGATCAATGAAACAGAATAGAAAACCCAGAAACAAATCCCAGAAATATGGTCAGTTAGTCTTCAACAAAAGCAGGAAAGAATCCAATGGGAAAAAGACAGCCTCTTCAACAAATGGTGTTTGGAAAATTGGATAGCAACATGCAAAAGAAGGAAACTGGACTAATTTTTTACACCATACACAAAAATAAATTCAAAATGGATGAAAGACTTAAATGTGAGACCTGAAACCATAAAAATTCTGGAAGAGAACACAGGCAGTAATGTCTTTGACACTGGTTCTAGCAACTAATTTCTAGATAAGTCTCCTGAGGCAAGGGAAACAAAAGCAAAAATAAACTATTGGGACTCTATGAAAATAAAAAGCTTCTGCACATTGAAGGAAACAATCAACAAAACTGAAAGTCAACCTACTGAATGGGAGAAGATATTTGCAAATGACATATTTGAAATGGATATTTTAATGTTTTCGGTAGAATTACTGCTTTTAATTTCTATATCTTCCTCTCCCACCCCTTTGCCCACCTAACCAGGTTTTATTGCCTCAGGAGAAGGGAATGCAGCAGGACAAAAAGCAGATTTCACTTGCCAATCTCTTTGATTTTGTGTTTTGAAAGTCCAAGTCCTTAGGGGAAGAGGATTAGGGGCAAATACAAAGTGTCTTAGCCAGAAAATATGAAGGGAGAAGGATTTTATCCAGCTTAGAGAGAGATTCTAGCACTCTCTGTCCTTAGGGCTGGGGATAATGTAATGCTATGAGGGAGACCTATGAGTCTTTGGTAGAGGGGACCTATGTCCTGATTCCTGGCACCATCTCTGGATAGACAAAAACACCTGAGAAAACAAGGGGTGTTCTAGGCAACCTTAACAAAAATTCCCATGCCACTGGCAGGATCCTAACGTAACACAGACCTGCTGTACCATAAAGAAACACTGTGGGCAGAGGCAATGGACCTCTGATTGTTAAGCTGTGCTGCTTGATGGCCAAGGACTTAATGATTTTTGCTCCCAGGCCTTAGCACTGCGTAATAGCCCAGAACTGTGGCATGAGCCTAGGGTGGAGGACTGTCAAGAAGAATTGAGGTTAAGTTGCATAGTGAAGGAGACAATCAACAAAACTAAAAGCCAATGTACTGAATGGGAGAAGATATTTGCAAATGACATCTGATAAAGGGTTAGTATCCAAATATATAAAGAACTGATATAATTCAATACGTAAAAAAATACATAATCTAATTTAAAATGGGCAGAAGATATGAACAGACATTTCTCCAAAGAAGACATACAGAAGGCCAATGGACACATGAAAAGATGATCAACATCACTCATCATCAGGGAAATGCAAATCAAAACTACAATGAGATATTACCTCATACCTGTCAGAATGGCAAAAATAAAAAACACAAGAAACAACAAGTGCTGTCAAAGATGTGGAAGAAAAGGAACCCTCTTGTACTGGGAATGCAAATTGGTGCAGCCACTGCAGAAAAAACAGTGTGGAAGTCCCTCAAAATATTAAAAATTGAACTACCCTATGATCCAAGAAATCACACTACTGGGTATTTACCCCTGAAATACAAAAATACTAGTTCAAAGGGATACTTGCACCCCTATGTTTATTGCAGCATTATTTACAATAGCCAAACTATGGAAGCGGCCCAAGTGGTGTCCATCAATTGATAAATGTATATAAAGAAGTGGTGTGTGTGTGTGTGTGTGTGTGTGTAATGGAATATTACTCAGCCACAAAAAGGATGAAATCATGCTTGCCATTTGCAACAACATGGATAGAGCTAGATAGTATAATGCTAAGCGAAGTAAGTCAGTCAGAGAAAGACAAATACCATATGATCTCACTCATATGTGGAATTTTAGAAACAAAATAAACGAACAAAGGGAAAAAAGAGAGTGACAAGCTAAGATACAGTCTCTTAACTATAGAAAATAAGCTGATGTTTACCAGAGCGGAGGTGGGTGGGTGGATGGGGGCAGTAAGAGATGGGGATTAAAAAGTACACTTATCATGATGAAAAATATAAATGAAATGAAAAGAAAAGGAATAAAAATGAAAATGAAAATAAAAAAGAATTGCGGTGGGGCGCCTGGGTGGCTCAGTTGGTTGAGCATCCCACTCTTGATTTTGGCTCTGGTCATGATCCCAGGGTTGTGGAATCAAGCCCTGCATTGGGCTTCATGTTGAGTGTGGAGCTTGCTTGGGATTCTTTCTCTCCTGTTGCCCCTTTCTCCCACTCATACGTGCGTGCTCTCTCTCTCTCTCTCTCTCAAAAAAAAAAAAAAAAGGAATATAGAAAAATACAACAAAAAGATTGAGAGCATTGACTCTGAACTAAACTAACTGGGTTCAAATCTTGCTGTGTTACTCTGGCAATTTATTTAACGTCTTTGTGATTTGGATTAACAATTTGAAAAATGGTGTTAATAATGGCACTTACTCCATAGGATTTAATGGATTTGTATAAAGCGCATGGTAAATGTTATTTTAGTAGTAGTAGTAGTAGTAGTAGTAGTAGTAGTAGTAGCAGTAGTAACCTTAGTGACAGACTCTAATTCATTCCTGCTACATGAAGGATTTGTAACAGGACTGTTTTGAAAGACTGTTACAGAATATTGGAACAGATACAGAGGGGTCAGTGGAAGGGAAGGTGAAGGGAGAGAAGGATAGAGGAAGGAAAGAAAGGCAGGCAGGCAAATGCAGCCTTGTTAGTTAGCTCAGGAGACTGAATTCTTTGATTTCCAGTAGCATATATTATGATAGACTGTACATTTCTAAAATAATTGATCTACTTCTGGAGAGGAAAAGAGCTGTTCTAGCACCTCCAACCCAGGCTCTGTATCCTGTCCAAATGGGGACTTTGCAGAGGAATTAAGATTCCAGATACTTAGCAAGTTTTAGGAGAAGTGATGCAGGCTTACTCTTTTTTAGGCTAAGTTTTCAAGGAAAAGGCATTTACCTTACCCTTTACCAGCTATATGGCCCGGAGAAAAAGACTGTGTCTAGGAAGTGGAGATCAGACTCTATAGTAAGACTCCAGAAATTGTACTGTTTAATCTGAAAGGTAGAGTGTTTCTAAGTCAGTTACTAAACTGAAGGTAGCTGCTCATTTCTGGGCTAGGTAATGTTTACTCTTACTCAACTTCTGCTGGAAGGAAGGAGAGCCTCCTGGGAGGACATTAACAGATCCTCGATGATTCAGGTAAGAAATTCCCCAGTACGGAAGAAAAGATCACCCAGGTATCCAAGTCCTGGGAATTACTGTCTTGATCAGGGAGCATCTGGATGAGAAGTAAATTTTTTTTGCCCAAGCTGCTAAGATTTAATGTTAGGGAGAATGTGGCTGCAATATTTTGAGACATAAATGGATTTTTTCTTTCCTGTATTTCCTGCCATTTGCTCCACCCCCCTCCCCCCACAAAGTAGTCAACTTTATGGTATATCTCAGGGGAGGGAGGTGGCAAGGCAGGAAAACAAATACTTTGTTAGTCTCTCTAGCTTTTGTGTTCCAAAAGTGGAAGCCCTAGGGAAGGGGGATTAATGTGCAGGGACAAAGACAAAGTATCTGGGCTAGAAAACTAGAAGTAAAAACTAGAAAACTAGAAGGAAGAAAGATTTACATAAGCCTAAAAAAAGATTCTTCCTCACTCCCCACTCCTTGGTGCTTCGGGGGTAGGATGGGAGGGGGTGAGCGAAGAGAGCTCTGTGGGAGATCAACCAGCCTGTATTGCCAGGAGCAACATTTGGTTGGCTGGAAGACTCAAGAGAGGAAAGGCTTTGTAGAATGTCTAGGTAGATGGACCAACAGACAACCTTGGCAATGAGTTCTATGTCCCAAGTATGGCAGAGACATTGGAGAAAACTATAGCACCTGAAAGGACCCATATGGGCAGAGAGCTGAGCAGTAACTGACAGGATATAAGGACCTAGAAGCATATGACTTTATCCCACCCTCACTCCCTACCTCCATGCCTGAGTACTACATAAGATCCCTAAACTTTGACGTCACCTGGAATGAGAGAAAAGAATGTCAAGAATGACTTCTATTGTTTTCCCAATAACCTGGTAAAAGGAGGGCTCCAGGTCAGAAACTGAGTTTCAGAAACAGTCACAACTCTACCTATGGTTGTGGCAGTCAGGTAACTGTTAACTTTGAGGTTCATCTCAGTTACATTTTGTTAATTGAAGAAGTTACCTTATATGTTGTAGGAAGGAGATCAAAGGAAGAGGAGCAGGTCACAACTGAGGAAGGTACCTGTTGATTTTCCTAAAGGTGGATGTGTGTAGTGGTGGTGGAAGTAGGGTGACGTTGAGAAATAAAAATTGTGGTTCAATTAAAAAAATGCTGGGCACAAGTTTTCTAGTTAGCATCTTAGCAGGAGTCAGGAGTTACAAAGACTTGTAATAACTCGGTAACCTTTGAAAATGCCCTTTGGTGGTTACTTGGCTATGTTTCCTGTTTTCCCCCACAGTACTCAACAATTCAACAGGGAAAAGGGCCTATCTTCAGAGGCCATGAGGAAAGGAATTTAGGAGACTCCATCCATTCTATAGCTTATTTGGAATGCAGAGACCTTTAAGGTAGAGTGGTGGCACTATTTGGAGAAATTACACCTTGCTATTCCAAATTTAGCCAGGAAGATCTTCACGGGTGGAAAAGTTGGACCTCCTGGCCCTGAATTTCATTCCTTTAGAGTCTCTTTCCATTGACAAAAATGAAGATAGGGATTTTTATTTATTAAGAAGGGCATAGTCTGGTTTCCTTACATGTCCTGGTAATCCTGGGATTAATAAGTGACCTTCAAGAGCAAAGATGTAAAGACAACAAACAGGGCTACATGGCCTCCCACCATTCCATTCCATTTGAACTCTGGAAACCTCACAGTTAAATTTATTGATGGTTTTTTAAAGAGGTGAAAAGGCTGAGGTTCTGAGGCCTATAGTAGGAAAAGAAAATAAAAGTGGAGAGAGGCGATTGATATAACTCAGTGATAAGGTCCTGAGGCTGGACAGTTGATAATATTAGCCTGGCATTTTCCACACAGCCTCCTACCCTCAAGGCATCCTGCTAAGGCTCGAGGGGTATTTGAAAGAAATCCTGCCCTTTAGGAGCTTTCATTCAGTGGCTCAGATACCAGATGCAGCCAGGGAGACTGAAAAATGCATGGGCTTTGGAGTGAGAACACCTGGGTTCAAGTTCTGACTCCTCCATACATAGTTGTGTGAATTTGCGCAAGATATCCACTTTCCCCTCCTGAGCCTCAGTTTCCTCCTCTGTGGTGCCAGGATTATTTATGCAAGAATGACAGAAACAATTCTGTACAGTGCCTAATACAATGCAGGAAACAGTTCTTAAATAAAGCCGCTGCGCCAAAGTTAACGTGTAGTGAAAGTTTCAAGTAGGTAGCATTCACCACTAACTAGAGGATCTGGGAAGTGATCGGTAGGAGACAGTGAGAGCCAGCCTTAGGTGGAGGTGGCCTTTCCGCATGCGCGCAGTCTAGTAGCCCAGCAGGGCAGAGAGGGGGCGGGGCTAGGTTTCTGAAGGGGTTGCTATGGCACCGAGGGGCCAGGGGAGGTTAACCGAACCCTTAAAACATTGCTCCCTCCCCCAACTGCCACAGCCTAGGCCGAAGGCCATTGTTCCCAGCAAAATGGCGCCGGTAATTTCCCTCCCGGCCAGAGGCCTAAGTAAGGCAGGCTGAGGGTGCGAATGGGACTGGAGGTGGGAACAAAAACTACAATTCCCAGGGTACACCGCACCTGCCTGCGAGGCGCAAGGCACGTGCCCAGGCCTAGCGGTTACATGCCGTCAAAAATCCGTTTCATAGCTTCCCTTTCCCATCCCCACCTTCGTTATTGCTCAGCCCCCGCGCGCGCGCACTGCGGTCCTGAGGGGTGGGGGTGGGGATGGGGGTGGGGGTGGGGGTGGGGGGGACATGCCGTGGCCGTTGCCCTCGCAACGTAACCGGGAGACCGGTATTTGTAAATCTGTGCTTCGATTTCTAACCCCGAAGCCGGCAGGTATGGGTCTCGCGAGAAGAACTGGGAGTTGAAAAAAGGGAGTTAGGGGTGGTGGGTGAAAAGGTGCCGGCGGGTACCACATTTCGGCAGAGCTGCTGCATTTAGAGGCTTGCGGATAACAGAGTGGATGGTGGGTGGCTGGGAAGTAGTGTGTGCTTGGGCTTTTCTTTTTTGGAGGGGAGGTGGGTAAAGCAGCTGTGGAGAGAGAGCTTTTGAACACACAGGAGGTGTCACGCGTGTCTCCTCACTGAGATTTTCTGTTTGGAAAGGAGAGAAGCCTTTCTCCTGCTCGACGCGCATCCCTCTCTCCCGCTGCGTTGAAGAGGGCGGGGGAAGAGTGCGCACACTGTAGTTGGCTAGCCACTCGGCACCTCGCTGCGATAGGGGCTGTACGGAGTTGGGCTGCTCCGTCTGCTTTCTCCGCCCCTCCCCCTCTTCTTTTCTCCCCTCCCTTCCCCGCCCCCCTCCAGCCCCCACTCCTCTCCTGAATTCCCTGGCTGGAGTACGCGTGCGCCTGTTCTGCTCCCGGGCGAGCGCGAGCTTGGGCTCATACCCCGCTCTCCTAACCCCGCCCGCTCTTTACCTACCGGCTGTAGCTGGCCGGGTGGGCTCGCGGGAGACGGTCGCGCGCGCACGCGCACACAACGCGGAGCGGAGCTTGAGACATCGAGGAGGGGAGTAAGAAGCATCGAAGGAGGCGATAGAAGAGGAGGCGGTGTGTGTATATGTGTGTGTTCTCCGGTGTGGCTCCTCGAGGGGCGAGCAGAGGCTTGAAACAGGGCGAGGGAGCAGCGAAGAGTCAGAGTCCCTGTCGGTGAGAGCCTCTAATCTGGTGAGGGTCCCGGGCCGGCCAAGGCTCCGGGAGAGAGGGAGGAGGCCGGGGGGCGTGTCTGGGATCGGGCTGAGAGATGAATGGGCCAGGGATGAATGGAGGGAGGCAGCGGCGGCCAAGAGTCTGTTAGGAGTAAGCGCCCTAGAGGGGGGCGGCTTGACTGAGGCGGGGTGATTGCCATCGCCAAGAGGTATGGGACGAGGCCAGGCTTGGGTCTTCGGGGTTGTCGGAGCTATAGTTCGTGTGAGCGAACAGTCGGAGAGGAAAATTCAAAGGGGGAAAGTGGAGAAGGGCAGGTTTGGGGTTGAGGTGCGTTTTTGTCTTCTTTTCTGTTTTTGTTGGGGGTAGCAACTTTGGGGAGTTGGCGGAAGACTAGGGGATGGGGAAGGTGAGGAGGATACGTGAGGGGGGCCCGGGAGATGGTTGACAAAGGCCTGAGTAATCATTTAAGTGAGATTGAGGCCGCTAAAAGAGAAGATCGCTTCGGGTGTGGGAAGTTGAGTTTCAGTGGGTAATGGGTTGGGGGATCGGGGAGAGGGATATGGCTGCCTGATCGTGTAAGTGGGTTAGGTTCAAGGAGATTGAGAGGTGTTATTTGGGAACGGGTGACTGACAGATTGCGGATGGGGAGGAGATGGTATGATGGCTTTAGGGTAAAAGTGGTGAGGTGGCTTCACTGTGCTGAAAAGAGGTTTTGTTTGACTAGTTAAGAGTGGTGAAACATTTATGGAGTGGGCTGTGGGTGGAAATCCAGCACGTGTGTATCACCCTATCTCGGGAGTTGATAGACTCTGTTAAAATGAAATTGAACCCTCAAAACAGATGCGAGTGGTATAGCTATTCCTTCTTAAGAGTTACCTTTTAATTGAAGCAATTACATGAATAAATAGTCTTTAAATTGTGAAAAGGTTTACTCAGTTACTATACACTTCCGTATAGTAGTGACTGTGTCCAATTTGGGGAGGCATTGTTACCTGTTTTTCATGTATAGTGAGTTGTACTACCAAAATAACTTTTAAGAGGTCGCAGTATATGACACAGCAGCAGGTGTCTTCTAGACAGTCTTTAACCTTTACATTGATGAATTTAAAAATTGTTTAAAGTCAGCAGCCTAAAGGAGGGATACCTTGCATTGAAGGATAGCTAAAATACACTAAAGCTGGTTTTGATTGCTAAAATAATTATACATACATGATTTTTTTGTCATTCTGAATTTATCTTGTTTGAAAATTGGCACTTGCTTTTTGGTGTGAGTTTAAATTATAGCAGATTACTAAGGACATTTTGTTCTCTGAACGTATTACTTATCTTCTGGTAAGGATGTTTTGTGATGGTTTCATTCTGTTCTGGGTCAAGATTAATAGTTTACGGATTTTTTAACTTTTCATGGTTACTTTTTACAAAGTTTGCTGACATATATTTATTATCTCTGAAAAGTTGCAAATTTGAGAATATTCTCATGCCTTTTTATTCTGCTTTGATGTTGGAAGGAGTGTAATCCTTGTTTTGGCTACCCAGAGTTTAAATACAGAAGTTAATACTACGTTCGTATTCTCTTAGATTAGGGTGAATATTTAGTGTATTAAGCAATAGAATAGAAATATAAAAGCACCATGAGGGCCTGGGAATGTTACACCAACTTTGTCAGGCAAGGTAGCCTCCCGGGTTTGAACTAGATGTTCCTGGAGTGGAAGATCTTTCAAGTATTGAGGCTGGGAAGTGTAAGCGTGGTATATCTGGGCAGTGGAATGAGATAAGGCTGGAATCTTAGATTGAGACTGGGGTGAAGGATTACCCTGCAGAATTAGGAACCCTTGACTATTTAAGAAGGTAAATAACATAAGCAGATTTTTGGTGTTCATCTCTCTGCCATCACTTCTGATGCCCCTGCCACACCCCTCTCAACCTGGAATGCTCTCTCTCTCCTTCCCTTTGAATTTTGAACTCATTCTTTTTATACTAACTTCAGTCATTAGCTGTTCCTGAAAGCCTTTCATGCCCCCCCTTTTTTCCTTTTCCAAGCATCCTCCACCAAGCTGCATTAGGTGCCTTTCTTTGGAGGTCCCATAACACCTTGTACATATTTTTATTACTGTACTTCTGTTGGTAGGCAGGCAGGAACATTATTTGGCTTTTTATACTTAAGAGAGAAAGAACAGAAAGATAAGACCTGTCCTAGTAAGTAAGTGGTGGATCCTGGAGTTCTGACTTCTAGATCAACGTTGATCCTCATATCACAAGTCTGCATTTGTTGATGTAATTATTTTATAGTGTTGTAGGAGTTAAATTTCTGTAATTTGGACTTTAACTTTCTTCCATAAAGTATAGGAACTTTTCCTTAAGGTGTCCATTACTTAGCCAGTAAACGATAAAGTCAGTGATTGCATAGAACCAGAGTAGTCAAATAAAGAAACGAGAATTGTTATATTACTATAAGATTTCTAGTCAGATAATTTACTTAAAATTAACAGAAGGCCTAAATTTTTGTGTATATGTCTGTGGGGTGGGGGTTGTGTGTAAAAAAAAAAACCAAACCATTCCTTTCTCGGTATCCCATCTTAGTTTGAGTAGACCAGCTCTATTTGCAGATATACTTGTTTATGTCTCTTGCCTAAAATCCAGAATACTTTCAGAGAGGTGGGTCTTTTCCATTTTTTGTGTGAGATCATAAAATTTATGGTACTGTTAGGAGATATTTGATGATTGTAAAGGACATCTATAAAAGCATTTATTCAGAAATTCCCCAAACTTCAAAAGTAGAATTTGATGCCATTTTAAATCATTTTGGTAGAGCTTGTCATGAGATATTTGGTTTAGAAAATGTTGAGGTTAACTTACTGTACTAGTGAGCCTTTAATGCTCCTTTCTTCAGGGATATATCATTTTTTTTCATTAATGGAAATGAAGTAACATTGTCTTCTGTGTTTTAACCTGGTAACTTTGTATTGTGATAAAATTCACATAACATAAAATGTACCATTTTAGAGTGTACAATTCAGTGTCATCAAGTACCTTCATGATGTTTCATATCTTGTTCCAAAACATTTTCATCACCCCAAAAGGAAACCCTGTACCCATTAAACAGTCTCTTCCCATTTCGCTTTCCTCCTAGCCCCTGGCAACCACAAATCTGCCCTCTCTATGTATTTGCCTATTCTGGGTATTTCATATAAATGAAATCATGCAATATATGTATGACCTTCTGTGTCTGGCTTCTTTCACTTTGCATGTTTTCGAGGTTCACTAATGTTGTGGCATGTGTCAGTCTTTTCATTCCTTTTTTTTTTAAAGTTTATTTTTTTTAGTAGTCTCTACACCCAACGTGGGTCTTGAACTCATAACCCCGAGATCAAGAGTCACATGCTCTTCCGACTGAACCAGCCAGGTGCCCCTATATTTCATTCCTTTTTGTGGTTGAATAATATTCCATTGTGTGGATATACTACATTTTGTTAATCTATTCATCAGTTCATAGGTATTTGGTATCTTTCTACCTTTTAGCTTTTGTGAATAATGCTGGAATGAATATTTGTATAAGTATTTGAACAACTGTTTTCAATTTTTAGAGTGTGTACCTAGAAGTGGAATTATTGGGTCATATGGTAATTCTGTTTAACTTGTTGAGGAACCACCAAACTTTTCCATAGTGGCTGCACCACCACCAGTAATGTATAAGGGTTCTAATTTCTTCACATCCTCACCAACATTTTTTACTTTCTGGATTTTTTGTTTGTGTGCTTTCTGGCCATCCTAAGTGGGTGTGAAATGGGATATCATTGTGGTTTTGATCTACCTTTCTCTAATGACTAATGATATGTAGCATCTTTTCATGTGCTCTTTGGCTATTTGAATTTCTTCTTTGAAGAAATGCCTATTTGCCCATTTTGTAATTTTTTTATGGTTGACTTGTAAGAGTTTTTTAAAAATATATTCTAGATATTAGACCCTGATCGGGTATATGCTTTGCAAATATTTTCTTCCATTCTGAGTTATCTTTTTACTTTGTTGATAGTGTCTTTTGATGCACAAAAATTTTGAAATTTGATGAAATCCGGCTTATTTTTTTGTTTTTTATGATTTCAGTGTCATATTTAAGAAACCATTGCCAAATCCAAGACGATGAAGATTTTTACCCCTATATTTTCTTTGAAGAGTTTTTTTTTGTTTTATCTTAAAAAAATTTTTTTTAATGTTTATTTATTTTTGAGACAGAGAGAGACAGAGCATGAGCGGGGGAGGGGCAGAGAGAGAGGGAGATACAGAATGTGAAGCAGGCTCCAGGCTCTGAGCCGTCAGCACAGAGCCCGTCGCCGGGCTCGAACTCACAGGCCGCGAGATCATGACCTGAGCCGAAGTCGGACGCTCAACCGACTGAGCTACCCAGGCGCCCCTTGTTTTATCTTTAATATTGAGGTCTTTGATCCATTTTGAGTTAATTTGTATATATGGTATAAGGTAAGGCTCCAGCTCTATTCTTTTGCATATGGATTATCTTGAAGTTTTTTAAACTATGAAATGGATAAGGGGGTGGGAGGTACAGGCTTCCAGTTATGGAAGGAATAAGTCAGGGACAAAAGGTACAGCATAGGGAATATAGTTAATGGTATTGTAATATTGATGTATGGTGACAGATGGTAGCTATACTTGTGAGCATAGCATAATGTATATACTTGTTGAATCACTATGTTGTATGCCTGAAACTAATGTAACGTGTGTCAACTATACTTCAATAAAAATACATAATATATAATACTATACATGTATTTAAACGAAGCTATTTTGGGGGATATCTGATTACTCTTTGGGCATTTGTGGAGGAGAAATGTTTCTAAATGCATTTTTGTAAGTCATGCCTTATATTTGAAGAGTGTGAATATCCTAAAGCTCTTTATGAGGCAATGAGGCCTTCATGATCAGGAAACTTCAATATGGCTAGCTAGACACTCCTTATATTAAAGTTACTTAAGTGTTTTGTTTTCTTAAAATATAAAGAGTATTATTTTAAAATATAAAGAGTATTATTCCCTGTATAAACAATTGTTTATACAGGGAAATTGGCATTGGATTTATCCTAAAAGCAGTCATATCTATGTGTTACATAGTTTCTGATTGTGAGCCAGCTTCTTGACCAAAACATATCAATCAGTACCTTTTGGAGACTTTTTAATTTGTAGCTTAGGCTATCATCACGTGTACTTGTCCTTATCATTTAGGAATAATGCAAGATTATTTTCATTTAGTTGCTTGTAAAAATCAGAATTAAAATTTAGCACAGCACAATTGGTTGGTAAATCTCAGCCTCAAGTCAAGTATAATTAAAATAGGGATGTTATTTTGAATTGTTTTAAACACTAGAGGATGTGTTTTAATACAAGAATGGGTAATCGGCTTGATCAACTCCAAGACTAGTTCAGTTCTATTATTTCCAATGCTACCCAGAGAATAATTTTTATCCTGATGGTCAACTGTCACATTTCCATTCAGAGTTATCCTTTGAAGGTTTCCAGCAAGAGAGACAAAACCCTTGAAGATACATGGTTCATTTACTAAGGAGCCTTTCAAATGCACGCGTAACTCACTTTGAAGCTGTTAGCCCAAGTGCATTTTGGAGTATGACTTACCTAGCATGTTTGTAAAGTTCTACCATTCATTCAACAAATATTTATTGTGTTCCTCCAGTGTGCAGGGTTGATATGTTGGGGGAATAGATGAAAAGGAAGCAAATCAGGCAATGACCCTGTCCTCTTTGAAGTTACATTACAGTGGAGGACAACAGATGGTCAACAAATCTATCAGAAAATAAATGCTGAGAAGAAATTTTTAAAAAAGGTTTTATTTTTAAGTAATCTCTACACCCAACGTGAGTCTCAAACCCCCAACCCCAAGATCAAAAGTTGAATGTTCCACTGACTGAGGCAGCCAAGCACCTTGAGAAAAAAATTTTTAAAGGGTGCTGGGGTGTTAGAGAGGAGCCTCTTTAGCTCAGGTGGTTAGTTTGGAAGGCTTCTTTGAGGAGGTGACTTTGAACAGAGATCTGAATGTTAAGAGACCAGTAATTCTTAGTATCTCTTTTGTTAATTGTTATTTTGTTGAATTGTTAAATTATCCCTTCTAAACACTATAGGTTTCTTAATATTTTAAATGTATGAGCTACTGCTTTTGTTTCTAAGGAAAAAAAACCCAGGTACATTTCTTACCAGAAGAGACAGTGTTCCCAAGTGAAAATGTCACTGATGTAAGAGTCAGCCTGGTTTCTGATCTTGCCCTCAGTATAATCTTGTGTAAGTCTGTAAACATCGGTTACTTCATGTGTTACTAAACAAAACAAAAGCCCTACCTATTTTGCAAGATTTTTTTGGCTCATTAAATGAGAAAATATACTTTGTAAATTATACAACATACATATACATATGAAATGCATTGTATTCTATTAAAATATTTTTGGAGTCAGAGTTACTCAATTGAGAAATGATTTCCTACCAATTTAAAGCTTTTATGTATCTAACCATCTGGTAAATTTTAGCACCAAAGATCTGAACTCATTGATTAATCAGGAAGAGTTGGGTTCTTAGAAAGTGTAGTGTGGGGAGAGATGGGTGGGGGAGGGGGGAGAGATGGGTGGGGGAGGGGGGAGAGGGGGTGGTGGGCACAGAGGAGGGCGCTCGTTGGATTGAGCACTGGGTGTTGTATAGAAACCAATTTGACAATAAACTATTAAAAAAAAAAAGAAAGTGTAGTGTGGTAGACAGTATGTTGGATTTGCAGTTAGAAAACTGGGGTTCCAGAATTCTCCCCTTCACTTACTAGCTTTGTGACTTGGGAAAGATGCTAAACTTTTCTGAGCCTTCCTAATTTTCAGGATTCAGGGTAATACCAAATAGCCCTCATAGTGGTTGTTAGGAGTAATTCAGTTAAGTAGATAAAGTTATTATGAAAACTATAAAGCAAGGTTTGATAACCTTTTTCTGTAAAGGACCAGATTGTAAATATTTTAAGATTTGCGGGCCATGAAATCTGTTGCAGCAACTCAACTCTGCTGTTGTAGCAACTCATCCCTGCTGTTGTAGCAGCCATAGGCTATATGTAAATGAATGAGTGTGGCTATGTTCCAATAAAACTATTTGTGAACACTGAAATATGAATTTTGAATAATTTTTGTGTCACAAAATACTATTCTTCTTTTGATTTTTTCCCCCAACCATTTAAAAATATAAAAATCTTTCTCAGCTTACGTGCTGCACAAAATATGGCAGTGAAGTGAGATGAGTTGGGCTTGAGTGCTATATGTATTTTTTTGTTTTTTGTTTTTTACTTTTTTTAATGTTTATTTTTGAGAAAAAAAGAGTGTGAGCTGGGAGTGGGGTGTGGGGGTGGGGGGTAGGCAGAGAGAGAGGAAGACACAGAATCTGAAGCAGGTTTCAGGCTCTGAGCAGTCAACACAGAGCCCGACATGGGGCTCCAACCCACAAACCATGAGATCATGACCTGAGCCAAAGCTGTACGTTTAACTGACTGAGCCACACAGGTGCCGCCGTATGTAGTTTTGCCATCACTGTTATAAAGGGTTAGACAGAATAAAGTGTTAATTAGGGATTTAATTAGGGTAGGTGATTGGTAAATATAAAGCCAGGTGCTCCAATAAATGTAAATTGTTTAATTTTGATAATGAAAGAAGATGGGGGGCACCTGGGTGACTCAGTCGGTTAAGCTTCTGACTTCAGCTCAGGTCATGATCTCACCTTTTGTGAGTTCAAGCCCCGCTTCGGGCTCTGTGCTGACCACTCAGAGCCTGGAGCCTGCTTCAAATTCTGTGTCTCCCTCTCTCTCTGCCCCTCCCCTGCTTGCACTCTGCCTCTCTCTCTCTCTCTCTCTCTCAAAAATAAATAAACATTAAAAAAAAGAAGAAGAAGATGGAGATGATTTCAATCCCTTTTCTAATTTGGACCCAGAACTTTTTTCACACAAAATGGGCATCTTTAATTGCAAAAATGATCTTGCTAAAGCAAAACTAGATGATAGAAGTGAGTAAGAAGATAGTTTTAGTGTTATAAACTCCCAAGAACTGTAATGTGGTTATGCACTGTCTGTATCTGTGTAATTCAGGGATCTAGTGTCATGCACGTGGCTCCAAGTCATATGTGGCCCCATGTTATGAGTAAAGAATGGATTTAGGAGTCCAATGCCCGGATTGAATTCTAGTCCTGGTTTTTACTAGCTGTGTGATTTTAGTCAAGTTAACTTAATTTTTAAAGCCTAGTTTCTGGGGCACCTGGGTGGCTCAGTCAGTTGTGTCCGACTTCAGCTCAGGTCATGATCTCCCAGTCTGTGAGTTCGAGCCCTGCATCGCGTCAGGCTCTGTGCTGACAGCTAGGAGCCTGGAGCCTGCTTTGGATTCTGTGTCTCCCTTGCTCTCTGCCCCTCCTCCACTCACATTCTCTATCTCTCTCACAAATAAATAAACATTAAAAAAAAATAAAGCCTAGTTTCTTCATTTGCAAAATGGGAATAGAGATATTATCTACCCCAAGATTCTGGTGATGATTACATGAGAAAATTCATGAAGGGGCTTACAGTACTCGGCACAAAGCACTCAATAAGTATTAATTGATGATATTTATTTGGATTTATGGTGTACATACCTTATTTTCTCCTTCCTTCAGTTATTTTGAGAAGTGATAATATCCTTAACTGGTTCTTTTGCATAGACAATTCTGATAGACAATAGGCACTTCTGCTTTAAAGGATTAAAATAATATAGAGGTTGATTAAAGCCTTAAGGTCCACCTTTTTGCAGTTTCCTGCCCTCCAATGGGTAACCGTTGTTGAAAGTTGACTGGGGGGCACCTGGCTGACTCAGTTGGTGGAGCCTGCAACTTTTGATCTCGGGGTTGTAAGTTCAAGCCCCACATTGGGTGTAGAAATTACTTAAAAATAATTTTAAAAAATCTTTAGAAAAAAGGAGTTGACTGTGAACTTGTACTGTCCTTTTTCATATATGCATATACAAATAAAAATATATGTTTTATGATTTTCTCTTTTCCTGAAGAATATGATTTTGGGTTCTTTTCATGTCAGTATTTACATGTCACTTCATTCTTTTTAATGAATACATAGTGTTTAATACTACTTGCTTCTTTAACCTGTAGGGTAAGTTAAAAGCATATCTTTCCAGTCTTTTTTATATGCATTTAAACATACATGAGTACATTTAGAAACAAAAGGTTTTGTGGAATTTTTTCACATAAATGATATAAAGATGTATATGTTGTACTATACCTTGTTTTTTTCACCTAATAATGTATATGTGTAGGAGATTTTTATATATCAGTATGTATCCATCTCTTCTTTTTAAAACAGGTGCATATTATTACATATGTACCACTGCTATTTCACCATTCTCTCATAGGTGGATATTTAAGTTCTTTCCAGTATTTTTTGCTATTCCAAACAACACTTCAGTAAAAGTCCTAGTGCATACATGTTTGTACGCATATAAGAATATTTCTCAGGTAAATGATTAAAATTTTTTTTTAACGTTTATTTTTTTTTGAGAGACATAGAGACAGAGTGTGAGCAGGGGAAGGGCAGAGAGAGAGGGAGACACAGAATCTGAAGCAGGCTCCATGCTCTGAGCTGTAAGCACAGAGCCCGACGCGGGGCTTGAACTCACAGACTGTAAGATCATGACCTGAGCTGAAGTTGGCTGCTTAACCAACTGAGCCACCCAGGCACCCCTCAGGTAAATGATTAAAAGTGGAATTGCTAGTGACAAGTAAGCATTAAGCTACTTGGAATTTGTTGGGGCGCCTAGCTGGCTCAGTCAGTAGAGCATGGGACTCTTGATGCGACTCATCTCAGGGTCATGGGTTTGAGTCCCATGTTGGGCATGGAGCTACTTAAAATAAAAATTTATAAAAAGATACTTGGAATTAGTCAAATGAAAAAGCTATTCCAGTTTATCTGCCAAGAGTTTATGAAGTGCTGAATTTCTCATATACTTCTTAAATGTAATATTAACAGATTTTGGGGGGGCTAATCTGATGGACAAAAAATGATGTTAAATTACTTGAATTTGCATGTCCCTGCTTTCTAAAGAGTTTGAGCCATCCTCCTACCATCCATGTATTGGCCATTTGTATTTCTTACCGATTTTTTTAGTTCTTTATGTATTCTGGATATTAATGCTTTGTTGTACATGTTGTAAATGTTTGCTCCCAGTCTTTTGCTTATCTTTTAACCTAGTTCATGGCCAGATGGCCAAATGTGTTAGCTTTTTTATTAATGGTCTTTGCATCTTTCCTTTTTATGAAAACATTTTTTCAGGTTAGAAATCTATTGAACCATATTTTTCTTTTAATAGTTATATAGTTTTGCTTTTACGTTTAGCTCTTTAACTTTCCTGGAATTTATTTTTGTGACTGGTTTTTAAGTAGGGCTGTAACATCTCTCCCCCCCCATATACATATCTGGTTATTCTGACAACATTGTTATGCCATCTGTGCTGAAACTACATTATTTAACTTACCATAGCTGTATTATATTACAGTTTACTTTATATAGTAATGCATATTTCTTCTTGAATGTATTCCTAGATGAATATGTTATAGCTTTGTTGCTGTTATATACAGGATAGTGTGTGTTTGTGTGTGTGTGTGTGTGTGTGTATTTAAAATCTTAGTGACCTACCCTTCAAGGCACCCAGCACTTCCCTCTCCTTCCTAGTGCTGCCTACCTCCAGAATAGTTGTTTTTTAAATTACATTTTCTATCTGATTATTGCAGATGTATAGCAAAGCTATTGATATTTGCTTGTTGATTTCATCTTTGGCCTTTCTGTTGAGCTCTCGTGTTAGTTCCTATTATAGTTTTTTAATTGATTTGCTTGGGTTTTCTGGTTAGATAATCTTATAGCCTGCAAGTTTTGAATTTTGTCTCTTACTTTCCAATATTCGTGTCTTGTTTTATTTCCTTAAGTGTAGCAGTGGTAATAAGAATTGTTGGCTTATTCATGACTTTAATTATTGTTTATGTGACAGATGCTTAACCTCACTCATAAGATAAATACAAATTAAAATCACACTGAGATTTTTTAAATCTATACGACTGTTAAAAATCAAAATGTTTGATAACACCTTTTTTGTTGTCAAGGCTGTAGGGTAAAGGACACTTTCACACTTTGCAGGTGGGAGTTTAAATTGGTACAATGCCCATGGAAGACAGTTTCGCAGCATTATGTAGATATACACATATATTTATGTGTATTATTCTGGATATATTATTATACTTCAATAAAAGTTAAATATGCAAATTTCTTTTGATCCAACAATCTCATTTAAGGGACTACATGTACACACACCCCCATACATATATACATAGGTATATACAATGTTATGTGTCATAACATATAACATAGCAAACAATTTAATACTATATACTACATAGATTTTAAAAAATAAGAATGAGAAACTTTTATGTACTGACAGGGAAAAATATCAAGTTATTGTGACTCTAAACAAAAGTTTATAGTATATAAACTTGGTATATACTATGCTACTTTTGTCCATCTTTATGTATTTATTTTGAGAGAGAGAGAGACAGGGATCATGAGCACGGAACAGACAGAGAGAGAGGGGGAGAGAGAGAATCCCAGGTAGGCTCCGTGCTGTTAGCACAGAGCCTGACTTGGGCTTGATCCCACAACCCCGAGATCATGACATGAGTTGAAATCAAGAGTTGGTTGCTCAACTGACTGGGCCACCCATGTGCTCCTATAGTATGCTACTTTTTGTGTATAAAAGGAGAGAGAGAACATATATTTATATTTGCTTATTTGCCTAAATAAACTCTGGAGGGCTACACAAGAATTTATTTTTTTATTTACTTATTTATTTAAAATAATTCATTGTCAAATTGGTTTCCATACAACACCCAGTGCTCATCCCAACAAGTGCCCTCCTCTGTGCCTGTCACCCACTCTCCCCTCTCCCACACCCCCCTGACCTCTCAGTTTGTTCTTAGCCTTTGAGAGTCTCTTATGTTTTGTCTACCTCCCTCTCTGTGTCTTTTTTTCTTTTCCCTCTTCCCTTCCCCCATGGTTTTCTGGTAAGTCTCTCAAAATTCACCTATGCGTGGAAACATATGATATCTGTCTTTATCTGACTGACTTATTTCACTTAGCATAATACCCTCCAGTTCCATCCATGTTGTTACGCATGGCTGGATTTCATTCTTCTCATTGCCGTGAAGTATTCCATTGTATATATACCACATCTTCTTTATCCATTCATCAATTGATGGACACTTAGTCTCTTTCCATGATTTGGCTATTGTCAAAAGTGCTGCTATGAACATCGGGGTATACGTGCCCCTATGCATCAGCACTCCTGTGTCTCTTGGATAGCAATGCTATTGCTGGGTCAAAGGGTAGCTCTATTTTCATTTTTTTGAGTAACCTCCACACCGTTTACCAGAGCGACTGCACTAGTTTGCATTCCCACCAACGGTGTAGGAGGGTGTCTGCTTCTCCAAGTCCTTGCCAGCATCTATAGTTTCTTGATTTGTTCATTTTAGCCACTCTAACTGGTGTGAGGTAGTATCTCAGTGTGGTTTTGATTTGTATTTCCCTGATGATGAGTGACATTGAGCATTGTTTCATGTGTCCGTTGGCCATCTGGATGTCATCTTTGGAGAAGTATCTATTCATATCATCCATCTATTTCTTCACTGGATTATTCATTTTTCAGGTGTGCAGTTTGGTAAGTTCTTTATAGATTTTAGATATTAGTCCTTTATCTGATATGTCATTTGCAATTATCCTTTCCGATTCCTTCGGTTGTCTGTTAGTTTTGTTGGTTGTTTCCTTTGCTGTGCAGAAGCTTTTTATCTTGATGAGGTTCCCATAGTTCATTTTTGCTTTAAATTCCCTTGCCTTTGGAGATATGTTGTGTAGGAAATTGCTGTGGCTCAGGTCATAAAGGTTTTTTCCTGCTCTCCTCTAGGATTTGGATGGTTTCCTGTCTCACATTCAGGTCCTGAGTTTGAGTTTGAGTTTGAGTTTATTTTTTTGAGTGATGTAAGAAAGTGATCTAGTTTCATTCTTCTGCATGTTGCTGTCCAGTTCTCCCAGAACCATTTGTTAAAGAGGAGGTCTTGTTTTCCATTGGATATTCTTTCCTGCTTTGTCAATGATAGATTAGTTGGCCATATGCTTGTGGGTCTATTTCTGGATTCTCTATTCTATTCCATTGGTCTATGTGTCTGTTCTTGTGCCAATACCATACTGTCTTGATGATTACTGCTTTGTAGTAGAGGTTAGAGTCTGGGATTGTGATGCATCCCTCTTTGGTTTTCTTTTTCAGTATTACTTTGGGGTCTTTTTTGGTTCCATACAAATTTTAGGATTGTTTGCTCTAGCTTTGAGAAGAATGCTGGTACAATTTTGACTAGGATTGCATTGAATGTGTAGATTGCTTTAGGTAGTATTGCCATTTTAATGATATTTATTCTTCCAATCCATGAGCATGGGATGTTTTTCCATTTCCTTGTGTCTTCCTCAATTTCCTTCACAACTTTTTTATAGGTTTCAGCGTAGAGATCTTTTATATCCTTGGTTAGGTTTATTCCTAGGTATTTTATGGTTTTTGGTGCAATTGTGAATGGGATTCACTTCTTTATTTCTCTTTCTATTGCTTCAGTGTTGGTGTAAAGGAATGCAACCGATTTCTGTACATTGATTTTGTATCCTGCAACTTTGCCAAATTCATGCATCGGTTCTAGTAGGCTTTTGGTGGATTCTGTCGGGTTTTCCATGTAACATATCATGTCGTCTGTGAAGTGAAAGTTTTACTTCATCCTTGCCTATCCTGATGCCTTTTATTTTGCTTTGTTGTCTGATTGCTGATTTTAGGACCTCCAACAATATGTTAAATAGCAGTGGCGAGAGTGGACACTCCTGTCATGTTCCTGATATCAGGGGAAGGCTCTCAGTTTTTCCCCATTGAGGATGATATTAGCTATGGGCTTTTTGTAAATGGCTTTTATGATGTTTAAGTATGTTCCTTCTATCCCGACGTTCTCGAGTTTTTATTAGGAAAGGATGCTGTATTTTGTCAAATGCTTTCCCTGCATCTATTGACAGGATCATGTGGTTCTTTTCTTTTATTAATGTGATGTATCACATTGATTGATTTGCGAATATTGAAAGAGCCCTGCAACGCAGGGATGAATCCCACTTGATCATGGTGAATACTTCTTTTTATGTGCTGTTGGATTCTATTTGCTAATTATTGTTAAGAATTTTTACATCCATATTCATCAAGGATATTGGTCTGTAGTTCTCTTTCTTTGTTGGGTCTCTGTCTGGTTTGGGAATCAAAGTGATGTTGGCTTCATAGAATGAGTCCGAGAGTTTTCCTTCCGTCTCAAGTTTTTGGAACAGCTTGAGGAGGATAGGAATTAACTCTGTTTGAAATGTCTGGTAAAATCGCAGGGAAGCCATCTGGACCTGGACTTTTATTTGTTGGGAGATTTTTGATAACTGATTCAATTTCTTCACTAGTTATGGGTCTGTTCAAGTTTTCTATTTCTTCCCATTTGAGTTTTGGTAGCATGTGGCTGTTTAGGAATTTGTCTATTTCGTCCAGGTTGTCCAATTTGACGGCATATAGTTTTTCATAGTATTCTCTGACAATTGCTTGTATTTCTGAGGGATTGGTTGTAATCACTTCCTTTTCGTTCATGATTTTACCTATTTGGGTTCTCTCTCTTTTCTTTTTGAGAAGCCTGGCTAGAGGTTTAGCAATTTTGTTTAATTTTTCAAGGAACCAGCTCTTGGTTTCATTGATCTGTTCCACTACCTTTTCGGTTTCCCTGTAATTAATTTCTGCCCTGATTTTAGTTATTTCTCTATTTCTGCTGGGTTTGTGGTATCTTAGCTGTTCTGCTTCTAGTTCCTTTAGGCATGCTGTTAGAATTTGTGTTAGTGACTTTTTTTTGTTTCTTGAGGTGGGCCTAGATTGCAGTATCTTTACCTCTCAGGATTGCCTTTGCTGCATCCCAAAGCATTTGGATTGTTGTATTTTCATTTTCATTTGTTTCCATGTATTTTTTAATTTCTCCTCTGATTGCTTGGTTGACCCATTCGTCTTTTAGTAGGTTATTCTTTAGCCTCCATGTTTTTGGGGGTTTTCCAGATTTTTTCCTGTGGTTGATTTCAAGTTTCAAAGCATTGTGGTCTGAAAGTGTGCATGGTATGATCTCAATTTTTTAATATTTATTCAGCGCTTCCTTGTGCCCCCAAATATGGTCTATCTTGGAGAATGTATTGTGTGCATTCGAGAATAATGTAAATTCCTTTGCTTCTCGATGAAGGGCCCTGAAGATATCTGTCAGGCCCACGTGTTCCAATGTGTCCTTCAGGTCCATTGTTTCTATGGCGATTCTCTGTTTAGTGGTTCTATCCAGCGCTGTGAGTGGGGTATTAAGGTCCCCTGCAATTAGCACACTTTTATTGGTAAGATAGCTTATGTTTGTAATTAGTTGCTTTACAAATTTGGGTGCCCCTGAATTTGGCGCGTAGATATTTATAATTGTTAGCTCTTCCTGCTGGATAGTCCCTGTGATTATTATATAATGCCCTTCTTCATCTCTTATTACATCTTTTACTTTAAAGTCTAGTTTGTCCGATATAAGTGTGGCTACTCCAGCTTTCTTCTGACTTCCCATAGCATGGTCGATAGTTCTCCATCCCCTCACTTTCAATCTGAAGGTGTCCTCAGGTCTAAAATGGGTCTCTTGAAGACAGCAAATAGATGGGTCTTGTTTTTTAATCCATTCTGTTACCCTGTGTCTTTTAATTGGAGAATTTAGTCCGTTTATATTCAGCGTTAATTTTGAAAAATAGGGGTTTAGAGTCACTGTGTTATCTGTAGGTTTCATGCTTGCAAGGATGTCTCTGGTACTCTGTGTTCCTTGCGACCTTTCCTTCATAGAGTCCCCCTCAGGATCTCTTGTAATGCTGGCTTATTTGTGTTGTATTCCTTCAGTTTTTGTTTGTTTGGGAAGACTTTTATCTCTCCATCCATTCTGAATGACAGGCTGGCCTTGTAAAGGATTCTTGGCTTCATATCTTTCCTGGTCATCACATTGACGATATCCTGCCATTCCTTTCTGGCTTGCCAGGTTTCTGTAGATAATTCTGCTACTACCCTAATGTGTCTGCCTTTGTATGTCAAGGCTCTTTTATCCCTAGCTGCTTTCAGAATTCTCTCTTTGTCTTTGTATTTTCCCAGCTTCACTCTGATGTGTTGTGCCTAGAGTCTATTCAGGTTACATCTGAGGGGAGTTCTCTGTGCCTCTTGGATTTCAATGCCCATTTCCTTCTTCATGTGGGGGAAGTTTTCAGCAATGATTTGTTCAAGTACCCCTTCCACTCCTTTCTCTCTCTCTTCTTCCTCTGGAATTCCTATAATACGGATATTATTCCATTTTATAGCATCGCTCAGCTCTCAATTTCTCCTTTCCTGTTCCTGAATCAGTTTCTGTCTCTTTTTCTCTGCTTCCTCCTTTTCCATAATTTTATCTTCTAATTCCCCTATTCTCTCTTCTGCGTCTTCAATCCGCTCTGTGACTGCCTCCAATTAGTTTTGCACCTCATTTAAAGCATTTTTTGTATTCCTATTGACCATTTTTTAAGACCTCCGTCTGTGTCTCGAGGGTCCCCCTGCTTTCTTCTATGCTTTTTTCAAGCCCAGCGAGTATCTTTATGCTTATCATTCTATATTCTTGTTCTGTTAAGTTTCTTATGTCTGCTTTCATCAGTTCTGGCGTTGTCACTATTTCCTGTACATTATTTTGAGGGGAGGTCTTCCATTTCGTCATTTTGGCTAGGTGTGTATTGGTGTATTTCCTAAGTCTCCTCAGTCTCCCAGGATTTTCTGGATTTCACATTCTGTTCCCCGTAGCTTCCTACTCCTCTTACTGCAGATCTCTAAGTTTTAGAGTCCCTTGGTTTCAGTCGTCTTAATTTGAAAGACATGGGAGAGCACCGGGTCCCCCTAGTCCTTCGCCATGTTGGCCCCTCTTGTATTTAGTATTTCATTAATGTATCTTGAATCTGTTCCTCTTGCCACTGTTTTCATTCAAACCTCAGCATCTCTTTTCTGTATTATTGCAGTAGTTCTCTAACTGGTCTCCTTGTTTTACATTGTGTGGCATAAAAATCCTTGGTGACTGTCTGCCTTTCTGTCCTCATCTGCCTGCTTCTAATGTGTGAGTAAACTATTCATGGTACTACTCATATGCGCCTACTCCATACTGTTTCATTACTTTGCTTGTGATCTTATCTCTGCTTGGATCAGCTAATTTTCTTTTTTCAAGACTCAGTTTGGGTATCTTTTCCAGGAAACCTTACTTAGAATGTTTGATTTCAGGTTTTTGTATGTAGATATTTAGTAGTCCCCATACCATTTATTGAAAAGACTGTTCTTTATTGAATTTTCTTGGCACCCTTGTTGAAAATCAATGGACTATGGTTTTTTTTTCTGGACTGTTTATTTTTACTCCATTTATCTATACCTCTATCCTTATGCCAATACCACACTGTCTTAATACTATAGTTTTGTAGTAGGTTTTAAAATTGGGAAGGGTAATTCCTCCACCTTTGTTCTTTTTTCAAGATTATTTTGGTTTTGGCTATTCTGGGTCCCTTGAAGTTCTATATGAATTTTAGTATAAGCTGGTTAATTTCTGCAAAGAAACTGGCTAGTGTTTTGATAGGAATTGTGTTAGAACAGTTTACCGTGTTTCTCCTCATTTCATTTTAGTTCAGGATTGTTTTTCATCAGTTTTTCACATTTGATATTTCTGTGTGTTTTTGGTTTGACCTGACAAATTGTGCCTTCTAAGGCACATAACGTAAAAGGTATATAAGGTTAACTTTGTGATACATGTTTGTGGTGAGAATGGAAGTATTTTCTTATGGGTGGTTTGACCATTCATTTGAAAAACTTTTTTTTCCTTATATGTTCCACATATTTCCACATGTTCCTTGTGGAAAGTTTTAGAGAATACAAGAAAGCAGAAAGAAAAAAAGTTCATAATTCCACCAGAGTTATGCATGTGTGTATGAAAGCTTGTTGTATATATTTCTTTTTTCATTTAACCAAATAACATATAGGGAATGTCTTTTTTATTTTAGTTTTTTTGAGAGAGAGGGCATGCACATGTGTGAGCAGGAGAGGGGTAGTGGGAGAGGGAAAAAGAAAGGAGAATCTTAAGCAGACTTTATGCCCAACGTGGAGACCGTTGCAGCTCTCAATCTCACTACTGTGACGTTATGACCTGAGCCAAAATTAAGAGTCTACACTTAACCGACTGAGCCATCCAGGTGCCCCGGGAATGTCTTTTCATCTCACTGAAAACCATTGTGTTTTTAATGGTGTGTCATATATCATTTGATATTTAATTAAACTTCTATCAGGCTTATGTTACTATCGTTTTTCCAAACTTTAAGCGTTATAATGAATGTTAAATTTTTGCCCAGATTCTTGACTATTTTCTAAGGCAAGTTCCTATAAGTGGAACTGCTGGTTCAGCGGAAGCATATTTTTAAGTCTTTCTTGCCATTTTTCGGTATAGTGTGTTAATGTTTGACAGCAGTTTCTTTCTGTTAATATCTGAAGGTAGCTCATAAACAAGTATTTACATTTTTTGAAACTACTGCTAGATTTTCATAGCAGCATGATTCACAACAGTCAAAAGGTAGAACAACCCAATCGATTGACCAGATGAATGGAGAAGCAAAATGTGGTATATAAATATAATGGAATATTGTTGAGTCTTAAAAGGAATGAAATTCTGATACATGCTACAACGTGAACAAACCTTAAACATTATACAAAGTAAAATAATCCAGACACTAAAGGACAAATATTGTATAATTCCACTTATATGAAGTACCTAGAATAAGCAAGTTCATAGGGACAGAAAGGAGAGTAGAGATTACCAGAGGCTGGGAAGATGGGCAGTTTCATGGATATAGAATTTCAGTTTGCAATGATGAAAAAGTTCTGGAAATAGATAGTGGTAATGGTTGTACAGCCTTGTGAATGCACTTAATGCCACCGAATCGTACACTTAAAAGTGGTTAAATGGTAAATTTGATATTAAGTATATTTTACCACAATAAAAAATAGTACTATTGGATTAATTTCAGAATTTTAGATAAAATCCACTTAGTTAGAAATTATGTGTTTATTTTACTTATTGCATATTACTTTGTAGCTAAGTGAACTCAGGGCTTGGATACTTGTTTTAAATATGATGGATTGATAGATGAGAACTAAGAGAACAAAGTTCCTAACCAACATTCATGCAGTATGAAGACTTGTTTAGCTATATTCCAACTAGTCTGCTAGGCACTGAGGACTACAGTGGTAAACATGATAAGACACATTCCCTGGAGTGTGCTGGTTGCTAAGATTGGACAGAAAAAGAACAAACTTCTTATTAAGAAAAAAGGGATTAAACAGTCAGGTGACTTGTTTTCTCCTTAATGATTTCCTTTGTGGGGTTTTTAAAATATCCTTTCCCCCGCCCCTTCAGGTTGCTATGGAAACATATGACCACATAAACGGAAGTCCTTTCTGATAATCCTGATACCTGCGATGTAACTGGACTAAAGAGTGGAACAGGAAAAATTTTAGTGCTAACCTCAATTACAATGGCTACTGATTCAGGAGAGCCAGCTAGCACAGAAGATTCTGAGAAACCTGATGGAGTTTCATTGGAAGGCAGAGCTCCTCAGGTTGCAGCAACTTTGACAGTGGAAGCTAGACTAAAAGAAAAAAACAGTACTTTCTCTGCTACTGGGGAAACTACAGAAAGGAAGAGATTCTTCCGAAAGAGTGTTGAGATGATGGAAGATGATAAAGTTTCTGAATCTTCCTCCAAAGATGAGAGAATGAAGACCGCAACAAATATTCCAAAAGTAGAAAAGCTTCCTTCAAATGTGCTGGGAGGTGGACAAGAAGTTAAATACGAACATTGTTCAAAGGCAACTTCAGAGTCCTCAAAAGATTCTTTGAAGGAGAAAAATGAAAAGGAAATGGAAGAAGAAGCAGAAATGAAGGCTGTAGCTACTTCTCCTAGTGGCAGGTTCTTGAAATTTGACATTGAGCTGGGAAGAGGAGCATTCAAAACAGTGTATAAAGGATTGGACACTGAAACATGGGTTGAGGTTGCTTGGTGTGAACTTCAGGTGGGTATATAATCTTCTTGGTTTTAATAAATTCCAGTTTTAGCAGGCCTGGCCTTCTGAATGATCCAGGATTAATATATATCATGGATTAAAAAAAATAAAAGCTTGTCCCCCACCTCCCTGAATTATGCTCTTTCCCTAGGTCCTCTTAGGAGCTCATGGCAGCCTTTTTTCCTCCTGGTCTTTTCCCTTCTGTTGTTTTCCCTTCTGTTTTAAAGGGGGGAAAAGTCCATCGATACCTTCTTTGGGAAAATGTTCTTAATTTAATAACCTTGGGATATTCTCCCAAACTCTTGAAGTCTCATTTTGAAAACTTTTAGTAAATGTATGTCTTATAAGTTAGTTGATTGTTATATTTGGGAGTGTGATACGTCAGGGATATATTTAGTGCAATATCTCCCTTTTCTCTTTTCCTTTCAACAAATTTTTTGGGGTTCGTATGGTGTTTTTCAGAACAGAAAATGTTATGCTTGATTCTTTGAGGACTTCTATTAATATTAACTTGCCCAATGCCTTTAAATTTACCTCAAAGAGGATCTCTGGAAGAAATAATCACCATAATCTACTGAGGTTAGTCAACTGAATGTGTTTAGAAAGGAGAAATGAGAACAACAGGAGAATAGTTGAATTACCTAGATATTTGGTTCTATAATAAATGTTTGTGTGGTATTTTTAACTAATGAAGAGCTAAATGGGGACAGAATGTCATAGAAGGGGTTATAAAAATAATAGTTTCAGAGAGATGTAGTTCAAATATAAGGAAAACCTTTGTGACCTCAGTCAGCCCTTGGGAAATATCAGTGTTCACATGAGATGCTTAAAATTAAGATTGAATAAAGCAAGTTGCTAAGTACAGGTTTTTTGTTATTCAAATTCCAGTGGTTACTGTGCATGTGAATATGTACATATGTGTTGTGATTTTACCCATTCTGAATTTGCTCTAGGTTACCATTTCCTAACTTTACTTTCTGTCATTCAGTGTTTGCTTCATAGGCAGATTCCAGAGCATATTGTCAGAGATTCAATTCAGTAAGTCTGGGGTGGGGTGCAAGACTGCAATTTTAACAAGCTTTCAAAGTGCTTTGAATGTAGGAAGTCCCTTGACTCTTTAGAATGCAAGTTACCTAGCAGTCAAGCCATTCCAGTAGTTTTTAAAAGCTGGGTGCATGTGTGGGTTTGCTTGGCTTTCTTCTCACCTCCTTATTCCCCTTTCAGAATTTTATAAGGTCTGTGACACAGTAGAAATGTTAGGTAATATGAGCAAATAAACATCAAAATCACCTGAAATTTCAGTATTTTGAGGATGCTTTACATATTTTAGTATATATCTTTCTGTACTCTTATTTTTCCTCAAAAATGTATATGACTTTTTTCCTCACACAGTAGAATCTTTAAGGTCTTAGAAAACTTTTTTACTTATCATGAACATCTTTTCATTACCAGTAATTGTGAATTTGCATCATTATTTCTAAAAAAGTTTTATTTGAGAGAGAATATGTGTGTACAAGGAGGAGGGGCAGAGAGTGAGGCTCAGAGAGAGAATCCCAAGCAGGTTCCAGTACCATCCACGCGGATGTGGGGCTTGAACCTACGAACCATGAGATCATGACGAGCCGAAATCAAGAGTTGGACCCTCAACTGACTAAGCTACCCATGTGCCCCATATATCATTATTTTTTTAAATGTTTATTTTTGAGAGAGAGCGTGAGTGGGGGAGGGGCAGAGAGAGAGGGACACACAGAATCTGAAGCAGGCTCCAGGCTCTGAGCTGTCAGCACAGAGCCTGATGCAGGGCCTGAACCCATGAACCACAAGATCATGACTTGAGCCAAAGTTGGATGCTTAACCGACTGAGCCACCCAGTTGCTCTCCCATACATCATTATTTTTAATAGTCACCCTTGTAAGTTATTTAATCAATCCTCTGTGGTTGGACCTCTAGAATTTTCTAGTTTTTCACTAGTATAACCACGGTTGTGTTCAACACACTTGTATATATAGTGAAAATATGCACATTTTAATTTCATCTCTGCATTGTGACATTGGTAACACTGATCTTTGAGTGATACTCTGTCTAAATGGAGGAAATAATTTCCATTCACTTGGTAGTAGGATACACAGTAAAGATAAGTCACGTAATTTGCAAATTGTATACTTTAGCCATGTTAAAGGATGTTTAGGTAAAACTTAAAATACTCTAGGGACAGGGACTGCTTAGGGGAGTGCTTTCTATCATTCACCTGTGGAAAGACTAAGAGAGCCCATAAAGTCTTACTACTCAAAACGTGGTCCCTGGAGCAGCAGTGTGGACATCATCTGGGAGCTTGTTAGAACTGCAGGTTCCTGTGTCTCATCTCAGATCTACTGAATCAGAATCTGCTTCTTAGTGGCATCTGCAAGGTGATTGGTATGTACAGTAATATTTGAAAAGCACTGAAATAAGGGACCAATCCAAGAGCTAGCTGAATCAGAGGAGGAATTTCGTTAATACACCAACTTGAGCCTTGTATTATATCATATATACTGATTCCTGATATCTGCTCCAGACTTTGCAAATCAGAATCTTTAAGAGATGGGCCCCCAGGACTTATTTTTTGAAAGTTCCCCAGGTGATTGGATACATAGCCAGATTTGGGAATCTGTCATGTGGAGCAAATATATAAAATACATTTTTTAATGTTTATTTTTGAAAGAGACAGAGAGAAAGCATGTGTGCACATGTGTATGTGAGTTGGGGAAGAGGCGGGGGCAGGGGTGAGACAGAGGATCCAAAGCAGGCTCTGTGCTGATAGCAGAGAGCCCGACATGGGGCTCGAACTCATGAACCTCAAGATCATGACCTGAGGCAATGTCAGATGCTTAACCAACTGAGCTTCCCAAGCACCCCTTGGTGTAAAATGTTTACATTTACCCCTTGGTGTAAAAATTTTAATTTTACACCAAGAACAATCGCAATTTTCTGTTCTGAAAGGAATGTCAGAATTAGTGGACCTAATTGATACAGTTTTTAGACATCACTTCATTTTCTGCATATTTGGAATTAAGAAAAACTAACTTATGAGTACTATGCAGTTTTTAATGTTGAATTTTTCATATTTTTTTCCAGTTTTCTTTATTATGTAATTAAACAATTTTGTAGAAAAACACCCCAGTGAATAGTTTAAATGTTTGAAGTATTCCAAATTCTTTTCCAACCTTTGTTTGTGTGTGTATGTGTGTGTGTGTAGTATATAAAATTAGTATGTCCATTCTTTTGTTATCAGTTTGATATTTTTTTATTTATTAACATCATTAAAATATTTATATTTTATTTATATTTTATTTATATTTTATTGTATTCATACCACCTCTTGCTTAAATCTTCTTCCCTGAAATTAGGCAGTACTATTTTTTTTGTTTTCTTTTTTGCATGTTTGATTTAAAAATCACGGCTTAACAAAACCTTTTTATACCTTTTTCTCTTGATGGCATTTCCCCCCACTGTGGATATTTGAGCCTTGTGTAACAGTTGTTAAAAGCTCCATATCCATTTGTTTAGAATACAGTGACCTTATGGCAGTGCAAAGAACCAGGAGAGATAGATTTTACTGCTGATATTTGACTTTGAGGATGTTAAAAATAAACAAACCCTTTGAAGATGTCAGATTTAGAATTTGGCCATAAACATCTGCCTTTCAAGAGTCTGTCATAATTTATGCTTTTGATAACTGGATTTATACATTAATTAGAATTAGATAATAATATGAAAACAGCTAAATTTCCAAAAAAAAATTAAAAATAAATGCTAGAATTTCTATTTCTGAATAAATATTGTGGTCTCAAAAGTATTCACTCTGGGATACTTTTGCTCTTGAAATATTTTGTTATGGCCCTCTTGGTAATATTTCTAGATTCTGTTTGAGCCACATAAGAAAATGCTCCATTACATATATACACACCCAAAATAGTTTTACTCAGTTTGATTCCCCACTCTCTTCTTTTTTTTTATTTATTTAAATAATTTTTTTTCAAATTGGTTTCCGTATAACACCCAGTGTTCATCCCAACAAATGCCCTCTTCAGTGCCTGTCACCCACTCTCCCCCCTCCCACACCCCCCTCACCCTCAGTTTGTTCTTAGTCTTTGACCCCACTCTCTTCTGACCTAGCTCTCAAAGTGGAATACTCTCATGGACAAAGATTACATTGAAGGGAGGAGGAATAAAGCCTGTTGCTTAAATATATATGTACTAGTCTCTTTGTTTAAAAACTAGTCGTGTAACTTCATAAAGTGTAAACCAAAGGCAGATATTTTCATAAAATGACAAAGGGTGAGAGTAGCAGGAGACAGACTTGGTCTGGGAAATAACATTTATTTTCCCAGTTAGTTCAGAGTTAGTTTTGAGCTAACTATCTGTTGGTAGATAAAATAAATTGATACATCTAGAAGTCTGAATAATTGCACTCCAAAGATGTCCATGTCCTAATCCCTGGAATTTATGAGTATTTTACCTTACATTGTAAACAGGATTTTGTAGCATTAAATTAAATTTGTAGCGATTAAATTAAAGATTTTGTGGTAAGTAGATTATCCTGCATTATCTGGGTGGGCCAAAGGTAATCACAAAGATCCTTAGAGAGGAAGGATTGTCATAGTCCGAAGGAGATCTGACAATGGAAGCAGAGGTTGGAGTGAGGTGATTGATGCCATTGGGCAATGAACCAAGGAATGTGGGCAACCTTTAAAAGCTAGAAAAGACAAGGAAACCTTCTTTCTTAGAACATGCAGAAGGAACACAGCCTTGCCAATACCTTGGTTTTAGTCTAGTGAGACTCATTTTGGACATCTGATCTCCACAAGTGGAAGGTAATAAATTTTTGTTGTGTTAAACCACTAAATTTGTGGCAATTTGTTACAACAGAAATAGGAAATGAATACAATACACACAGCTGTCATTCGTTCATTTATTCATTCATTCAACAAATATTCAGTTCTATAGTGTGTCAGAACTGCACCAAGTGCTAAGAACACAATGGAGAGAAAAAGCAGACACAGGCCCTATTTTCATAAAACTTACAGTAGAGGGAATTTCTACTCAGAAGAAGGCTTGTAAATTGGAATTAGTGAAAAGATCAAAGGGCTGTTAAATATAGGTTTGCTTGAAGGAAATGGTAGGGTTGAGAGTATTGGGCAACAGGGATACTACTCCTTTACTACTTAGTTTTCTTTTTTTAACTTTTTATTTTGAAACAATTTGCTACTAACTGAAGAGTTGGAAAGAGAGCATAGAAAGTTCCTGTATGCCCTTCACTCACTTTCCCCTTATGTTAATATCTTAGCCAGAGAAAATTGATCAAAACTTAAGAAATTAAAATTAGTATAATACTGTTGCCTAAAGTACAGAACTTATTTGGATTTCACCAGTTTTCCCACTGATGTCCTTTATCGATGCGGTGATTGATTTAGGGTCCCACATTGCATTTACTTGATACATCCTCTTAGTCTCTTCCAATCTGTGACAGTTCTTCAGTCATGTTTTTTATGATCTTGAACTTAAAAATTTTTTTAATGTTTTATTTTTGAGAGACAAAGAGAGACAGAGTGCAAGCGGGGGAGGGTCATAGAGAGAGGGAGACACAGAATTCAAAGCAGGCTCCAGGCTCTGAGCTGTCAGCACGGAGCCTGATGTGGGGGCCTGAACCACAAATGTGAGATCATGACCTGAGATGAAGTTGGACGCCTACCTGACTGAGCCACCTAGGGACCCCTCATGATCTTGAACTTTAGAAACTTTCTTAATGTTTATTTATTTTAGAGAGAGAGAGAGAGAAAGAGAGAAAGAGAGCGAGAGCATGTGCATGCACAGGAGAGGGCCAGAAAGAGGGAGACAGGATCTGAAGCAGACTTCACAAAGTGAGCGCAGAGTCCAGCACAGTGCTCAAATGAAGTCAAGAGTGGTGGCTTAACCCATGCTTAACCCGGTAGTGGAAGCTACCCAGGTGCTTCTGATCTTGAACTTGTAAAGAGTATGTCTCAGTTTTTTTTTTTTTTTATAGAATGCCTCTTAATTGGGGTTTGTCATGTTTTCTCATGATTAGGTTTAGGTTATGAATTTTGAGAAGAATACCAGAGAAGTGATGCAACCTTCTCAGTGCATCATAGCAGAGGGTACATGATGTTGGTGTGGATTATTGGTGATGATAACATGATCCCTTGTTTAAGGTGGTCTAATAGATTTTCTCTACTGTAAAATTAATAAATTTCCCTTTGTAGATTAATACTTTCCTTGGGAGGAGTTACTTTGAGACTATGCAAGTATCTGTTTCTCCTTAAACTTTGCCCAATTGTTTTGGCAACCATTGGTGTATATCTTGCCTGTAATAATTATTTCTGTTGGTATTCTAATGGTGATTTTCTATTTGCCACATTCCTTCTATAGTTATTAATTGGAATTAACTCTTAGTTTTATGTGGTCCCTTCCTAAGTATGACTGTTAAGCTTCTGAAAACCCAATAATTGGAGAATTTGTCATTGAGGAACTTAGTATATTTTAAATTATTAATAATGACATCATATACTTTCCATTTTTCAAAATTAATGTTAATTGTGTGCTGTATAAATTCCTGGATAGGTACTTAATTTGAATATTTTATTTAATCTTTGCAGTAGTTCTATGAAGTAGAAATGATTAGTTTTCAGATGGTGGAACTGAGGTTTAGATACATTCAGTAATTTGCCCAAAGGGATAGAACAGGGATTTGTATTCATCAATGATATATAAGAAACATTTACATAGATGATTTAAGAATTTCCCCCTCATTAGTTATTTGAGCAGATCTTTCTTTTGTTTTTAATCATTTTAGAACAATTTCTTAAATGGACCCTGTTTAAAATAAGGTTCTTAAAATTAAACTACTAAGGCTCAAGGGATACTTAATAGTGTCATTTAAGGATACACCCTAGCTTGGGGCCTCTGAGGAACAGTTTAATGGCTGGGTTGCCCTTGGTTCAGTGTCTGGCCCTCATCTTTTGTCCGTGTCCAGAGATGGTTAGACATGTTGGGGAGACTAACTTGGCGCTAATTCAAAAGCCTAAATCTAGGACACATGTTTATTAATTTAGAATGAGGAATACAGTTGGTAGGTCAAATGTTGTTTGGTCTGTGGGGTAGATACATGGGATGCTAAATTATAATGAGAAAGTGACTTGATAAGATGACTTGAACTATATGTTCCTGTGTGCGTTCTTCTGCCAAGACCATAGACCAAGTAAATGAACTGTAGGCTCAGGTCCTGTCTGGGTGAGAACATCCTCTTTGTTTAACAATACTGGAAGACAAGTGAACCTGGTTCTGTATTTGGTTCATTCCTCTTTCCATGTGCTATCTTGACTACCATGGATGAGCACTATTTTTAAAGGTATTGATACTGTTGCTGTCTAAAAGTTTTAAGATGCTAATATGGCCAGGCTATAACTGTCAAATGCTGATTTTTTTATTAATACTTTGATGTTACCATTTACAAATTATCGTCACCCTAGTGTGTGTTTATTTCATATATAGCTTTAGTTCCAGGACACTATACCGTCTCTCCAAGGAAAGTGGTTTGTGAATGAGGTATCTGCAATCGTTGCTGTGAATTCTGTTTCTGAGAGGCAGAGCGATGAACTAAAAAGTGCTCAGGATTCAGAATATAGCAGACCTGGGTTCCAGTGTTGCCTGTGCCAGTTGGATACCTTGGGCAAGCTAAGCAGCTTAACATTTTGGAAACTTAGCTTTTTACTTTTCAAAAAAGAAATATAATTAATATTTCTGATATGCAAAAGACAATAAAGAATAACATCATGGAAACTGTGTACCTACTGCTCAGCTTGAGAAAAAAAATGTTGAAGATCAGAGATAATTATTATAAAACATGTGGTACATGTTTGAGTGTTCAGTAAATGATAGTGATAAAATATTGAGTAACCTCATATTTATCCAGAATATTTATTGATAGACTGCTTTGTAAGTTAAGCACCATATTGAAGCCTTAATTGTGTTTTTCCTTACTTGAACAAGTTATAATACAGCTTTTATAACATTGTCGATGATTTTTTCCTTTCACATTTTCAGAAACAGAGCCACATAGCCTCTGACCTGGTTTTGTAGGTCATTGTTGGTGTTTGCATTAAGAGACATAGCTGATAAGGCCACAGTTGACCTTTTGGAAATGAAATGCTTCTTTTTTTGTTTTGTTTTTATTTTTTTAAAGTTTTAATTTAAAGTCTAATTAGTTAACATACAAAAAAAAAAAAAAAAAGGAAAAACCAATATTGCACTGTATGTTAACTACTAAAATTTACAGCCTATGTGGCTCAGTTGGTTAAGCATCCGACTCTTGGTTTCAGCTCAGGTCATGATCTTATGGTTGTGAAAATTGAACCCTGCACAGCGTGGAAACTGCTTCAGATTTTCTCTCTCTCTCAATGCACCCTCTTCCCCGCTCATGCATGCTCTCTCACTAAAATAGAAAAGAAAAGAAAAAGAAAAATATTACACTAATATTACAGTGTAATATTAGTTTCAGGTGTACAGTATAGTGATTCAGCAATTCCATACAACACCTGGTGCTCATCACAAGTGCACTCCTTAATCCCCATCACCTACTTCAGCTATCCCCCCACCCACCTTCCCTGTGGTAGCTATCAGTTCTCTATAGTTACGAGTCTGTGTCTTGATTTGCATTTCTCTCTCTTCTTTTTCCTTTGCTCATTTTTTTTGTATCTTAAGTTCCATATATGAGTGAAATCACATGGTACTGGTCTTTATCTGACTGACTTATTTCACTTAGCATTATACTCTGTAGCTCTGTCCATTTCATTGCAAATGGCAAGATTTCATTCTTTTCAATGGCTGAGTTATATTCCATTATATGTAGTGTGTGTGTGTGTGTGTGTGTGTGTGTGTGTGTGTGTACAGCCCACATTGACAAATGGATAAAGAAGATGCCATGTATATATGTGTGTGTGTGTGTGTGTGTGTGTGTGTGTATACATATCTATCAGTTGATGGACACAAGCTGTTTCCATAATTTGGCTACTGTAGATAATGCTGCCGTAAACACCGGGATGCATGTATCTCTTTGAATTAGTATTTTTGTATTCTTTGGGTAAATACCTAGTAGTGAAATTGCTGGATCCTAGTGTAGTTCTATTTTTAACTTTTCCAGGAACCTCCTCATTGTTTCCTGCAGTGGCTACAGTAGTTTATATTCCCACCAACAGTGCAAGAGGGTTCTCCTTTCTCCACATCTTCACCAACACCCGTTATATAATGTGTTGTTGATTTTAGCCATTCTGACAAGTGTGAGGTGATGTCTCATTGTAGTTTTGATTTATATTTCCCTGATCATCATTGATGTTGAACATCTTTTCACATGTCTGTTGGCCATCTGTATGTCTTCTTTGGAATGAAATGCTTCTTATATTGAATAAATACTTAATGCATGTTACTCATGTTGGTACTGTGCCTTGTCTCAGAAAAGGTTTTGTATACATTTTTAGCATCCCATATATTATGATAGATTAAGTGTTTAGTTAACATTAATAAAAAGACAGTATTTCTTTTTAAAAATTTTTTAAAAGTTTATTTATTTTGAGAGACACCTCAAGTTGGAGAGGGGCAGAGAGAGATGGAGAGAGAGAATCCCTTGCAGGCTCTCCACTGCCAGAGCAGAGCCCGATACTTGAACCCATGAAACTGTGAGATCATGACCTGAGCCGAAAGGAGGAGTTGGATGCTCAAGTGACTGAGCCACCCAGGCACCCCCAAGACAGTATTTCTTTTTAAAGTAGTGTGGAATAGTTGAAGTCTATTTGGTAAATTTGTATTTGATGACTTTTTAAAATTATTATTACTATTTTTAATGTTTATCTTTTAGAGAGAGAGAGGAAGAGAGAGAGAGAGAGAGAGAGAGAGAGAGAGAACATGAATGGGGGAGGGGCAGAGAGAGAGGGAGACACAGAATCTGAAGCAGGCTCCGGGCTCTGAGCTGTCAGCCCAGACCCTGACGCAGGGCTCAAATCCACAAACTGAAAGATCATGACCTGAGCTGAAGTCAGATGCTTAACTGACCAAGCCATCCAAGCACCCCATATATATGACTTCTATTATATTCAGTTATATAATTTAATAATACTGAAAAATTGGTACTTGATACTTTTTTGGTTACCTTACCTAGAGACAGTAAGATTTAGGGATCATTTTTATATAATTTTCCTGACTTCTATGCCAAGTCCATACTTTCTAATTTGCCTTTTGTGTTTCATCGTTTCTTTCTTTTATAAGAACTCTCATTGGTGATGTGTGAAAGTTACCTTTTTAAAGTGGTTATCATTAATACAGTATTGTGTGTGTGTGTGTCTGTCTGTGTCTGTCTATGTTTAAAGGAGGATTACTGTAGTAGCTGGAAGCTGTTCTCTGGATTTTGGTGCTAGTTTGGCAGGTGTACTTTCCACTCAGTGAATTAGAAGTGGACCTTGGAAGATCTTGGCTATACCTTTTCAGTGGACTTTACCTCCAGCAATACATCTGGGACAGCAGTTGTAATTTTGCAAAGTTGTTTACTCCTAATGCTGACTACTTTTGGTTCCTAGGATCAAAGGATAAGATGGAGTAGTTTAGTTTGTCACATGAATGACTTGTATTCTGCTAGTTTAATCAGAAGGCATCAAAATTTATTCATTATTCTTAAGAACAGATCTGATCTATCACAAGTGGATGACTTACAGCTAATTACAGGGACATTTAGGACTTAATTAGTCATCTTAGGTTAGACAGAAAAGCATAAACATTTATTTCCAGGTCTTCTTTTTTTTAATGTTTATTTATTTTTGAGAGAGAGAGAGAACGTGCAAGCAGGGGAGGGGCAGAGAGAAAGGGAGGGGCAGAGAGAAAGGGAGACATAGAGTCTTAAGCAGGCTCCAGGCTCTGAGCTGCAGCATGGAGCCCAACGGAGGTGGAGCTCAAAGTCATGAACTGTGAGATCAAGACCTGAGCTGAAGTCAGACGCTTAACTGACTGAGCCACCCAGGTGCCCCTTCCAGGTCTCTTCTAAGTATAGCATCCTTTGTTCTTGTTCTTTGAGTTCCTTAACTCTTTTAGCATTTTTTTTATATAACATTGTATAAGTTTAAAGCATATAGTGTATTGGCTTGATACATTTATATATTGCAATATGATTGCTACAGAGTGTTCGCTAACACTTTTTTCACATCAAATATTTATCATGTCTTTTTTATGTTGAAAGTAGTTACGATTTAGTCTGTTAGCAACATTATTGTTGGCTATAATCACTGTTGTATATTAGATCTTCACAACTTACTTATTTACTAGTTGTACGTTTATATCCTTAAACATGTCCCAAATTCCTCTGTATCACCCACCCCCCGGTAACTGCTATTCTACTCTGTTTTTACAAATTCGTTTTTTAGATTCCACATATAAGTGATATCACATAGTTTGTATCTCAGAGAGATATCTGCACACCCATGTTCACCACAGCATTATTCACAATAACCAAGATATGGAAACATCTTAAGTGTCTGTCAGGAAATGAATGGATAAAGATGTTATATATACATATATGTATATACACACACACACACACACATACACAATGGAATATTATTTAGATATATACAATGGTATATTATTTAGATATACACAATGGAATATGATTTAGCCATGAGAAAGCAGGAAATCCTGCCTTTATGACAACATGGATGAATCTGGAAGACATTATGCTAAGTGAGATAAGTCAGATAGACAAATAACATATTAATTCCTTACCTCTTTTTAAAAATAAATTTTGGGGGCACCTGGGTGGCTCAGTCAGTTGAGCATCCGACTTTGGCTCAGGTCAAGCCCCGCATTGGGCTCTGTGCTGACAGCTCAGAGCCTGGAGCCTGCTTTGGATTCTGTGTCTCCCTCTCTCTCTGCCCCTCCCCCACTCATGCTCTGTCTCTCAAGAATGAATAAATGTTAAAAAAATAAATAAATAACATAAAATAAATTTTATTGTGGCAAAATGTACAAAACATTAAAATTTACCATTTTAACCATTTAAGTGCACATTAAGTATATTCACATTGTTTTACAACCATTATCACCTCCCATCTCCAAAACTTTTAAGCATTCCAAACTGAAGCTCTATACCCATTAATCAATAATTGCCCCTTTCCCGCTCTCCCAGCCCCTGGTAACCACTATTCTACTTTCTGTCTCTATGAATTTGCCTATTCTAGGTACCTCATAAAAGTGGAATCCTACAATATTTGCCTTTTTGTGTCTGGGTTATTCTGCTTAGCATAATTTTTTCAAGTTTCATCCATGTTGTAGCATGTATTAAAATTTCATTCTTTTTTAAGGCTGAATAATACTCCATTGTATGTATACACCACATTTGTTTTATCTGTTTATCCATTGATGTACATTTCTGTTGTTTCTTCTGACTATGGTGAATAATGCTGTCATGAACATTAGTCTTTTTAAGTCCTTGCTTTTAATTCTTTTTGGTATATATCTAGGAGTGGATTTGCTGGATCATATGGTAATTCTATGTTTAATTTTTCAGGAACTGTCATGCTATTTTCCACAGTGGCTGCACCATTTTACATTCCTTCTAGCAATGTACAAGGGTTCCAATTTTTTATATCTTTGCTAACTCTTTGTTATTTTCTGTTTCTGTTTGGTTTGGTTTGGTTTTTAAAATAGCCCCGTGTCGGCCTCGGTGCTGACAGCACATAATCTGCTAGGGATTCTCTCTCCTCTCTGCCCCTCCTCTTTCTCTCTCTCTCAAAATAAATAAATGAAACATAGCCATCCTAATAGATGTGATGTACTATCTCATTCTGGTTTTGATTTGCATTTCCCTAGTGACTAGTGATGTTGAGCCTTTTTTCATGTGCTTACTGTCAATTTATATTTCATTCTTTGGAAAATAACTATTCAAGTCCTTTACCAATTTTTGAATTGGGTTGTGTTTTTTTTGTTGTTGTTGTTGAATTGTCAGAGTTCTTTATATGATCTGAGTATTAATCCCTTACCAGATACATGAATTGCAAATATTTTCTCCCATGCTGTGGTTTGTCTTTTCATTCTCTTCATAGTACTTTGATGTACAAAAGTTTTAAATTTTGAGTAAGTCCAATTTATCTAATTTTTCTTTTCTTACCTCTATCTCTTTGGTGTCATATCCAAAAATTCATTGTTGAGCCTGATATCTGGAAGCTTTCCTCTGTGTTTTCTTCTAGAAGTTTTTGTTTATTTGTTGTTTGTTTGGTTTTTTTTTTTTTTTTTTTTACTTTTAGCTCTTATGTTTAGGTCTTTGATACTATTTTGAGTTAATTTTTGTATATGGTGTATGGTAAGAGTACAACTTTACTTTTTTACATGTGGATACCCAGTTTCTCCAACTATTTGTTGAAGAGAATGTCCTTTTCCCATTGACTGATCTTGGCACCCTTGTTGAAAATCATTTATTTGACCATATATGCAAGGGATTATTCCTGGCTCTGTAGTCTTTTCCATTGATCTTTTTGTCTGTCTTTATGCCAGTATCACACTGTTTTGATTACTGTACCTTTGTAGTAAGTTTTAGAAATCAGGAACTCCAACTTTGTTCTTTTTCAAAATTATTTTGGGAATTTGAGGTCTTCGAGATTCCACATGAATTTTAGGATTTTAAAAAATAATGTGGAAAATGTCACTGGGGTTTTGATAGGGACTGCATGTGTATCATGCAATGCGAACATATTTGATTTAGCACATGATATACTTAATTTTACTCCTTCCATCTTATTTTAGATTCTTTATATATTTTACCTTTTGTTTCCTTTATTCCTGTTGACTTAGATCACATTTTTTCAATTTTACAATTTGTTAGCTTCTTTTACATAACACTGAAAATCAAACACTAATAAACTAATTCAGCAAAGTTGCAGGATACAAAACCAACACTCAAAAGTCAGTTGTGTTTCTGTATACTAAAATTAATAACCCAAAAAGGAAATTAAGAAAACAATTCCATTTACAATAGCATCAAAAAGAACAAAATATTTAGGAAGGAATTTAATTAAAGGGGTGAAAGACTTGTAACACTGAAAACTACTCTGTCAGCACAGAGCCTGACCCGGGGCTCAAACTCATAAACCGTAAGATCATGACCTGAACTGAAGTTGGACACTTAACCGACTGAGCCACCCAAGTGCCCCAAAGCATTGCTAAATTTAAAGAAGACATAAATAAATTAAGCTAGAGGGCTTAATATCGTTAAGTGTTAATGCCAAAGGAGATGGGGAAATTCAACGCAGTCCCTATCAAAATCCAAAAGTATATATCCATCAAATGAAGTCTGTGGACTCAGCCTCTCAGATGGGGTTAAAAGACAAAACCCACATGTGTTGTTTACTAAAAACATACTTAAAACAGTGATAAAGAAAGGCTAAGATAAAGATATGCACAAGAAAGAGAAAGCAGGAGTGGCAATATTAATGTATCACAGAAGGAAGAAAGTAAAGTTAAAACACTGAACAGGATTTTATAAAATTATTTACTTGACAGTTTAAGAAGATATATCAAAGACCTGTAGGCACCAAAAATAATTTGGCTAGTAACTTAAACTAAGAACCTGTAATAGATTCAAGGAAAATGGATAAACATATGGCTCTAGTAGGAAATTTCAGGTCTTAATTATTTCAAAATAGGACAGATATAGCAGACAAAAGTAAATAAATATAGAAGAACTAGATAATATAATCCACAGACTTCATTTGATGGATATATAGTACTTTATATTCTTCAAAGAGAGAATATACATTTTTACAGTCCAAAGCCTCTAAAACAAATATGTGGCCCATAAAAATATTAAGTTAAAGAAAAGATACTTTATATTCTACATTACTCAGTAAAATTAGAAATAAATAATGAAACAAATAACTAAAAGTTTCTTAATTGGAAATAAGAAATCACATTTCTAGATAAATTTTGGATTGAGGAGAAAATCAAAACTGAAATTATAAACTACCTAGAAAGCTACAAAATAGAGGATGTTACAACAAAACTTGTGGATCATTGCAAAAGCTATACCAAGAAGAAAATTTATCACCTAAAATGTCTTCATTACTAATGAATAATAACTAGAAGAGATGTAGTACTCTTGAGACATTAGGGAAATAACAGCAAAGGAAAGTAAAATAAAGGAAGAGGGAATTAATACAGATAATTGAAATTAACAAAAACTTGTAAACGGAAAATTAGGATAAATAAATTTTACTCATTTTGGCTCTCTAAAAAATGGTTAATGAACCTGATGAAGAAAAATAAAGAGTGCAAAAATACATGAGAGAAGAAGTCACAAATGAAATATAGCTATGCTCTGGAAAAGAGTCAAAGAAGTAGAAGAGAATACCATGTACAACTTTGTCAACAAAATTATCCCATCATTTTAGTGTGAAACATTTCAAATATAGGCAAAGAGTTCTTGGATATAACGATGAACACATGATCCATGAAAGTAGAAAATCAATAAATTGGACTTCAACAAAATTAAAATATTTTGCTCTACGAAAGACATATTAAGAGTAAGGTAATCCAGAGAGTGGCAGAGAATATTTTCAAATCACATATGTGACAAAGGACTTGTATGCAGAATCTATAAAGAACTTGTAGGTCTAAGCATCCAACTTTGGTTCAGGTCATGATCTCACAGTTTCTGAGTTCGAGCCCTGAATTGGGCTCTCTGCTGTCAGTATAGAGCCCACTTCAGATCCTCTTGTCTCCTTCTCTCTCTGCTCTGTTTGTTCTCTATAGTTAGGAGTCTGTTTCTTGGTTTGCCTCTCTCGCTCTTTTCCTCTTTGTTCATTTGTTTTGTTTTTACGTTCCACATATGAGTGAAATCGTATGGTGTTTGTCCTCTGACTGACTTATTTCATTTAGTATAATACTCCCTACGTCCATTCATGTCTTTGCAAATGATAAGTTTTCATTCTTTTTTATAGCTGAATAATATTTCATTGTATATACACCATATGTGTGTGTGTGTGTGTGTGTGTGTGTGTATACCACATCTTTTTAATTCAGTCATCAGTTGATGGACATGTGGATTGTTTCCATAATTTGGCTACTATAGATAATGCCATGATTAACATCAGGGTGCATGTATCCCTTTGAATTAGTATTTTTGTATTCTTTGTGTAAATACCTAGTAGTGAAATTGCTGGATCATAGGATAGTTCTATTTTCCCTAAAATTAAATTTTTCTAATGTTTATTTATTTTTGAGAGAGAGAGAGAGGGAGAGAGAGAGAGAAACATACAGTGCGAGTGGGGGAGGGGCAGAGAGAGGGAGACACAGAATCTGAAGCAGGCTCCAGGCTCTGAGCTGTCAGTACAGAGCCCGATACGGGGCTGGAACTCACAAACTTCGATATCATGACCTGAGCCAAAGTTGGACGCTTAACTGACTGAGCCACCCAGGCGCCCCTCTATTTTTAACTTTTTGAAGAACCTCTATACTGTCTTCCAGAGTGCCTATACCAGTTTACATTTCTACCAACAGTATAAGAAGGTTCCCCTTTCTCAACATCCTTGCCAACACCTCCTGTTTCCTGTATTGATGTTAGCCATTCTGACAGGTGTGAGGTAATATATCATTAGTTTTGATTTGTATTTCCCTGATGATCAGTGATGTTGAGCATTTATTCATGTGTCTGTTAGCCATCTGTATGTCTTCTTCAGAAGAATGTCTATTCATATCTTCTGCCCATTTTTTTAACTGGATTATTTGGTTTTGGAGGGTGTTAAGTTGTATATGTTCTTTTCATTTTTTGGATAGTAACCCTTTTTCATATATGTCATTTGCAAACATCTTCTCCCATTCCATAGGTTGCCTTTTAGTTGTGTTGATTGTTTCCTTTGCTGTGCAGACGCTTTTTATTTTCATGAAGTCTCAATAGTTTATTTTTGCTAAAAAAAAAAACACCTCTCTAATGATACTCTTTCATGTTTATCAAGTTAATGTTCTTCTACTCTTTTTCCTTTTTTTCTTCTACTCTCTTGAGTTCGTATGTATTTTTTTGTCTTTAAAAATTTCTTTGGTTTGAACCCTTCTCTTATTTCCAATGCTATTATAGGTTTGTTTATATATTTCTTTTGTCATTTTGGTGGGGTTTAGGAAGAGAAAGGAAGTGATTTAATATGTTGTCAGTCATCTTGGAATGGAAATCATACTTAAATTTTTACGAGGGTACTTGATTATTTCTCTGTTAAAATCAAAACTTAAAATAGTTCTGCCACTCCTTCCTCTCCTGCTACCTCTTGCAGAAGACTAAAATTGTTTTTATTCTTCCTTTTTTTGTTAGAATTTTTTAAATTAAATTTTTTTTGTAGTTTCACCTTTTTATTTAAATTCCACTGTATTTAACATACAGTGTAATATTAGTTTCAGGTGTAGAATTTAGTGATTCTTCACTTACTACAGACAACATTCGGTGATCATCTGGAGTTTTAATTCCAGACTTTTTTTTGGCATTATATATTTTCTATTTTAATTACTGTTTAGAAAATTCATCCCATTTTACCAACCACATTAACCACTATTACTTAGCCTTAACCCTAAGTAAGCATTATTGGAAATTTCTTACTGTTTATTGTATGCCATATACTCCTTTTCTAATGATTTTATTTGGCCATATTTTAATTGAAATTCTTTGAGTAATATTTTCAGAAGGGGTGTATGGAATGGTGTACTTTGGGTCCTTATTTTCATGAAAATGTGTCTATTTTTCCCATATAAGCTTGATTTAGTTGTTTTAGGGTTAGAGTCCTCCCTCAGAATTCTATAAACATTGCTCCTTTGACTTTTAGCATTTAATGTAGCAGATTAGAGGTCTAATTCCTGTTCGAAGATATTTTACTGGTTGGTAACCTTGTATTTCTTTCTGGAAATGTTGGCAATTCAGATATTTAACCAGAATAGATGTCTACACATCTAACATTTTGATTATTCCTGTCCTGATATCATATAGATCCTATAGATGTGGAGATTCAGAGATTTCTTAGGGAAACTTCCTATTTGTTTTATTACGTTTTTTCATTTTGATATATTGTTTGTCTTTTCCAGCAAAGGTAATTTTAGTTTTTATTTATTTTTCCAGTTTTATTGAGATATAATTGATATATAACAATGTAGACGTTTAAAATGTATAACATAATGATTTGATATATGTATGTATTGTGAAATGATCAACACGGAAAGTTTAGTTATCAATTGAGATATTGTTTTTCAACATATTGATTTATTTTGCAAGTGGATTTATAGCATAGTTATGGAATATAACAGCTGCTGCATTGTCGAATGGGAGGAATCAAAGTAACTAATAAAATTTATCAATAATTATATAAGTCCTGAGAAAAAAAATTGACAAGTGAAAGTAAATACATACATAAATGAAAACAACAGAATAAAGCACACATTCGAGTGGTGTTAGAAATGTCCGTGAGAATTTCTAGACTCTAATTTGAAACTTGCTACTTCATTTCAGGACCGGAAATTAACCAAAGCTGAGCAGCAGAGGTTCAAGGAAGAAGCAGAGATGTTAAAAGGTCTCCAACATCCCAATATAGTTCGATTTTATGATTCCTGGGAGTCTATATTAAAGGGAAAGAAATGTATCGTGTTGGTGACTGAACTTATGACATCAGGAACCTTAAAGACGTAAGTTGACCCTGATAGCACCAATGATATTTTATTTGCAAATAATTTTCAAGAGTCGTAAAAGTTGTTTGTAAAATAGCACTACTTGATTAAAGAATTTGTAGTGTTTGAATCTAGTGACTCTGTTTCAGGGCAAGTGGAAAAATTTAGGATGTTAAGTTTGTTAGAATATACAGTATTGAGAAATGAATATTTGTGGGCTAGCATAGAGTTTAAGAATTACAAATAATGTCATTTTGTAAAAATAATGAAAGATTGAGGGTGTGGCCAGGTTCACATATCTAGTGAACAATACTATATAATTATAATTTATTGTTTTATTTCTGACTACGTTTTTTCATTTGTTGGTATAATCACTTAATTATAATTATTAAATATTGGATATACTTTTCTGTTTCCTAGCATCTTTGCTCTAAAATTTTACATAGTTAACCTCTCTGGGGACCTTATGGAAATAGTTATTAGAAAGTAGAGAAGGGCTTTCTTTTTAAAATTGTGCTGCCCTTCCACAAGAGGTCACTCTGATTAGTTTTGAATTAGTTTCTGATTCTTGTTTTGAATTAAAAATGCTAGACTTGGTAGGATGTCTTCTCTAAGAATGAAGCCTTAGATTTAAAATTTTTTTCTGTAACAGATGATAGAAAACAACTCAGCACTGACAATCATAGTACATACAGTACCAGCTAACTTACATGATTTACCCTAATAGTGCTCGTATAATAAGCTAGATACACTTGTTTACATGTGGTCTTTTGTTTCTTTGTGTAGGTACTTAAAACGATTTAAAGTCATGAAACCAAAGGTCTTAAGGAGCTGGTGCAGGCAAATTTTAAAGGGGTTGCAGTTCTTGCACACTAGGACCCCTCCCATTATTCACCGGGATCTGAAGTGTGACAATATTTTCATCACGGGACCCACTGGATCTGTGAAGATTGGTGATCTAGGACTAGCCACCTTAATGCGAACATCATTTGCTAAGAGTGTCATTGGTGATTAACATTTTATAGTTTATTGTTTGGATAAAGAAGGATTTTAATTGTATATGTCTGGCTGGAATAGGGATCAGCAAACTATGGCCCATGAACCAAATCTGATCCCATTGTTTATTTTTGTAAATCAAAGTTTTATTGGAACACAGCTACATGCCCTTATTTACGTATTGACTATGGCTGCTTTTGCACTACAGTGACTGAGTTGAGTAGTTGTGACACAGATCATATAGACTGCAAAGCCTGAAATATTTACTGTCTGGTCCTTCACAGAGAAGTTTGCTTACTCCTCGTCTAGAATGTGAATTTGGTTTTATTTTATTTTGTTTATTTATTTATTTATTTTTAAATATTGTTTTTTCATTTTGAGAGAGAGAAAGAATGTGAGCAGGGGAGGGGCAGAGAGAGAAAGGGAGAGAGAGAATTCCAAGTAGTCTCTGTGCTGTTAGTACAGAGCTCAACATAGGGCTCAACCTCACAAACTGTGAGATCATGACCTGAGCTGAAATCAGGAGTAGGATGCTTAAGACTGAGCCACCCAGGTGTCTTGAATTTGCTTTTAAATATGGATTATATATTGACTGACTTCTGACACATCCTAGTGTATTTCTTTTGTAGGACATATTAAAGATTTAAGGTTTTGAAGACTTAAGAGGATTTACTAATTTAACTCAGAAAAATTTGTAAATAAAGGATTAGAAATAAAAACAAATTTTATTAATCATTATCTTGAGCATTACAAGTTGTACTTTACCAGTATGGAAAGTTAAGGAAATTCCTGAAGTACTTTATATAGATATAGCAAATATTCCTGTAACCTTTTTATTTATAAATTTAGTTTAGGGAGCAGAAATTAACCCAGGTAATCCATATGGCAAAGGGAATGTGATCTTGGTGGATAGATTTTTCTTTTTAATAAAAATGTGGATATGGTATTATTTTGTAGGAACTCCTGAGTTTATGGCCCCAGAGATGTATGAAGAGCACTATGATGAATCTGTAGATGTCTATGCTTTTGGAATGTGTATGCTGGAAATGGCTACTTCCGAGTACCCTTATTCAGAGTGCCAGAATGCAGCTCAAATATACCGTAAAGTAACTAGCGTAGGTATAACTTTATTCTTTTTTACTTCATAGATTGTCATGTTTCATGTTGAAGTTGGTAAAGTCAGCTTAAAACTAATTTTGGTTTTAGTTTAGTGCTATATAACAGTGCTAAATTTAACATAATTGTAATGAAACAAGCTTTATATTTATGCTATATGCCTGTACTTTATTGGGGTCACATAAAATGCTCTGTATTAGTACCTTTGAGTAAATTTATAGACATCATCTATATTCATTTGTTTGTATATAATTTTTAGATTTATTAGGTAGATACTGTGTTTTCAAAGCTGAGAATGAAGATTGACTAAATGGTTTTGAAGGTTTCTAGTTCTAAAAGCCTAATTATGAAAGGGCATTCAAGATATTGTTCAACAGCTACAGCATTTGATTCCCTGTTATAGGTAATTTTTTGCATTAGAAATTTCAAGGACTGTAAAGATGAATAAGAAGTGTTTGCTACCCACAGAGAGCTTGTTTAAATTCACAAATAGCTATAAAAATAAGAGGATAAGAGTATATATAGTAAGGGATGTAAGGTAGAAGCAAAGTCTTAGGATTGTTCAAAATTGGTCTATTTCATATCTACTTGGGTGACTCTAGAATAGGCTGTGAAAGAGATTGTTAGAGTGTTTCAAGTAACTAATACTAATGGGTACCACTTTTAAATGCATGCTGTATATTATATACCTTCATATTTAAAACCCTACAAGATGGTGCTATCTTCAGTTTATGAATGATAAGACTGAGAATCAGAGATTGTGACTGCCCAAGTTCACACAGCTACTAATAGTGATGGATTTTGACCTCAAATCTGGATGACTCTAGAAATAGATATGTAGGGAAACAACAAATAAAGCCAGTATCCAGAATGTGGGCCATTCTGTAGGACAAATGACCTAGTTTCTCCAACAAGTCAATTTCATGAAAGCAAAAAGGAGAGAGACTGTTAAAGAATATAAGAGACTTAAAGTAGTGGTGAGCTACTGTAAGTGAGCTAAATGTTTAACAACTGATTCTCTGAAAAAGAAAAAACACTGATTTCTAGCATTCGCTGATTTCCTTGGTGTTAAATATTCCCACCATGACTGATTTCAAGTCACTACTGTGACCTCACTGAATGCAGGGTTGGGAACAGTATACACAGTGGGACTCATTATATGGTATTTCCACCGTAAAGATATAATAAACAACCTCAAGAGCATAAATAATAGTAAAATGTAGTAAAATAATTAAGAAGTAGTGTTATCAGTGTTTATTGCCTTGGCTCTTGATAGAATTTATTTAATTGTAAGCTTATTTAACTTTTGTAAATGACTGTGTTTAAAAATCAACTTACAAAATTCTTGACAACGTAAGAATTGCCTCTTGTGGCATTGTATGAGCCAGCTCTAATGCACCGTATGTATACTGTGAGGACCTTGTTTGGATCCTGATTGAATAAACCAACTACAAAGAAGACATTATTTAGACAATTTGGAAAATTTGAGTGTGGACTGGGTTTTGGAAAATGTTAAGGAATTATTGGTAATTATTTTAGGTGGGATGATGACATGATATCTGTTAGAGGTATAAACTGGAGACTTTCTGAGCGAAAGACAATGATGCCTAGGATTTGCTTTAAAATATTTTAGGATAAAAAACGTATGGGTGTAGATACCTGAAACAAGGTTGACAAAATGTTGCTTGTTGAAGCTGGTGATGGTTACATGAGGCTTCCTATACTATTCTACTTTTTGAGTATGAAGATTTCTGCAACAAAGAGTCGAGAGAAGAGATACGGCTAGAATGTCATTTTAGTCTGAGTCCATACATTGTATGGCCACAAATAGAAAAGAGTTTGTACCTGGTTTTCTAAGTTGCAGCTTCCCAATTAATTTCACCCATGAGCAGAGAAAGGCAATAATTATTCAGGACTGGGGAATAGGTAAGAGATCAGTGGAAAAGTCAAAGAGGACTTTTTCTATAAGTAGAATGATGTGACACCATTTTTTGAATGGCGGCTTTATTATTTTATATTAAAGTCACAAAAATGCCATATCACAATTCACATTTCCATCTATATTAAAAGTTTCTTGAGTTTGACATCTAAATTAACTCCTTATCTCACCAGATTTATCTAGTATATGATACTGGGCTTTCTGATTCTGTATCCTGTGAAGTAGTGTGACAGACCCAGAACCAGGTTTTAGATTGCCTTATTCCATGACGATTATTCTGTGATATCTCTTTCTGCTTCTAGATTAATTTGGAGCTTTCTATTAAATGACTGTAATTATTATTTTTTTGAAATCTAAAACTCATAATTTAAGAGTAATAGAATGCAAAATAAGCAGATTCAGGCATCTAATATAGTTACAGAAATGTTTTGAATTGTCTAGACCTTACTAATTTGTTAATGAATTCCTAGAACCTGATAATTAGCTTGAGGTTCTCTCAATATTTTAATATTGCTTAATGATAAAAATAATATAGATTTCTCAAAAGTTTATATTTATATATGTGCGTATATATATTTTTTCATAATACATGTATATATTTTTTAATGTTTATTTTTGAGAGAGAGAGAGACACACAGAGCATGAGTGGGGGAGGGGCAGAGAGAGAGGGAGACACAGAATCTGAAGCAGGTTCCAGGCTCTGAGGCTGTGAGCACAGAGCCCGATGCGGGGCTCGAACCCATGAACTGTGAGATCATGACCTGAGCCGAAGTCGGATGCTTAACCGACTGAGCCACCCAGGCGCCCCTATACATACGTATATATTGATTGTTCATTGCTTGTAGCCTTTCTGGAAGACTCGTTTATTATAATTTGTTAATTGGGGTTATACTTGTATGTACATTTTGAGATCCAATTCTTTCTATACTTAATGGTTAAATACTTTGAGAACATTTCTAGTTTCTGTATAACATGAGCATATATATAATCACATAATTTATGTAACATCACCTCCGTTATTAGAAATTTAGATTGTTTATAAGTTTCCACTGTTACTTGTAGACTATTAGAGCTATGACAAAATCTTTGTCAAAAAACTATTAAACTTACACTGTATTCATGTGTTTATCTTATTTAAAGCTTGAATATTTTAATTTAGTGGTCAAAATTTATTATTTTAATAAGTGTCCTGTTAACTTGGGCTTTCAATTGCTTCTTTTGTGACTAGAAACCGTTTTCTTCTCCCAGGGCATAAAGCCGGCCAGTTTCAATAAAGTCACTGATCCCGAAGTGAAAGAAATCATTGAAGGATGTATTCGTCAAAACAAGTCAGAAAGGTGGGTACAAATGTAGCAAAATGACATACCTGATGGATACATTAAACTCTTATCTTGGACAGGGTCATTTTCTGACCTTTGAATAATACTGAGTATTACTTTTGAGTGGAACACAAACCATACTCTCTTGAGTGAAGTGTATCAGTGCATTTTGGACTTTGATATCATGTGTTGAGTTTTCCTTGAACTGAAATTTGGGTTTTGTTTCTGTGTGTTGTGGCAAATTTTCATCACCTTCAGCTATCACTTTAAGAGTCATTGGGGCCACCCAGTTTAACTTGTTTCTAACAGTTGATAGTAGAGAGCTTCTGCTGTGTCATCTTCAGGTAAGTACTCAAATGTTTTTTTATGAGAGCTTAAAAAAAAACTGGCCTTCAACTCACCGATGTTTTTTATTTATAGACCATATATCCTTTTGTCTTGATAATGGTAAAGTGGATAGGGCTATTTTTGTTCAAGAAGTAGTATTCAAGAGGGGTACCTGGGTGGCTCAGTTGGTTAAGCATCCGACTTTGGCTCAGGTCATGGTCTCACAGTCCATGGGTTCGAGCCTTGTGTCGGGCTCTGTGCTGACAGCTCAGAGCTTGGAGCCTGCTAAGGATTCTGTGTCTCCCTCTCTCTCTGCCCCTACCCCACTTGTGCTCTGTCTCAAAAAACAAAACAAAACAAAAAACATAAAAGAAGTAGCATCCTAGATTTATTTGCAACACAATTTCTGTTTTTTTTTATAGACACATCCCTTTAGTTTTAGCTTCTATTTCCCATTAATTTGAGCTTTGGACAGTTGCCAAGTTAAATCAGTAGGTTAATCTTTTGATTTTTTACCTCCTTATTGATTATGATTAATGAAAATGATAGGTCTTTATAGAAGTTATTTTCACCCAAATTTTATTGACTGTCCCCGTTTTTATTAGTTTTCTAAGTTTAGTGTTGTATGTCTGAGAATATATAAAGCCACTAAGGTAAAGCCTGTTTAATTATAGCTTTATTATGAAACATTATTGGTGTTTGTACCAACAGTTTATGTCTAAGTAGTTATATATTTTAATTATGATAAAATATACATAACTTAAGATTGACCATTTTAATCATTTTTAAGTATACAATTCAGTGGCATTAAGTACATTCACAACCACACAGCTTTGTATTTCCAGAACCTTTTCATCATCCCAAACAGAAACTCTGTACCTATTACATAGTACCTCTCCATTCCTTTTCCCCTTAACACCTAGTAAATTTATTCTACTTTCTGTCTCTATGAATTTGCTTATTCTAGGTACCTCATGCAAGTAGAATCATATAATAATTTGTCCTTTTGTGGCTGGTTATTTAACTTAGCATAGTGTTTTCAAAGTTGATCCATGTTGTAGCATGTATCAGAATGTCCTTTTTAAGGAAGAAACATACACACCACATTTTGTGTATCCATTAGTCTGTTGATGGACACTTGGGTTATTTCTGCCTTTTGGTTATGATGAATAGTGCTGTATGAATATTGGCGAATAAGTTTTTGTTTGAATCCCTGCTTTCAGTTCTCTTCAGTATATACCTAGGAGTGGAATTAGTGGATTATATGGTAATACTGTTTAATTCTTTGAAGAACCACCAGTTTTTTTCCACAGTGCCTGCACCATTTTGTATTCCCATATGGAACATGAAGGTTCCAATTTTTCGACATCCTCACCAACAGTTGTTATTTTCCATTTTTGATAATAGCCATCCTAATGGTTATGAAGTGGTATATCATCGTGGTTTGGATTTGCATTTTCCTAATGACTAATGATGTTGAGTATCTTTTCATGTGGTTATTGTCCATTTGTATATCTTCTTTGGAGGAGTGTGCATTCAAGTCCTTTGTCCTTTTTAAGCTTAGGTTGTTAATTTTTTTGTTGTGGCTGTTTTTAAGTTGTAAGAATTTAGGCATACTTTTAAAAATTTTTTTATTTTTAAAAATATTTTTAATGTTTATTTATTTTTGAGAGAGAGAGAGAGAGTGCGTGCGAACAAGTGGGGAGGGACCAAGTGAGAGGGAGATATAGAATCCAAAGCAAGCTCCAGGCTTCAAGCTGTTAGCACATAGCCTGACGTGGACCTCGAACCCATGAACCAAGAGATCATGACCTGAGCCGAAGTTGGACTCTTAACCAACCGAGCCACCCAGGCGCCCCGAGGCATACTTTTTTTTAAATGTGTCTGAAAATACAGTTGATCCTTGAACAACAAACAGTACAGTACTGTAAATATATTTTCTCTTCCTTATGGTTTTATTAATAATATTTTCCTTAGCTTTATTGTGAAAATACAGTATGTAATACATATAACCTACAAAATATATGTTAACTGTTTATGTTACTGGGAAGAACTATTAATAGTTTACTATTAATGGTACATATAACCTACAAAATATATGTTAACTGTTTATGTTACTGGAAAGAACTATTAATAGTTTACTATTAATGGTTAGGTTTTGGGGGAGTTAAAAGTTAGACACAGATTTTTAACTGAGGTTGGCACCCTAAGCCCCCATAGTGTTCAAGGGTCAGTTGTACTATGTTGAAGTAGCCATTTTAGTTTGGATTATGATTATTGCTTTCACGGCATTTTCATTGTGAACTGTTATCAGAGTACATTGGAATATTCAGAAGTGTTCATAGCATATTAGTGTATTAGAAAGAGCATAGGCTTCTACATTAGACTAAGATTCAAATGTGAATTCACAAATGTGGATCACACCAGTGTGATCTTGAGTAAGTTACTTAACTGTTCCTCAAAACAGATATTATTTTGGTGATTAAAAAGATAATGCATATAAAATATCCAGCATAGTAACAAGTATCTAATGGTATCTTTTGATGCTATTACTATAATTATTCCTTAGTAAAAATGCCTAGACAAAATTTTCATTGAGAGGCAGAAGGCTTTAACTTTGTTGTGCCTTGTTAAACACATCTCACCTTAGCCTTAAACTAATTAGTATGAGGACGCTTCTTTTTATAACACTCTCTTAGTTAAGTATTTGTCTCGATCACTAAAATGATCAGAAGGGTTGAAAATCTTCAACTTACAGGATATCATGCTATTAATGTATTTGTTTTAAGTAGTATAAAAGAGGTTTTCTACATAGACATTAATTTTAGCTCTGTCTAAGCTGTAATATCGATACATTAGATATCATATATCTGGTTTAGAAGTTGGTCAAAGCAAAGGAAATTAACTGCCCTCAGCTTGTAAAAGAATCTTTCGAACTCCTGTCCTTTTTTTTTTTTTTCTCTTCAGAGATGGTTAATTCCTAGTATTAGGTTAGAGGCATGTCTACTCTATGTATAGTTTGGCCTAAATACTAGACTTAAATATTTGAAGAAAACTATGGGACTTTGCAGAAGAACTAAATTAGTTTCATTCATGGCATTCTCTAAAGAGAATTGTTGTTGGATTATTGTTAATGGAATCAATGGCTTCTATTTATAACATTTGTAAAAGTTTGAATTTATGGTTTACTTTAGAGTTTATATATCTGGAAGTTTTTAGTTGCCTTTGCTGACAGTCTGTTGTTTGAGTTTTATTAACTTAAGCCAGTTAGGGAAACTAGTCACTCTACCCAACATAAACTGTAGCATTAGTTCAATTCTCTAGGCACAGTATCTAGATATGTTGCTGGCAATAACCTTTAATTAAGGTGATTTAATTGCATGTTAGGTGGGATTTCTTTGCATTCTTGGTAATAAGTTGGATATGAGATTTGGTTTTTAACAAAGAAGGTTAATGGTTTAATTAATGGAAATTTTAAAATAAGATTGTTACTTTGATGTAATTAATATTTACTAATTACGGGTTCTATATCTTATTTATGATTGGAAAAATTGATAATGAGATATGTATTTTGTTTATTAGGTTGTCTATCAGGGACCTATTAAACCACGCATTTTTTGCTGAGGATACAGGATTGAGGGTGGAGTTAGCAGAGGAAGATGACTGCTCTAATTCGTCCCTGGCTTTAAGACTCTGGGTTGAAGACCCTAAAAAATTGAAAGGCAAGCACAAAGACAATGAAGCTATTGAATTCAGTTTCAATTTAGAAACAGATACATCTGAGGAAGTAGCATATGAAATGGTAAGTGAATCCTACCACTATTCTCTGCACCTCTCCCTATGCTGCCCTTTATAGTATCAGGATCTATTGATTCTTTTCTCCTTATTGCTTTCTTTCTTCTCGTTTCCTCCTTTTCTTTATTTAAATTATTTTATTGTGAAATGTAGCTTTATAGAAGAGTATATTAAATTTGTATGTAGAGTATAAAGAATAATAAAATACTACTTTTATTAAGAAATAGAACACAACTGATACCTTAGACGCCACCTGTATGCCCTTCCCAGTTGTATTCCCTTCCCTAATCACCACAGATAATATCTACCCTGACTTTTGTGTTACTCATTCATTTTTCATTATAGTTTATCTAAGTAATATATTGTTTTGTTTTAAAAACCTGAGTGGCAAGCCCACATGTAGCTGATTACTAAAGTTACTATTAGGTGAAGATGCTCAGGAGAGCCAACTGAACAGAGTCTCTCAGTCATAGTCTGGCTTCAGTTTCCCTAAGCATTTGTAACAGGGGAAGTCAACAGGTGAGGTCATGATTGAATTCAGGGAAATACACACGTGACTCATCAGTCAGGTTACTAGTGGGGTGTTGTATGGACCAGAAATTAGTTGTCTGGTAACAATATGGTTTGATGGGGAATGGGCCTCTCTGACTTCTCTACTTCTAATATTCTCATGATCCCTCTCCCCACAGAGCAGATGACAGGAGGGAATTTCTGTGGGGTTGAATGTGTGTCCACACCTGATCCAGGCTGCTTACAGTGCTTGGAGGGAAGGCATCCAGGAGCTTTGGCAACACATGGTCAAATTAGCCAAGTACAGATAGTCTGAGCCAGGTTAACCTGGGCATCCTGTCTTTGGGTGAAAAAGAGGGATGGAACATTGACAGTGGGCATCTTGGAGATGATAGCCTTTAACATGTCTATTTTTATAGTCCTCCTGTTCTGATCTGGAATGATTACGTTGGACATCTGGTGGACAACTATTGTCCTGATATTTCTCTTTACTATCTTTCTAGACTTCTCTTCCTCTCCTCTGTTGGGCTTCATGTTTCCTAAATCTCATGTCTTTTTCTTTCTTGCCTTACCCTATTGTTTTAGTGGCACACTTCCTCTACCTGCTTCTTAAAGGGTATGAGAGGTAAATTCTTTTAGACTCGCATGTGTGAAAATATTTTTATTCTATATTCATATTTAATTGGCTGGCTATGGCATTTTAGGTTGCATTTAAAAAATTTTTAGACTCCTTGTTCCATGCTTTTTTCGCTTTCAGTATTGATATTGAGAAATACAGAGTTCTATTTTCAGAATCTTTTGCATGTGATCCATTTTTTGCTCTCTGGAAGTTTGTAATAGTTTCTATTTCTTTTTTGGTATTCTAAAATTTCACAGCGATGTGTCTTGATTTGGGTCTATTTTCATCCACTTTGTTGGATCAGTGGACCCTTCCAATCTGTCAACTCATATCCTTCAGTTTCTGGGAAATTTCTTGAAGCATTTCATTGATGATTTCTTCCCCATTGTTTTGTTTCAGAGCTGTTATCATTTGGATATTGGACCTTTTGGACTAATTCTCCACTGTTCTTTCTTTTCTATTTTCCATCTTTATTGTCTTTTTATTGTCCTTTATGGCAGATATTATCAACTTTATCTTCTAACCCATTGAGTTTTTAATTTCTGTTATCATGGTTTTAATTTTAAGAGTTCCTTTTCACTTTTTGGTCTGTTCCTTCTTTAGAGTAAACATCTGTTCTTTGTTTTGTGGAAGAAATATTATTGCACTTCTCTGTAACATTTGTAAAAAGAGTGTTTCTGACTTTTTTTCTCCCTGTATAGTCTCTTGTCTCCAAATTGGTGTTTTACCTTTGTTGGTTTTATGCTTCTTGTTAGAGGCTTTGCTCATATTTCTAGTAATTCTTGATTAACTGCTCATGATTAATAGACTATAGGAGACTATATTTGTTTTCTATTTCTGTGTAGCAAATTACCACAAATTTAGTGGCTTAAAGCAGCACTCATTTATTACTTCTGTTCTGGAGGTCAAAAGTCCTAGTGGGCTTCACTGGATTCTCTGCTTAGGATCTCACAGGCTGAAATCAAGGTATTGGTGGCCTGGGCTCTTATCTGGAGGCTCTGGGAGTGTATCTGCTTTTGAGTCGTTGGCAGAATTCAACTCTGTATAGTTGTAAGACTGAGGCCTCAGTTTCCTTGCTGGCTGTTAGCTGGTGGTCACTTCCCACTCCTGGAGGCTGCTTTTCAGCCCCTTCATGTGTCCCCACTCCATCTTCAAAGTCAGCAATGACATGTTGAATCCTTAGTCACCACATGGTAAAAGGCTCACCCAGATAATCTCCCTATTTTAAGGTCACCTCTTCATAGCAAAATAATGGGAGTGATCTCTCATCATATTCATAGGTTTGAGGATTAGTATGGGACATCTTTGAGGGGCCATAATTTTGTCTACCACAGAAACTTATAAGCCCATGTGATTGCTTGTATCAGACTTGTTAACATTGACCTTGACTATAGGATATCTGGGTGGGCCTTTAATTAAGGAATCTCTGACGTCAGTATTTGTAGGTCTGTCTTCTTGGATTGGTCAGAATCTGACCTAGAAAATCATCTTTCAATGTCGTTCCTGAAGGGTAGGGAGTGGGTTACTGGTATTTTGGTAGCCAAATTGGGGAAAAGGCTGCGTATGGCATTCAGTGTGCATATTGTCATTTAATCTTGTTTTCTACATAGTAGCCTTACCGTCAACTGTGCCTGGTGTTCCATAGTCCAGAGATCCTCTCTTACCCTCTCTAGAGAACAAAACTCCAGACTTCTTGGGTAGGGGAGAAGCAATTACCCAAAGGTGTGGAACGGAAGAAGGGACACAGGGATCCAAATATTTAAGTGCTTCTCACACCAATGCCAGAACAGGTATTGCCAGTTCCTGTGCCTTGTGAATATTTTTCAGTATAATTGATAATGATTCTCAGGTTTCCCTAGTTCACCTTTTTCAGGTCTTCTAGGTCACTTATTCTGTTTTCCACATTCTGGAGTGTCCAAAATGTTGTTGCTGTTGTCTTTCTCTTCTTCTCCCTGTACTTGTGGATTTGGAACTTAAACATCTATTTAGTATGGGGATTTTTTAGAGTGTTTGGAGGGAGTGAAATTAAATATATGGATTCCATCTAACATTTTAATCATCTTTCAACTACTACGAAATTTTCCTGAGTTTGCATACCCCCAAGGCATACTTTAAAAAACAGATTGTAGGACTCAGAATGATATGCCATGCCACCTCCTCAAGTCATCTTTCTGTTCCTCAGCCCTGCTTTTCTCAGACAGCAAGCCCTTAACTTCTCTCACTCTTCTAGCACCTGGTAAGATGTAATACTTTGCTGTGAGCAGATTTCCCTTTGCCCGGAGTGTGGGTCTCTAAACTTCATCCCCACTTCCCTTAATAGCCAGCAAGTTCCTTTTTTTTTTTTTTTTGTTCTAATTCAAGTCAGAGTTTACCTTCTTCTGTGATACTTGCTCATCTTTTTCCTTTAGGGCTTTTACATCAGCTCATTTCTACCTTATTTTAAGCTAAATTTGTACCACCTTACCACCAGATTGTGTGTTCATACAGGACAAAGGACCGATGTTTCTTTCAGAGCTGTTATCATTTGGATATTGGAACTTATATGTCTCTGGAGTCCAGTACTGGGCACATTGTAGGCACTTAATGTTGTTGAATGAAGAAACCTTTTAATCGTTCGCAAACCTTAATGATAATCATAAATTAACTGTAATAAGACTGCATGTACTGAAACATCAAGTTATTTGTTTGTTTTGGTTAAAGCCAGAATTCTTTTAACAGTGCTTGGTAGTGGTATTGTTTTTCTTAATGCTGATTAAAGGCTCTGCATTTATGTATGTCTGATTAAGAAAGAACATAGAAGGGGTGCCTGGGTGGCTCAGTTGGTTGGGTGTCTGACTTCAGCTCAGGTCATGATCTTGCAGTTTGTGAGTTTGAGCCCTGCGTCGGGCTCTGTGCTGACAGCCTGGAGCCTGCTTCTGATTCTGTGTCTCCTTCTCTCTCTGCCCCTCTCCCCGCTCGTGCTCCATCTCTCTCTTTCTCTCACAAATAAATAAAAATTAAAAAGAAAGAACATAGATGTACATCAAAAAATATTGAGGGTTGCCTGGGTGTCTCAGTCATTAAAGTGTCCCACTCTTGGATCTGCTCAGGTCATGATCACATGGGTTCGTGAGTTCGAGCCCTACATCAGGCTCTGCACTGACAGTGTGGATCCTGCTTGGGATTTTCCCTCTCTCCCTCTCTCTCTGCCCCTCCCTTGCTCACATGCACTCTCTTTCCCCGTCTACCTTTCAACATAAACTTTGTACAAAAAATCAGTGAATTACTATGATACACACCTGAAACTATGTCAATTATATTGAATTGAAATAGAAAAGAAAACATGTAAACAAATTTACTGTTATTTAATGGCATTTGCAATTTGGGAGCCCGAAATTACTGCTAGTAAAAAAAAAAAGTTAAAATCTTAAATGTTAAAGATGTAGTTTGCTTATTAAGTTTTGTTCGTAGGTCAAGTCAGGATTCTTCCATGAAAGCGACTCCAAAGCTGTTGCTAAGTCCATTAGAGACCGGATCACCCTGATAAAGAAGACAAGGGAGAAGAAACCAGCTGGATGTTTGGAAGAACGCAGGGATTCCCAGTGCAAGTCTGTGGGGAGTGTACTTCCTCAGCACCAGAATACAACTTTGTCCCCTGCTCCTGCTCAGAACACCGGGGCTGAATGTGAAGAAACTGAAGTTGATCAACATGTTCGACAACAGCTTCTACAAAGAAAACCAAAGCAGCACTGCTCCTCTGTTACAGGTGACAGTCATAATTTATAAAAGCAAACAGAGGCGCCTGGTTGGCTCAGTCAGTTGAGCTTCCGATTTCGGCTCAGGTCATGGTCTTGCGGTCTGTGAGTTTGAGCCCTGCATCGGGCTCTGTGCTGACAGCTCAGAGCCTGGAGCCTGCTTCGGATTCTGTGTCTCCCTCTCTCTCTGCCCCTCCCCCACTCATGCCCTGTCTCTCTCTGTCTCAAAAATAAATAAACATTAAAAAACAAATTAAAAAAACAAACAAACAAACATGTAATTGTATTCCCTTCTCTTGAAATAATACTTTTGTACTTTTCAAAGCATTCTGTTAACCATCATTTCATCAGTTCTTTTACAAACTCCCTGAAATGGACAAGCCAGCTAATTCTCTTATTTTAAAATTAAGAAACTGTTTTGTTACATGACTTGTCCAAGGTGCTAATTAAATAAGGGTTATAATCTTTTTACCATTTTTAAAGGTCTAATGTAAATCTTTAAATGAATAAAATTCGGAACTAAAGGAAAAATTTATTCTTCAAGGAGGAATTTTCTAGACTTTAAGATCCTTTGTTTTATTTTTTTATTTTTTTTTAATAATTTATTTTCAAATTGGTTTCCATATAACACCAAGTGCTCATCCCAACAAGTGCCCTCCTCAATGCCCGTCACCCACTCTCCCCTCTCCCCTCTCCCATACCCCCCTCACCCTCAGTTTGTTCTTAATCTTTGAGAGTCTCTTATGTTTTGTCTCCCTCCCTCTCTGTGGCTTTTTTTTCCCCCTCTTCCCCTCATATACATGAAATGGCCAGCAAATGCAGTTGATTTTTATGTGATTCTTTGTTTTTAGGTTTGCTTTGCTAAGGTATTTTTAGTTATACCATAGTGTCAGCATGGAGCGTTGACATGATGCTTTTCAGTTAATTGTGTAGTGTACATGTTTTATTTCAAGTTGTCTCAGGTTGTCAGAGTAAAAGAAAATATAAAACACTTATTATTTCCCATGTCATCGAGACCTTGTGCTTCAAGTTTTTCCTTCTACTTATTGCTTATTTTCTTTGTCATAGGTGACAATTTGTCTGAGGCAGGAGTTGGATCTTCTATACACTCAGATACTTCAAATCCTCCCAGTGTGGCCTATTGCTCAGACCAGAAGATGGGCTCTCAGGTGGTTTCCAACATCCCACAGGCTGAAATAAATGTTGCAGGGATGATTTATCCATCCCAGCAGCGAGTAGGACATTACCAGCAGATTTCAGGGGTAAAGTGTACTATTATATTTTTAAAGATGTAATCCATATATTTACTGTAAATGGGAGAGTTCATCTTTAACATATTTTTTTCTTACTTAACAGTTGCAACAGCAGCCAAAGCTGAGTCAGCCCCACATTTTGCCTTTGGTTCAAGGTCAGTCCACTGTTTTGCCTGTACATGTCCTTGGACCTCCAGTTGTCTCACAACCTCAGGTTTCCCCATTAACTGTCCAGAAGGTCTCACAGGTAAAGGTAAGGTATATTTTAGAGGTTCTTTATTCCGTTAAATGTATTTAAACACTGCCTCCATTTTCTCACATGCAAAGGCTCTTTTTTATAAGTTCATTATAATTTACAGAAAAGTCATTGAAAGTTAAAAGTTGTTTATGATTGAAGTATGCCTAACATTGTGAAACTAGAATCTTGAGACACTGCTTGTATAATTGGAAAAGAAACTGAAGACACCATATATGGATAAACAAATTTATTTAGAACTCAGGTCTCTTGCTCTCGGTGATGATGGTTTTTTCTTTGTATTGGAGTTTTCTAGCCTGGTTTGAAGGTGGAGGGATGTCTTTTGTAGTTAATTAGAAATAATATTTTGTAAACTTAAAATCTTTGGCAATTTCATCTAAATTCGTGGCTTTTTGAAAAATTTTAATTCCAGTGTAGTTAAACATATAGTGTAATATTAGTTTTAGGTATACAATATAGTGATCCCACACTTGCATGCATCACCCTGTGCTCATCACAAGTGATCGCCTTAATCCCCTTCACCTATTTCACCCATCTCCCCCCAACTGCCTTCTGGTAACCAGAAGGGTTTGTTCTCTGTAGTTAAGAGTCTGTTTTCTTAGCTTGTTTTTTTTTCTTTGTTCATTCATGTTGTTTCTTACATTCCACGTATGAGTGGAATCATATGGTATTTGTCTTTCTCTGACTGACTTATTTTACTTAGTATTATACCCTCTAGATCCATTCATGTTGTCGTAAACAGCAAGATTTCATTCTTTATTATGGCCAAATCATATTCCATTTTGTATGTGTGTATCTATATATCCACACACACACACACACACACACACACACACACACACACACACATGCACACACACACATATACACATACATGCATACATACTACATCTTTATCCATTCATCTCTCGATGGACACTTGGGTTGCTTCCATAATTTGGCTATTGTAGTAAGTGTTGCTATAAACATCAGAGTGCATATATCTTTTTGAATTCGTGTTTTTTGTATTCTTTAGGGGGAAATACCCAGTAGTGGAATTGCTAGGTCATATGATAGTTCTATTTTTAATTTTTTGAGGAAGCTCCATACTGTTTTTAGAGTGGCTGCACCAGTTTGCATTCCCATCAGCAGTGTCAGGGGATTCATTTTTCTCCACATCCTTGCCAACACTTGTTATTTATTGTGTTTTTGGTTTTAGCCATTCTGACAGGTTTGAGGTGATATCTCATTGTGGTTTTGACTTGCATTTTCCTGATGATGAGTGATGTTAATCATCTTTTCATGTGTCTGTTGGCCATCTGTATGTCTTCTTTGGAGAAATGTCTGCTCATGTCTTCTGCCCATTTTTAATTGGATTATTTGTGTGTTTTGGTGTTGAGTTGTATAAGATCTTTATATATTTTGTATACTGACAGTTTATTAGATCTTGGCTTTTTTGATTCATGTTTATTTCTATAGGAGAAATAAGTGTTTTTGGTTTTTTGACTCTCAAAGTCAGCATTATTCATTTCTGACAAGGAGTAAACAGTGTTTGTAAGAGTTCATAGATTGACTATTCTGGTTCCCTAGGTTATGAACTCTGGACACATGGTTCAGCTTTTCCTTGCCATCACTGCATTTTCTTTTCTCAACCTCACCAACCACTACGTGTGCCTTATTTTTTGGGGAATGAGATGGTCTGAGCTCCTAGACATTCTTTGTATATGACTCACTTAGCAGCTGGTGCATCTGTTTCTTTTAAGAGATTGATATATATTAAGTCACAGTTCACCAGTTTTTAATGACTACCATTTCTGTGTAAGTAATATAAAATATAATATGGTTCATACCCTCAAAGAGTTCACAGTCTTGTAGGAGAAAGCATACACATACTTAACAAATGCCCGATGTATTTAAAACCTGCTGGCAGTAAATTTAATCTGATAGAGTTGACAATACCTTGTATTTGGCTAGTTTTTGTAGGTAACATGGTACATATTTATAATTGAGCTCTTGTGGTTTGATTTGTCTCTTTCTAAGACTTTCATGCCAAGTATGTTGAATGGATGCTTAAATTAACTTAGGTTCAACCACATATGTATGCAGATATGGGTATTTTACTTTTTTTAAAATTTTTAATGTTTATTTATTTTCAAGAGAGAGAGACAGAATGTGAGCGAGAGAGAGAGAGAGGGAGACACAGAATCCGAATCAGGCTCCAGGCTCTGAGATGCCAGCACAGAGCCTGATGCGGGGCTTGAACTCATAGGCTGTGAGATCATGACTTGAGCCAAAGTTGGACGCTCAACCGACCGAGCCACCCAGGCGCCCCAGATATGTGTATTTTAAAATGTGTTCCAAAATTTTTTCAAGTTTCAAAAATTAGTATGAGTGTTATTTACCTATTTAAAAATAAAGCCTATGAAGTTATAAAGAATACCATTAAAATCACCTGTTATTCTCCAGCTAAAGACAACTTATTGTTTATATTTGTCAGTAGAGCCTCTAGATTTGTCTTTTTTTTCCTATATTATACATATATAATTTTGTTTATATATATATATATTTATCACATACATGCTATTTTTTAGTCTTTTTCCTACCATATATAGAAGCCACATAAGCAAGCACTTTGACTATTGATATCTTTTTATGAACGTGGTGGTTCAAGTTCTAGGAATTACTGCATCCATCCTATATTCATTCAGCCAACTCTCTTCTCTTTGGAGAGCTTCTGTGTTCATTTTAGCTATGATATTGAAATCCTTTTGAGGTTTTTCTTGGAACTTCCAGTGTCTAGTGTGTGAAGGTTTTAGATTCAGTTACTCTGAATCTCTGCCAGGTCTTGAATGAGTTATGTAGCAAGTGCAATAAATGAGAAGTCACGAGCAATATATTATTGGCACTGGTCTCAATCCCTTAGTGTATTCAACTAGCATTTACTCATGGTATTAAAGATTTTTATAGGACTAATATTATACCTAACACCTTGTTGCTGGCTTGCTGAAATTTTAGAACATAACCGTTATTTTTATCTATCATTTTGTCTGGGACAGTCCCATTAAAATAGGCATGGTATATGCATTTATAATTTGAATTTTCCTTGCACCAGAACCAGGAACTGCAGCTGACCTTTGGAACAGATGGACAAACTTTAGCCCAACCTATGACTTTACACTTATCAGTTACTGGAGTTCCACAACTAGTCTTTTCTGCAGTTTCTCCTCAGACATTGTCTGCTTCATGAAAGATTTCCCAGAATCCAACAATTGGTCTTCAGCTTGAGCGTAGCCCTAGAAATGGGAATCAGGCAGTAACCAAATCACCAGATGCTAACGACTTCTAATTTCTTGTCTTTCTTTCTTTCTTTTTTTTTTCTTGAGAGAGAGAGAGAGAGAGAAAGGGAGAGAGAGTGCGTGCATGAGAGGGAGGGGCAGAGGAAGAGAGAATCCCAAGCAGGTTCCATGCCCAGTGTGGAGCCCCACACAGGGCTCAGTTTCACAACTGTGAGATCATGACTTGAGCTGAGATCAAGAGTTGGACGCTTAACCAATTGAACCACCCAGGCACCCCTAGAATTCTAGTTTATTATTGGTTAATTGTTCTCAAGCGTTGTCAAATAATTCTGCATAATACATGAGCTGCTGGTACAGCTCATCTCCCTTCTGATTCCACTGGGGGGCATTCAGTGGCCAGTCTAGCCTTTCCAAAAGATATATTTAGTACCCCACCCATACCCAGTAGTACATCAGGAGTCTTGGAGACTCTAGGTTCTTCAGTGCCACAAAGCCAGACTGTGCATTTGAAGAAACATTGTTTCTAAACCTCTAGTCAACAGCAGCCATTAATTTTACAACCTAAGATGATGGCATCACTACAAAAAATTGTTCAGTGGGATTGTATTCTGAGAGTGTCTGAAGTTCGTGTAAGTTAGCAGCAGTCAAAAGGTGGTATTAAAAGTATGTTTCAACAGTCTGTGGAATGACCCTCTTAACTCTGTTCAATACACGTATCCAGGACCACCTGCAGAACTGCCATCCTTCTCATTGAAGGCTCCTGGGCAGCTGCCATTTGTGATACGTCCCTAGAACAAGCTTCTTGCCTATCATAGCCAATTTGCCCAATCCAGGCTATAGCACAGCCTGTTGATTCACTACCAGCCCCAGAGTATCTTCTTTATACTGTACAACCACTAGGCTCACAGTCAACACATTCTTTTTTTTAAAACAATTATTTGCTTTTATTTTCTTTAGAATACATCATTCGAATTATGTATTCTTTTTTAAAAAATGATTTATTTTCACATTGGTTTCCATATAACACCCAGTGCTCATCCCAACAAGTGCCCTCCTCAATGCCCATCACCCACTCTCTTCCCTCCCACACCCCCCTCACCCTCAGTTTGTTCTTAGTCTTTGAGAGTCTCTTACATTTTGTCTCCATCCCTCTCTGTGGCTTTTCTCTTTTCCCCTCTTCCCCTCCCCCATGATTTTCTGCTAAGTCTCTCAAAATCCACCTATGCGTGGAAACATATGGTATCTGTCTTTTTCTGACTGACTGACTTCACTTAGCCTAATACCTTCCAGTTCCATCCACGTTTCTACACATGGCCAGATTTCATTCTTTCTCATTGCCACGTAGTATTCCATTGTGTATATGTACCACATCTTCTTTATCCATTTGTCAGTTGATGGCCACTTAGTCTCTTTCCATTATTTGGCTATTGTCAAAAGTGCTGTTATGAACATTGGGGTACACGTGCCCCTATGCATCAGCACTCCTGTATCTCTTGGGTAGATTCCCAGCAGTGCTATTGCTGGGTCATAGGGTAGCTCTATTTTCATTTTTTTGAGGAACCTCCACACCGTTTTCCAGAGTGGCTGCACTAGTTTGCATTCCCACCAACAGTGTAGGAGGGTGCCTGCTTCTCCACATCCCCGCCAGCATCTATAGTTTCCTGATTTATTCATTTTAGCCACTCGAACCAGTGTAAGGTGGTAGTGTGGTTTTGATTTGTGTTTCCCTGATGATGAGTGACTTTGAGCATCATTTCATGTGTCTGTTGGCCATCTGAATGTCCTCTTTGGAGAAGTGTCTATTCATATCTTCTGCCCATTTCTTCACTGGATTATTTGTTTTTCGGGTGTGGAGTTTGGTAAGTTCTTTATAGATTCTAGATACTAGTCCTTTCTCCAATATGTCATTTGCAATTATCCTTTCCCATTCCGTCGGTACAGTCAACCCATTCTGTGCATACATCTTATCCAGTCCCACCTGTGGTACAGTCCTCTTATTTGGCCCCAGCCCAAGGGCAGCCTGCTTTTCCAGTTCAATCTCAGGTTTTGTCAGCTTTTCCAGACCAACCAGCATATATGATCCAAGCAGCTTACTCTGTGCAGTCTATAGAACAGTTTGTTTACTGGGCACTGCCTCTTGAGCATGCTTATTATTCAGCACAAACTGGTTACACGATCTAGACAACTGAACAGGCAACCTACATAACCCAGCAAGTATACACAGTAAACCCTACTGATAACAAGCACATACATATTGCAAACTCTGCAGATCAGAAGTTACACTCAGTACCACCTTATGTAGTACAGACTTCTGATGAATAAGTCTATTTAACACAACCTAAGGTGGTAATTCTTCAAAGTTGGAGCAAAAGACATTTTTAACATTAATCTTAATGTCCAGTACTAAGCTCCATCACAAGCAGATGTCGGTTTTAAAAACCAGCAGCTAAAAGCCCAGTCAATTAGCATTACATCTCAGAGGGCCATGGAAGGACAGCTTCAACACCCTATGCAGATGTCTTTCATTCAACAGGCCCAGATCCAGCCCCCACACTTTATCTACACAGCTTTCATGATCATATTTAATACCAAGCCAGGTTTTTCATTCAGTTTTCATTCAGCATCAGCAGATGACTCATTCATCTTATAGAGATACACAGAAAAGCCATCAGTTGTCTACTCAAGAAGGTCCTGTAAATCAAGAGCAGTCTTTGGGTAGCTACCACCCTCCTTTCTAGCAACAGTTACCTCATTCACAGGCACCTAACCAAGTTCAGCCATTACCAGGTATGTCAAAAGCCATTATAAACATGGTATGGATTATACCTCCTTTGCAAGAAAACTTGCAATGGAAGGATACATAATGCAGCCTTTAAAGCAGTCTCAAGTGCTTCAGCATTAGCAAACATTTCTCCTGAAGAAAACCCTAGTGCAGCACCAGCCAGCATGCATTCAGCAGCAGTCTGCTGTCCAGCCACAGTTGACCATCTTCTGACTGAACACTTGTTTTCGGGTCAGCAGAGACAAAATTACAACAGAAGGCTGTCTGTCAAAGCTCTGGGGTAGCTCTTTCAAATCAGCCACCTTCTGTTCATCTATAAACATTTAGTATTTCAGTACAGGCTTGTACTGTCTTTCAGAGCATTCCTATGTTATAGACACAGCATTTGCAAAGCCAAAAAATTCCAAAGGTAGATCTTCCTGGGGTAAAAATATAGATAATTGTGATTTTTCTGTGATGTTGGAGGATCAGGGAGACAGTGAGCTAGGTAGACATGGCATTGGACAGGAAGTCACAGTCTCCATTCCTGGGTCTTTTCCTTACTCAGTGTATGGCCTTGACTCAAGTCTCTTTGGGGTTTCCTCATCTGTAAAGTTGGAGGGGTTAAACCAGATGATGATAACAAAATAATATTTGAGCACCTACTTGGGATATATCTGAAAAAACACAAAAATCCTTTCTGTCATTGACTTTTGTTTCTTAATGTGGGGAGACTGTCAATATCCTTAATAAAAAGTAAATTTATAATATGGTCCCAGGGACTGGGGGAAATGTGGAGCAGGGTTAGGAGGAAAATGGATTGTAATTTTAAATAAGGTAGTGGTCAGGGTAGGCCTCATTGAGAAGGTAACATTCGAGCAAACATTTGAAGGAGTTGAAGTAGCCCACAGTGCACATTTGAGGCAGAGGAAATAAGCAGTGCAAAGGCCCTGGGGAAGAAGAGTGTCTGGCATGTTTGAAGAACAGCAAGGAGGCCAGTTAATTTTAAAATGTTAGGAGCCTATGATTATCTTATTATTCCACATTTAGAATAAAGCATTTGCCTTTATGAGATGATAATAATGAGCACTATTAAGTGATTCCTAGGTGCCAAATACTGTCTTAATGGTTTTACATGTACTATCCTCACAGCAAGTGTATGAATTGTAGCTATCATTACTTCTGTTTTATAGGTAAGGAAATTGAGGTTCAGAGAGGGTACAGGAGGATCAGGATTTGAACCCAAACTATTTGGCTGCAAAGGTTGTGCCCTTAATCATTACACCCACCAGCCAGCCTCTTTGTAAGATAGCATCCTCCCTGCCAGAATGGGAGAAGATGGGCTTGATGACTTCAATGAGATTTAGTTAACTCAGGGGATTGATTGAATTAATTATAGAAAGAAATTGATAATCAAGTTTATTTTCATTTTTTTGGCTCTTTTATTCTGCTTTAGATAACTCTAAAGACTCTGAGTTTATTGAGTTTGGCTAATAAAATGCTTTGAGGTCCTTAGATAAAAGATGTACTGTCCTGTAAGAATTTTCTAGTGATGGTATATTACTATTCCAAACAGCTATTATCTCAAGTACTGTGTATTTTATAAAATTCCCTCTTCATAAAGGGCATAAATTACAGTGAATTCCAGTGTGTGCAAGCTGACTCCTAACAGAAACAATCAAGGATTAATAAAGATCTTTGCAGTTGATGGTTCTTCAGACAAAGCATGCTAATTCTTGGGTTATTTCTTTAGAATAAAGTTCATTATGAAATATTTTGGAGTGGATGTTCATTTCTGTAGGCATGTGCTGTATACTTTCCTTACCTAATTACAAAAAATTCCCCAACATTTTATTAAGAAAAATTTCAAAGATAACAGAAAAGTTGAAAAATTGTAAAATGAATACCCTTATACCTACCAATTAGATTCTACAGTTAACTTTTGCTGTATTTGCTCAGTTACATATCCATCCCTTTATTCACTTACCAATCCATCTCGTTTTTCTGGCACATTTCAAAATTAAAGTTGTTGACATCAGTATACTTCATAAATACTTTGGCATTCATATCATTGGCTAGAACTCAGTATTAATTTTTTTAGTTTTTATGCAGTGAAATGCATAGTTTATAATTCAGTGATATTTGACAAATGCTTAGACATGTGTTACCCAACCAGTTATCAAAATATAGACCGGGTGTTGGCAAACATTTTCTGTAAAGATATAGGTAGTAGCTATTTTAGGGATTGTAGGCTATATAGTCTCACAGCGACCCAACTCTGCTATTACATGCATGAAAATGGCCATAGACAATATATAAAAAAATGGACATGGCTGTGTTCCAATATAAATTTATTCACAAAAATAGGTGGTGTGCCAGCTTTGGCCTGCAGGCTGTAGCTTGCCCACCCAATACAAAATACTTGGGGCGCCTGAGTGTCTCAGTCGGTTAAGCGGCTGACTTCGGCTCAGGTCATGATCTCGCGGTCTGTGAGTTCGAGCCCTGCGTCGGGCTCTGTGCTGACGGCTCAGAGCCTGGAGCCTGCTTCCGATTCTGTATCTCCCTCTCTCTCTGCCCTTCCCCTGCTCACACTCTGTCTCTATGTCTCTCAAAAATAAAAAAAACAAACCAAAACAAAATACTGCCATTACTTCAGAAAGCTCCCTTATGACTCTTCCCAGTCAGTACTCTCCACATCTCACCAGAGTTGACTATTGTTGAGTTTTTTCACGTTAGTTTATCCTGTTCTAGACCTTCATATGATTGGAATCGTACAGCGTGTACTCTTGTATAAGGCTTCTATCACTCAGTATGTTTTTGAGATTGATCCATGTTGTGTGTATCAATCATTTCCATTTACTGCAGAGTAAAATTCTATTTTATGAATATACCGAATCTGTCTGTTTTACTATTCACGAGTACCTAAGTGCTTTCTAGCTTTGGATTATTAATAAAACTGCTGTGAATATTCTTGTATAAGTCTTTTTGTTAACATATATTTTTATTTTTCCTGGATAATACCTAGGAGTAGAATTACTGGGCCATGGGACAGGTATTTGTTTACCTTTTTAAGAAATAGCCAGTTTTCCAGATTGGCACTATTCTACAGTAACAGCAATATACGGGTGTCACACCCTCACCAACACTAATTTTAGCTATTCTAGTGGGTGTGTCGTGATATCTTGTGGTTTTAATTTGCATTTCCCTGATGACTATGTTATTCAGCACCTTTTCATGTATTTATTGGCCTTTGTGTATTGTCTGTTCAAGGCATTTGTCCATTTTATTTTGCCCATTGTAGTTTGCCTTATCATTTGTTGGCTTGTACGAGTTTGTTTATATTCTGGATAATACTAGTCTTTTGGCAAATACACGTTTTACAGATCTATTCTCCAATCTGTGGATTGCCCATTAATTTTTGTAATGATTTCATTTGACAAAACAGAGTAATCTTGATGAAGTCTAATTCATCAGAATTTTCTGTTGTGGTTATTGTTTTCGGTGACCTCAGAAACCTTTCCCTACACCCAAGTTACAAAAATACTCCCCTGTTTTATGGTTTTAGGTTTCATGTTCAGGTCTGTGGTCCATCTTAAATTAATTTTTATGAGTGGTGTGAAGTCGGAGGTCAAAGTTCTTTCTTTTCCCCATTTGAATAACCCACTGTTTAAGCTGTTGAAAAGATTTCCTTTTCTCACTGGATTGTTTAGCATCTTGTCCGAAGTAAAATAACCTTATAAATGTGAATCTGTTTCTGGGCAGTATATCCTGTTGCATTGATCTAGTTGTACATCCATTAGCCAGTACCACACTGTCTTGATTACTGTAGATTTATAGTATATCTTGAAGTGGTAGTACAAGTCTTTCTACTTTGTTTACTTTTTCAAAATTTCTTTGGATATTCCAGGTCCTTTGCATTTCCATGTAAATCTTAGAATTAGATGGACAGTTTCTACAAAAAAATGGTGGAATTTTAGTAGGGATTGTTTCAAATCTGTAGATCAATTTGAGGAGATATGACATAACATAACAGTATTGAATCTTCCAAACCAGGAAAATGGCATATCTCTTCATTTATTTATATCTTCTTTTTCTCAGCAATGTTTTGTAGTATGGGGTTGTGGCACATCATTTGTATGTGTATGGTGGTGGTGGTGGTGGTGGTGGTGGGAACTTATCTTTGGGTAAACTTATTCCTAATTAATATTTTGATGATACTAAAAATGGAATTACCTTTTAAATTACATTTTCCAATTGTTTGCTGTTTGTATATAAAGTAAAATTGTTTTTTTATCCTTGTACTCTGTGTCTTTATAAAGTTCAGTTTTTTAGTTCTTATTCTTTCATGGATTCCTTGAGATTTTCAATGTAAATAATCAAATGCAGTTTTATGTCTTTCTTTCTAATCTTTATGCTTCTTATTTCTATTTTTGCCTTATTGCACTGGCCTCAACCTCCAGTACAATGTTAAATAGCAAAGAAGATACTGGACATTTTGCCTTGTTCCCTGATGTAAGGGAGAATGTACTTGATATTTCACCACTAAGTATGCTCTTAGCTGTAGGATTTTTCTAAGATGGCCTTTATCAGATGAAGAATTTCCCTATATTCTCAATTCACTAAAAATATTTTATCCTGAGTGGATATCGAATTTTGTCAAATGCTTCTTTTCTGCATCTGTTGAAATGGTGATATAATGACATGTGACTAATACGGCTAAATTTACATATACCATTTTACTATTTTTTTCTCTTTACCCCTCTGGTTTTTGGTTGAGCATCCAGCTTCAGCTCAGGTCATAATCTCGCAGTTTATGAATTTGAGCCCCACCTTGGACTCTGTGCTGACAGCTCAGAGCCTAAAGCCTGCTTCAGATTCTGTGTCTCCCTCTCTCTCTGCCCCTACTCTGCTCGCGCTCTGTCTCTGAAAAATAAACAATTAAAGAAATTAAAAATAAATAAAAATAAAACATAATTGTCTCAAGCATATCCTCATATATTAAGTACCACAATAGATGTTGTTATAAGTTTACAGACCTAGTAGTGAAAAGTTCTTCTAGTTTTGTTTTGTCTGAGAATATCTTTTTTTCTCTTTCATTTCTGAAGGCATATTTTGCCAAATGTAGAATTCATGGTTAATAATTATTTTCTTCTAGCACTTGAAAAATGTTATACCCCTCCTTTTGGCCTCCATGTGTTTAGATGAGAAATATGCTGTCATTCAAGTTGATGTTCCACTGTCATGGATGTGTCGTTACTTCCTAGTTGCTGTTAAAATTTAGTCTTTACAAGTTTAATTATAATGTATCTTGGCATGGATTTCTTTGGGTTTATTCTCTTTGAAATTCACTCAGCTTCATGTATTTGTTTTAGGTCTTTAGCCAAATCTGGGAAGTTTTCAGCTATTATTTCTTTGCATATTTTTTTCTACTGTATGTTCTTTCTTGTTTCCTGCCAAGTTTCCAATTACATGAATTTTCAGTCTTTTTTGTTGTCATTGTGTTTCATAGGTTTAGAGGCCCTGTTAATTTCTTTCAGTCTCTTGTCTCTCTTATTCAAACGGAGTAAATTCTATTAATCTGTACTCAAGTTCACTCATTCTGTTTTATGTCATTTGCACATTATTAGCCCATTCAGTTAGTTTTTAAATTTACATTATCATATTTTTTCAATTCTGTAATTTCTATATAGTTCATATAAGTTCTATTTTTTCCCTCAAGTTTTCTATTTTATCATTTGTTTTCAGAGAAATCGTAATTACTTACTGAGGCTTTTTTTTTTCCTGATAGTTGCAATAAAATCCTTGTTAGATAATTCCAACATCTGATTCACCTTGGTGTTGGTGTAAGTTGATTGCATTTTCCCATTTGAGTTGTGATTTTTCTCTTCATGTGACATGTGATTTTTTGGTTGTATATTGGACATTTTTAGTATTATGATTGGAGACTCTTGGTCACATTTAAATCTTCTATTTTAGCAGGCACTTGCACTATTAAGTTTAGTCTGTAGACTCTATCCTTCTTTCGTGGGCCATAGTTCCAAAGATAAGTTAGTTTCCTGAGCTCTTGTAATACTGTTCCGGTCTGCGTGGTCTTCTGGCTCTTGTTGAACCCTCGCTCAGTCCCTACTGGTGCTACCTGCAGTAGTGGAAGGGTTTTTTTCTGGGCTGCCAAGTGTTAGATTTCAGGAGTGGTGGATGCTGGGCCAAAGGATGGAGAGCATTTCCCCTGGCCTCTTTTCTGGTCACTTGATGCTGGTACCCTTCATACTTGATCTCACCTGGGGCCACTAGAATATGGAAGCATTTACCTGGTTACTGTCTATTGCTGGTCACGAGTTGAGGGGTCTGCATGGCTCTCTGCCACTGGATAAAAGGTGAGAACATAATGACTTGGGTTGCCTTCTGCCTTTAGGTGAAGTGTCAGGAGACACCTAGCCTGTTTCTTCAGTCTTGTAAGAATGTTAGCATTTTCTTCTGGGTTTTAGCTGCTATAGGTCTTACTCTTAGATGAAAAGTCATAAAAATGGCAAACTCATCCACTGTCCTTCCTTTTTTCCTACTGTCCCCTTCCTACCAATTTCTACCTTCTTTTGCTTGGTCTCAGGCACTGTTTTGTTTTACATTTGTCCAGCACTTTTCATTGGTAACTGCTCAGGGTGGGGAGGATGTTAATAGTAAAACCTTACTTTCCCAATTTTTGTCATTGAAAATGGCACTTATATGAGGTAATCGCTGTAGTCCTGTCAGTAAACCCTAGAGAGATGAAGGATGGAGTGAATTTCTGATATTTGGGTTATTTTACTGCCAAGGTAGAGGAAAGAGAGATCTTCAGTCTGACCAAATAGCAAGCTATGATTATATTTTGTGTCTGTCTCCCCAGTAAAACTGAAGATTTTTTGCATAGAGATCTGTACCCTATTTACCTTTATATTCCTAGCACCTAGCATAATGATTGATACAAATAGTTGCTTGCTACATGTCTATTGAATAGATTAATAAATAAGAATGTTTATAGATATCTCTATCATCCTGTTCTCAGTGGCAGAAGTATTCTTCGTTAATATTTATCATTCTTGTTGCCTAATCAGGACTTCCAAACGAATAATGAACCTGTGTTTTGTGGGTGACCTAATATCTGTTCTTATTTGTCCATTTTATTTTCCCATTTAGAAATGAACTAGGGATAAGACACAGGAAGTGAATCATGAATTTAGATGTGCCAATCGTGGTTTTGATCATTTTATCAAATAATATGGAAAACCACACATTCTTATATTTATCTACTGCTAAGGTCAGCATTTCTTACTTCCTCTAGTGTGATATGTTAGCAGTAGTGAATTAGTACTTCTGGTGGTTAAAATTGATTTCTTTTCGGTTGACATTGTCGTCTAATCAAATATCCATTTAGGTGGTTTCATGTTCAGCTCTTAAAGAGAAATATTAAACCTCAGCATTTTATATGCAGTTGCATCCCTACTCAGCATAATGTTTCAATATTACTTTGCTTTTCTACCACAATATTTGCATTATTTTTTCTTTTTTAAAAACCTTTTTCCAATTACTTTAATTATCTGACTAATATGACAACATACTTTTGGCAAAAATTTAAAACAATACAGAGAAGCCTCACATGACCACCCATGTCCTTGTCCCTTCCATTGTCAGTTTGGTATATGTTCTTTCAGATCTTTTTCAGTGTAGTTACATACATAGATATGTACATTTAGACCGTACACATCATTATTTTCTGGTTTGGATTTTATCTTTAAGCACATAAAAGAGATTCTACTGTATATGTCACTTTGTACTTTTTTTACTGAATTATGAGTCTTGGAAATATATCTATATTATTACATATAGGTACACTGGATTTTATTTAATTTTTATTTAATTGCTCCATAGTATTCATTAGTAAGATTACCCTGAAGTTGGTTTAGCTATTCCTCCTGCCAATGAACATTTTGGCTATTTCCAGTTTTCACTATTTTTTTAAAAATTATTTATTTTTATCGTATTTTTATTTATTTATTTAGAGAGCAGGGGAGGGGCAGATGGGGAGAGAATCTTTTTTTAAAAGTTTATTTGTTTTGAGAGAGAGAGAGAAAGATCCCGCGGGTGTGCGTGAAGGAGGAAGGGGCAGGGAGAAAGGTTAGAGAGAATCCCAGCGTGGGACTTGAACTCATGAACTGTGAAATCATGACTTGAACCAAAATCAGGAGGCAAATGCCCAACTGACTGAGCCACCCAGATGCCCTGAGAGAGAAAGAGCGAAAATAGGAAGGGCTCCACACCCAGCATATCAAGAGTTGGACCTGAGCTGAAGTCAAGAGATGGAGCCATCTAACTGAGCCATCCAGGCACCCCCAGTTTAGCACTATTTTAACTAATATCACAGTGAACAAAGTAGATTATGCTAGAATAGACAATGGGGCAGTGTCTTCACTGGATTATTTGCTTTTTGGGTGTTGAGTTTGGTAAGTTCTTTATAGATTTTGGATACTGACCCTGTATCCAATATATCATTTGCAAATATCTTCTCCCATTCTGTTGGTTGCCTTTTAGTTTTGCTGATGGTTTCCTTTGATGGGCAGAAGCTTTTTATCTTGATGAGGTTCCAATAGTTCATTTTTGCTTTTATCTGCTTTGACTCCTAGGCATGCCTAGAAAGAAGTTGCTCCAGCTGAGGTCAAAAAGGTTCCTCTCTCTAGGATTTTCATGGTTTCCTGTCTCATATTTAGGTCTTTCATTCATTTTGAATTTATTTTTGTGTATAGTGTAAGAAAGTGGTCTAGTTTTATTCTGCATGTTGCTGTCCAGTTTTCCCAGTACCATTAGCAGAAGAAACTGTCCTTTTTTCCATTGGATACTCTTTCTTGCTTTGTCGAAGATAGTTGGCCATACATCTGTGGGTCCATTTCTGAGTTCTCTGTTCTGTTTCATTGATCTATGTGTCTGTTTTTGTGCCAGTACCATACCGTCTTGATGATTGCAGCTTTGTAATACAGCTTGGTGATTCCAGCTTTGTAATATAGCTGCATTTTTTTCTTTGGCGCGTAGCTGGGATTCAAAACCCAAAGTTTTAAGGGATGGCATGGCACCGATATACTCCCCTTGTCCAGAATAGAGCCCTCCACCCTGCTGATGAAAGGCCTTGGCTGGCACCTGCAAGGTCTTTTGTCTTTGGGAAGACCCAAAAGTAAACCCTCTTCCAAAAGTACTCCAAGAAGAGGACCACGCTATGTACTCTGGGACCAGTTCCCTCCTCCCCAGGAGCATTTCACAGTTCCACTCAGAGAAAGTCTCCACAACCTCAGAATTTGAGCTCTAAAAGCTGTTTGCAGATCGAGGGAAGGGGCCAACATGGCAGAGGAGTAGGGGGAACTGGTGCTCTCTTGTGTCTTCAAACTAAGAAGGACTGAAACCGAGGGACTCTCAAGCACAGAGATCTGCAGGAAGAGGAGTTGAAGGCTATGGGGAAGAGAACACGAAATCCAGAAAATCATGGGAGACTGAGTGCAAGTTAGGAGAAAGAAAGAGAGCCGCGGAGGTGCGGACTGCGGGGCCGGGCTCTGGGCCCTGGTCCCCGGACCCCTTCCACTGAAAGGCAAGGGGAAGAGAAAGAGCAGTGGGGAAAATACCTCCGACCGGGGCAGAGAGGGCGCTTATCATCCATTCCCTAACCTCGAGGCTTTTGGAGAGAAGGTCCGTTGCACACGGTGGAGCTGGCGGAGCTTTCTTCACTCCGGAGCCAGCAACGCTGTCCCACCGTGACACGAAGAGGCACTGCGCCATCACTGGATCGGTGCTGAGTCAGGGACACAATTTACATAGGGAAAACCAGGTGTGCAAGGGGCGCACGTCCACCCAGCAGATCATACTGCCCCTGCAACCCAGACCGAGTTCAGGATGGAAACAGAGGAGTGTTCTGAGACTCCAGGGCTGTGAAGAGGAGGCTGGGAGGATGCCATTGTGGTCGCTTTGGTGCTGAGTCAAAGAATCAATTTACATAAGGCCCAGTGGTCTGAGCGAGTTAAAGGAACACAGATGAGCATGGGGCGTGCGACTACCCAGCAAATTGAACTGCGCCTGCAACTCGGACAGAGTTGAGGACAGAAACTGAGGAGTGATCTGAGACTGAGTCTGTGAAGAGGGGGCTGGGAGGACGCCATTGTGGTCACCCATTCCCACAAAACCAAACCCTAGGACTCCACCCCCCAGCGGTGGAGGTGGGACCCGCCTACACCAGGCCACGCCCCTCCTCATATGGGAGCCGCCCTTCTGCAGGAGTAATAGCTGCACAGATACAAATATTGCAGCATTGCCTGGATTAATTCTAGGTCAATTTTTTGGTTTTAGATATATTCTCCCTCTTCTCCTTCCTATCTCTCCCCACCTCTAAACCAGTCACCTGGGGGTTTTGGCTTCCTCAAACAGACATTTAACCCACTCTCTCAATGCATGTTCTACACCTCCCTCTTTAATTTTCTATCTCTCTTTATGGAACAGTCAGGCCACACGTGGGCAACATCTAACTTCATTTCTCTTTCCTCGCATCCTTCCTTATTCTGATTTCTCTCTTGCTGGATCAAGTCTTCTAATCCCTCTACCTGGTCAGAATTCAATTTCTTCTTCTCCCCACACCTGTCACTTCTCTAAGTATGCTCTGCCATCAGTAGAACACACACCCTATCATTAAGGTGTAGCTGGTATGTCAGGTTGCATGCCTCCAGAGTGTCATTTGTTAATCTTTTTTATGTTATTTGTTTGTTTGTATTATTGGTCAGTACAGTTGTGAGTTTGTGTTTCCTGTTTGTCGGTCTGACCCTTTTCCTTTCCAGGGAGAACTAGGAAATAAACCAATACACACCTAGCCAAAATGACAAAACGGAATAACTCCCCTCTAAAGACTATACAGGAAATAGTGACAGCACAAGAAATAATGAAAGCTGCCATAAGCAACTTAACAGAACAAGAATACAGAATGATAAACATAAAAATACTTGCAGGGCTTGAAAAAAGCATAGAAGAAATCAGGGGGACCCTTGAGGCAGAGACCAAGATCCTAAAAAACGGTCAGGAGGAATTAGAAAATGCTTTACATGAGGTGCAAAACAAATTGGAGGCGGCCATCGCACGGAATGTAGAGGCAGAAGAGAGAATAGGTGAATTAGGAGATAGAATTATGGAAAAGGAGGAAGCAAAGAAAAGAGAGAAACCGATTCAAGAACAGGAAAGGAGAATTCGAGAGCTGAGTGATGCAATCAAATGGAATAATATCCATATTATAGGCATTCCAGAGGAAGAAGAGAGAAAGAAAGGAGTAGAAGGGATACTTGAACAAATCATCGCTGAGAAATCCCCAACATGAGAAGGAAATGGGCACTGAAATCCAAGAGGCACAGAGAACTCCCCTCAGACGTAACCTGAATAGACTCTAGGCACAACACATCAGAGTGAAGCTGGGAAAATACAAAGACAAAGAGAGAATTCTGAAAGAAGCTAGGGATAAACGGGCCTTGACTTGGGTAGTAGCAGATTTATCTACAGAAACTTGGCAAGCCAGAAAGGAATGGCAGGATATCTTCAATGTGATAAACAGGAAGGATATGCAGCCAAGAATCCTTTACCTGGACAGCCTGTCATTCAGAATGGATGGAGAGAAAAAGGTCTTCCCAAACAAACAAAAACTGAAGGAATACATCACAAATAAACCAGTCTTACAAGAGATCCTGAGGGGGACTCTATGAAGGAAAGGTTGCAAGGAACACAGAGTACCAGAGACGTCCTTACAAACATGAAACCTACAGACAACACCTTGATTCTAAACCCATATTTTTCAAAATTAAAGCTGAATGTAAACGACCTAAACGCTCCAACTAAAAGACACAGGATAACAGAATGAATTAATAAACAACACCCGTATGTCTGCTGACTTCAAGAGACCCATTTTAGACCAGAGGACACCTTCAGATTGAAAGTGAGATGATGGAGAACTATCGACCATGCTATGGGAAGTCAGAAGAAAGCTGGAGTAGCCACACTTATATCGGACAAACAAGACTTTAAAGTAAAAGATGTAATAAGAGATGAAGAAGGGCATTATATAATAATCACAGGGACTATCCAGCAGGAAGAGCTAACAATTATAAATATCTACGTGCCAAATTCAGGGGCACCCAAATTTGTAAAGCAACTAATTACAAACGTAAGCTATCTTACCAATAAAAGTGTGCTAATTGCAGGAGACCTTAATACCCCACTCACAGCGCTGGACAGAACCACTAAACAGAAAATCACCATAGAAACAATGGACCTGAAGGACACATTGGAACACGTGGGCCTGACAGATATCTTCAGGGCCCTTCACCCAGAAGCAAAGGAATTTACATTATTCTCGAATGCACACAATACCTTCTCCAAGATAGACCATATTTGGGGGCACAAGGAAGCGCTGAATAAATATTAAAAAATTGAGATCATACCATGCACACTTTCAGACCACAATGCTTTGAAACGTGAAATCAATTACAGGAAAAAGTCTGGAAAATCCCCAAAAACATGGAGGCTAAAGAACAACCTACTAAAAAATGAATGGGTCAACCAAGCAATCAGAGAAGAAATTAAAAAATACATGGAAACAAATGAAAATGAAAATACAACAATCCAAACGCTATGGGATGCAGCAAAGGCATTCCTGAGAGGGAAATATATTGCAGTCCAGGCCCACCTCAAGAAACAAGAAAAATCACTAACACAAATTCTAACAGCACGCCTAAAGGAACTAGAAGCAGAACAGCTAAGATACCCCATACCCAGCAGAGAGAGATAACAAAAATCAGGGCAGAAATTAATAACATGGAAACCGAAAAGGTACGGGAACAGATCAATGAAACCAAGAGCTGGTTCTTTGAAAAAATAAGCAAAATTGCTAAACCTCTAGCCAGGCTTCTCAAAAAGAAAAGAGAGAGAACCCAAATAGATAAAAAAATGAAAGAAAAGGGAGTGATTACAACCAATCCCTCAGAAATACAAGCAATCATCAGAGAATATTGTGAAAAACTATATGCCGTCAAATTGAGCAACCTGGAAGAAATGGACAGATTCCTGAACAACCACACACTACCAAAACTAAGTCGGGAAGAAATAGAAAACTTGAACAGACCCATAACTAGTGAAGAAAATCTCCCAACAAATAAAAGCCCTTGTCCAGATGGCTTCCCTGGGGAATACTACCAGACATTTAAAACAGAGTTAATACCTATCGTCCTCAAGCTGTTCCAAAAAATTGAGACGGAAGGAAAACTCCCGGACTCATTCTATGAAGCCAGCATCACGTTGATTCCCAAACCAGATAAAGACCCAGCAAAAAAAGAGAACTACAGGCCAATATCCTTGCTGAATATGGATGCAAAAATTCTTATCAGGATATTAGCAAATCGAATCCAACAGCATATAAAAAGAATTATTGGGGCGCCTGGGTGGCCCAGTCGGTTAAGCCGCCGACTTCGGCTCAGGTCATGATCTCGCGGTCTGAGTTCAAGCCCCGCGTCAGGCTCTGTGCTGATGGCTCAGAGCCTGGAGCCTGCTTCAGATTCTGTGTCTCCCTCTCTCTCTTCCTTTCTCCTGCTCACGCTCTGTCTCTATGTCTCAAAAATAAATAAATGTTAAAAAAAAATTTAAAAAAAAAAGAATTATTGACCATGATCATCCCTGAGTTGCAGGGCTGGTTCAACATTCACAAATCAATCAACGTGATACATCACATTAACAAAAGAAAAGATAAGAACTATATGATCCTGTCAATAGATGCAGAGAAAGCCTTTGACAAAATACAGCATCTCTTATTAATAAAAACTCTCGAGGAAGTCGGGATAGAAGGAACATACTTAGGCATCATAATAGCCATTTATGAAAAACCCACAGCTAATATCATCCTTGATGGGGAAAAACTGAGAGCCTTCCTCCTGCGATCAGGAACACGATGGGGATGTCCACTCTCACCACTGCTATTTAACATAGTGTCGGAGGTCCTAGCATCAGCAATCAGACAACAAAGCAAAATAAAAGGCATCAGGATAGGCAAGGATGAAGTAAAACTTTCACTTCACAGACGACATGATACGTTACATGGAAAACCCGACAGAATCCACCAAAAGCCTACTAGAACTGATCCATGAATTTAGCAAAGCTGCAGGATACAAAATTAATGTACAGAAATCGGTTGCATTCCTTTACACCAACAATGAAGCAATAGAAAGAGAAAGAAAGAAGCGAATCCCATTTACAATTGCACCGAAAACCATAAAATACCTAGGAATAAACCTAACCAAAGATGTGAAAGATCTCTACACTGAAACCTATTAAAAACCTACGAAGGAAATTGAGGAAGACACAAGGATATGGAAAAACATCCCATGCTCATGGATTGGAAGAATAAATATCGTTAAAATGGTATTACTATCCCAAGCAATCTACACACTCAATGCAATCCCAGTCAAAATTGCCCCAGCATTCTTCTGAAAACCAGAGCAAACAATCCTAAAATTTTATGGAGCCACAAAGACCCCGAATAGCCAAAGTAATATTGAAGAAGAAAACCAAAGCAGGAGACATCACAATCCCAGACTTTAACCTCTACCACAAAGCGGTAGTCATCAAGACAGCATGGTATTGGCACAAGAACAGACACATAGACCAATGGAATAGAATAGAGAACCCAGAAATGGACCCACAAGCACATGACCAACTAATCTTTGACAAAGCAGGAAAGAGTATCCAATGGAAAAGACAGCCTCTTTAACAAATGGTGCTGGGAGAATTAGATATCAACATGCAGAAGAATGAAACTAGACCACTTCCTTACACCACTCACAAAAATAAACTCTAATGGATGAAGGATCTGAATGTGAGACTGGAAACCATCAAAATCCTAGAGGACAAAGCAGCAAAAAACCTTTATGACTTGAGCTGCAGCAATTTTCTACGCGACACATCTCCAAAGGCGAGGGAATTAAAAGCAAAAATGAACTATTGGGACTTCATCAAGATAAAAAGCTTCTGCACGGCAAAGGAAACAACCAACAAAACTAATAGACAACCGATGGAATGGGAATGGATAATTGCAAATGACATATCGGATAAAGGACTAGTATCTAAAATCTATAAAGAACTTACCAAACTGCACACCCGAGAAACAAATAATCCAGTGAAGAAATGGGCAGAAGATACGAATAGACACTTCTCCAAAGATGACATCCAGATGGCCAACAGACACATGAAACAATGCTCAAAGTCACTCATCATCAGGGAAATACAAATCAAAACCACACTGAGGCACCACCTCACACCAGTCAGAGTGGCTAAAATGAACAAATCAGGAAACTATAGATTTTGACGAGGATGTGGAGAAGCAGGCACCCTCTTACACTGTTGGTGGGAATGCAAACTGTAAAACAGTGTGGAGGTTCCTCAGAAAAATGAAAATAGAGCTACCCTATGACCCAGAAATAGCACTGCTGGGAATCTACCCAAGAGACACAGGAGTACTGATGCATAGGGGCACGTGTACCCCAATGTACATAGTAGCACTTTCGACAATAGCCAAATCATGGAAAGAGACTAAGTGTCCATCAACTGACGAATGGATAAAGAAGATGTGGTACATATATACAATGGAATACTACGTGGCAATGAGAAAGAATGAAATCTGGCCATGTCTAGCAACACGGATGGAACTGGAGGGTATTATGCTAAGTGAAATAAGTCAGTCACAGAAAGACAGATACCATATGTTTCCACGCATAGGTGGATTTTGAGAGACTTTGCAGAAAACCTTGGGGGAGTGGAAGAGGGGAAAAGAAAAAAGACACAGAAAGGGAGGGAGACAAAACATAAAAGACTCTCAAAGACTAAGAACAAACTGAGGGGTGAGGGGGGTGTGGGAGGGGGGAGAGTGAGTGACAGGCACAGAGGAGGGCACTTGGTTGTATGAGCACTGGGTGTTGTATGGAAACCAAGTTGACAATAAATTGTTATGGAATAAAAAAGCTGTTTGCAAAAAAGAACTGGGACACTCAGTACTTCTTGCTCCCCATGCCATGGTCCAGAGTGGTTTTCCCTCTTGTGTTAACTGGATGCCACACTTTCTCAACCCCTCTCTATTTCTCTGCCTTTTGTCTTTCTATGGAAAGGTCTCCCTCCCCTCTGTGGCTCTGCCTTTTCTCTCCCCCAGTTCACATCCTCATACCTCGCCCCTGCCAAACTGTCTCTGTACAACTGTGGAGATCCTTTTGCCAGTCCGCAGATCTATTTCCTGGGTGTTCCATGTAATCTGATCTCAAATCAGCTGTGTTTGAGGGACAAGGATAGCCCAGTGTCCCCCTACTTCTCCACCATCTTAACTTCTATTCCATTTCTTCTTATCGTGGGTCCTAATGCCTTAATTCTAAAAGTTTCTGGATCTTGAAAGGGTTTTCGTATATTTGTTGCCAAAATTCATTGGTGGCAAAGCTGACCTGCACTGATGAGACTATCGATATCGTTTTTCTTTTTAAAAGCAGGCACATTCTTTTATATTAATGACTACATAGAAGAAGATTGAATGTTGGTAAAATATTTTATTAGTTAACCTGTATTCTGGACTTAAAATATTTACAATGAAATCTTTATGATACATGCAGATATCAAGAACACCCATATACCAAATATTTAAGAAATAAAATTAACATATTTACCATCCTCTGGATATACCTGTATTTTTTGCAAGATTTAAAACTTTATGTAAATATTACCCTAGCATATGCATTCTTTTGTATTTTTTTATTTCAATATGGATTATGAGATTATTATGAGATTTATCCATGTTCATATGTATAGCTCTAGTTCATTCATTTTCCTTTTCTCCTATTGATGTACATTTGATTTTTTTCCATTAATATTCTTATTTCCATGTTCCTGGCTCATTCCTTTGGATAGAATATATGTTGTTAATTTTATGTTTGTTAAATCTCCTCCCACGTTTAGTTATTTTCTTGGGTTTTGCTTTATATTTAAAATGAAGGCCTAGTCATTGGGAGCTGATTTGGGCTTCTTCAATAAAAGTGTGTAAACTCTGTGACTTCTAGGTTAAGATAGCCTCATCCCTCATCTAATGAATGCCTGCAGTATTAGTGAGATCTTTTGTAGTTAGCTGTACATGAGTGGGACGTATAATGGATATACCAGAAGTTTCTCAGATTCTTTATTTTAACTGTTCTCCAAAGAAGATTACTTCTAAATATACGACTCCTGTTTATAATAGCAGAGGAAAAAACATTCTGGTTCAGGATACAATCTAGGATAACTGTTTGTATTTTATTGTCTTGCTACTTTAATAGTTTCTTCTAATCTGGAACAATTGTTTTAGCCTTTCTCGGTGTTTCATGACCTTGATGATTTCGATGAGTGTAGGCCAGTTATTTTATAGATTAGTATTCAAAATGGGTTGGTCTGATGTTTCCACATGATTAGATTCAGGTTATATATTTTTGGCATGAATACTATACAGATGGTTTTCGGTCCTTTTCACTGTATTATATCAGGAGGCACATGGTGTCCATTGTTTTATTACTGGTGATATTAATTTTGATCACTAGTTAAGGTGGTATCTGTCAGATTTTACCACTGAAAAGTTATTATTTTTTATGTTATAATTAAGTAATTTGTGAGGAGTTACTTTGAGTCTATGTTTATCATAAAACCTTTACCCAGAGTTTTGGCAGCCATTGAACATTATTGCCTATAACGATTATTACTATAATGATTGCCACGTGTGGTTTTCAAATTCTATATTATTTGGATTAGAGGTTTCCATTTTTCCCCATTTATTAATTGGTTTATTTAAATATATAAAATTGTTCATTTTTATTTTGTTCTATGGGTTATAACTCACTAGTATCATTATTAATTTTGGTGCACCAGCTGTCTCAGATTAGTCTAATGGGATCCTCTTCAAGCTTCTTCCTTTAAACTTGTGACATTTCTCCATCATTCTTTGAACTTACCTTTTCACAACAAGCCTATTCTATTCTTTCTTGCCCCAACTTCACAATTGGTCATATCTCAATGGTCTCTGATCAAGAGGGTTTGTTTTAATGGAGATACGATCTCATAAGGGGAACAATTTCAAAGTAAGGGGAAAATTGGCGATAATAAGAAAGAGAATGGAGAATTACTGGAATGATGTTCTTGAGAAGGTGAGAAGAGATGAAGTTTAATTTCTAAATATAAGAGTTGGCTTTAGCATAGGAGCCCAGATAGGTTGCCCATAATAATATGGGTGAAGGTAGAGAGTGTGGGCACAAATGACAGATGTGAGTAGATATGGTAGTAGGAGCTTACGATAATTCTTTTCTTGTTTCTTTTTTATTTTCTCAGTGAAATAGAAGTATGGTCATCATCTGAGCATGAGTTTGGGGGAGGGAGTGTGTATTAAAAGTTTCAGGAGAGAAGAGAAGGTATATATAAGTTTTCTAAGAGAATGGTAAAATGAGTGGTAGTAACACTTCCAGACAGCATTAAGTAACTACTTGAAGTTAATTGTTCTAGACTTTGTTTATTTTGGTACTTCTCTTTTTCTTGCTGTGGTGTTTCTCAGAGATTTGGTGATCCTGATTTTCTAGCCCAGCTCCCTCTTGAATTTTTGGCCAACCTCCATTGCTGCTTACCTCTTAGCACAATAGGGATTTGGAGGTGCATAGGATTGCCCAGTTGCTCCTTCTTTACCTTCCTATTGAATCTCTCAGATGAATTCCCCAAGGCCACTTCATGCTTCTGGTGTACACTGTGAGTAGGTTCAGTGCTTCCCAAATCACTCCTAACTTTGTAGTAGTTTTCTCCATATGTGTCCCATATATGTTTGAAGCTTTGGTTTCCAATGATTTTTGTTTCCTTGTGGTTGTGAACTATTGTTTTCCATTCATTTGGAGATTCTGCCAAGAGTGTGGAGAGCACTCTCTTAATTTTTCTAGGATGTTATGACTTTATACAAGTTTTTTAAAAACATCATCTTGCTTTATATAGTAGTAGAATGAATGTATATGTTCACTGTTACCATATTGATTCAGTCTCCTAGAATTTTTTTTTCTGTATGAATAATGTGGATTAACATAAGGAAAGGTAACTTAGTGATTTTTATTGTTGCAAACTTTTAGTATTGACTACTAGGATAAGGGGTATCTTGCAGGGTTTTGTTGGTATTGTTGTTAGAAGCAGTGACAGGATTGGCCAGATTTTAGATTCTGAATGCATCAGGAGTCAATAAAATGTTTTTATATATTAATTTTTTCACAGATAAATCTACATATTAGCATATCTGAGGTGTATATTTGTAAGATTACTCTGGAAATTGTGGTTCTGATTAACATTTCCTGTTTTATTACTATTTCATAGTTGGTCTCAGTGGAATCATAATTTTCAGCTCCAGTTTCGTAAATCAGGAAAGTAATGTCTTTACACTTTAGTCTTGGTGATTTTAATTCTAACCATAGTATGTTTAAGACCCCAAAAGATAGTTACTGAAGATAGTGTCTTTGAGATGTTTACTTTGTCTCTGGTTACATTTCTGTTTTACTAGTCTTTTTAAGACAGTACAGAAATTGGATTGATGGGTATAATGCTGTTGTTAATTGGCAAAAGATTCACCACGTTCACTTTGTTCAGAAACATCCATGGGTCTACTGTGTGTGAATATGACTAAAACAGTAAGTTTATGGGGCCCCTGGAAGGCTCAGTCAGCTGGGCATTCGACTTCGGCTCAGGTCACGATCTCGTGGTTTGTGGGTTCGAGCCCCGTGTCAGGCTCTGTGCTGACAGCTCAGAGCCTGGAGCCTGTTTCAGATTCTGTGTCTCCCTCTCTCTCTAGTGTCCCCCCGCCCACTAGTGCCGTGTGTGTGTGTGTATGTGTGTGTGTGTCAAAATAAATAAACATTTAGAAAATGGGAAGTTTATTCTGGTAAAGACAGTTTTAATATATTGAGACCAGTTTCTGAGACATTCTAAAGGAATAAATCTTACAGTTAGGGAGCTGACATTGAGGACCTATAATGTATCAAGCTGTGTCATCTCATTCTTATTTTAACTTCCTCTATAAAGTAGTTAATTCCATTAAATGAAAATGCGGAAAAATTGAGAAGTAATGTTAGTCTGGTTTCTCTAGAGAGAGAGAGATTCTGGACCTAGGGTATTAGACCATTTATGTAAAAACGCTATTTAGCACAGTATTTTATTCATGTGAAATTACTTTATTCAAACTGAAGGAAAATTGGTCTAAACAGTCGGTGTATTTACTGAACATTTTCAAAAAATGTTCTCAAAAGACATATATTGCTTAGGATGTCTTTGGAATGTAGAAGCTGGTAATGATAAGGACATTAGTCATTTGGATTGATTTACAGGGACATTATTTAGCCTTCTCCCTTTTGCAATATAAATTAGTTGGAATATTGAGGATGTTGAAAGGATGGGAACCTTTCAGGTTGCTCTCATTATCCAGGAAGGAGCCAATCTCTGATACAGAAGCACAGTTGAAATCTGCAATTTGGGAGGTTGGTGGAATGAGCTAAAAGACTGATTATCTGTGGATTACTAATATAAGGTATGTGAGGAAAAGGCAAACTGTTGTTTTGTGGGGACGGCAATTATGAATATATTTATTTTATCACAGTATACATGTTAACATTCTCAGGTTTTTTAAAATTATTTTTATTATTTTTTAAAATTTATTGTCAACTTGGTTTCCATACAACATCCAGTGCTCATCCAACCAAGTGCCCTCCTCAGTGCCTGTCACTCACTCTCCCCCCTCCCACACTCCCCTCACCCCTCAGTTTGTTCTTAGTCTTTGAGAGTCTTTTATGTTTTGTCTCCCTCCCTCTCTGTGTCTTTTTTCTTTTCCCCTCTTCCCCTCTCCCATGGTTTTCTGCAAAGTCTCTCAAAATTCACCTATGCATGGTAACATATGGTATCTGTCTTTCTGTGACTGACTTATTTCACTTAGCATAATACCCTCCAGTTCCATCCGTGTTGCTAGACATGGCCAGATTTCATTCTTTCTCATTGCCGCATAGTAGTCCATTGTATATATGTACCACATCTTCTTTATCCATTCATCAGTTGATGGACACTTCGTCTCTTTCCATTATTTGGCTATTGTCGAAAGTACTGCTGTGAACATTGGGGTACACGTGCCCCTATGCATCAGCACTCCTGTGTCTCATGGGTAGATTCCCCGCAGTGCTATTTCTGGGTCATAGGGTAGCTCTATTTTCATTTTTTTGAGGAACTTCCACATCGTTTTCCAGAGTGGCTGCACTAGTTTGCATTCCCACCAACAGTGTAGGAGGGCGTCTGTTTCTCCACATCCTCACCAGCATCTATAGTTTCCTGATTTGTTCATTTTAGCCACTCTGACTGGTGTGAGGTGGTGCCTCAGTGTGGTTTTGATTTGTATTTCCCTGATGAACACTCTCAGTTTTTAACTGTGGATTCGGTTTTGAAACAGTTTTAACAATTTGGACTTAACACTGATACTGGTTTTAGTATGCAACACCAGTTTTTTTCTTCCAAGTTTTTATTTAAATTCCAGTTAACATAGTGCAATATTAGTTTTAGCTGTAGGATTTAGTGATTCGTCACTTACATACAACACTCAGTGCTCATCACAAGAAGTGCCCTCCTTAATGCCCATCACCTATTTAACCCATCCTCCCACCTATCACCCTTCAGTTTATTCTCTATAGTTAAGAGTCTGTTTCTTTTTTCTTTTTTTTTTTTTTAATTTTTTTAACGTTTATTTATTTTTGAGAGACAGAGAGACAGAGAATGTGCAGGGGAAGGGCAGAGAGAGAGAAGCAGACACAGAATCCGAAGCAGGCTCCAGGCTCCGAGCCATCAGCACAGAGCCTAATGCAGGGCTCGAACTCACAGACCGCAAGGTCATGACCTGAGCTGAAGTCGGCCGCTTAACCGACTGAGCCACCCAGGCGCCCCTGTTTCTTTTTTTCTTAATGTTTATTTGTTTTGAGAGATAGAGATCATGCTTACAAGTGGGGAGGAGCAGAGAGAGGGAGAGAGAGAATCCCAAGCAGGCTTTACACTATTAGCACAGAGTCAGAAATGGGGCTTTTGAACTCCCCAACTGTGAGATCGTGACCCGAGCCGAAATCAAGTGTTAGACGCTTAACCAACTGAGCCACACAGTTGCCCCAAGAGTCTGTTTCTTGATTTGTTTCTCCTTTTTCCTTTGCTCATTTATTTAGATGTCTCTCAAATTCTACACATGAGAGAAATCATATGGTATTTGTCTTTCTCTGGCTTAATTGTTTCACTTAGAATTATACTCTCTACTTCCATCCATGTTGCAAATAGCAAGATTTCATTCTTTTTTCTGGCTGAATAATATTCCATTGCATATGTATACCATATATTCTTTGTCCATTCATCAGTTGATAGACACTTGGGCTGTTTCCATGATTTGGCTATTGTAAATAATGCTGCTATAAACATAGAGGTGCATGTATCCTTTTGAATTATGGTTTTTGTACTTTTTGGATAAATACCCCGTAGTGTGATTACTGGATCATAGGGTAGTTCTATTTTTAGCTTTTTTGAAGAACCTCCATACTGTTTTCCACGGTGGCTGCACTAGTTTCATTACCACCAACTGTGTGAGTGAGTTCCTTTTTCTCCATCTCCTCACCAATATTTGTTGTTTCTTGTGTTTTCAAGTTTAGTCATTGTGACAGGTGTGAGATGTATTGTAATTTTGATTTGTATTTCCCTAATGCTAAGTGATGTTGAGCATTTTTTCATGTGTCTGTTGGTTATCCGGGATGTCTTCTTTGGAGAGATACCTGTTCATTTCTACTGCCCATTTTTAAATTGGATTATTTGTTTTCTGGGTGTTGAGTTGTGTAAGTTCTTTATATATTTTGGATATTGACCCTTTATCGGATACATCATTTGCAAATATCTTCTTCTATTCCATAGGTTGCATTTTAGTTTTGTTGATTGTTTCCTTTGCTGTGCAGAAGCTTTTTATTTTGATGAAGTCCCAATAACTTATTTCTGCTTTTGTTTCCCTTGCCTCAGGAGACTATCTAGAAAAATGTTGCTACAGCCAATGTCGGAAACATTACTGCCTGTGCTGTTTTCTAGGATTTTTATGGTTTCAAGTCTCATCATATATAGGTCTTTAATCTATTTCAAGTTTATTTTTGTGCATGGTGAAAGAAAGTGGTCCAATTTCACTCTTTTGCATGTAGCTGTTTAGTTTTTCCAACACTATTTGTTGAAAACACATTTTTTTCCATTTCATATTCTTTCCTGTTTTGTCAAAGTTTAATTGACCATACTTTCGTGGGATCATTTCTGGGTTTTCTATTCTGTTCTGTTGATCTATGTGTCTACTTTTGTGTCAGTATCATATTATTTTGATTACTACAGGTTTGCAGTATAACTTGAAGTCTGGAATTGTGATACTTCCAGCTTTGCTTCTCTTTTTCAAAATTACTTTGTCTCAAAGACTAAGAAAAAACTGAGGGTAAGGGGGATGAGGGAGGGGGGAGAGGGGGTGATGGGCATTAAAAAGGGCACATGTTGGGATGAACACTGGGTGTTATATGTAAACCAATTTGAAAATAAACTATTATAACAAAAAAAAAAAAGAAACATAACTAAATAAGCATAAAAAAAATTACTTTGGCTATTTGTCTTTTGTGGTTCCATATAAATTTTAGGATATTTTGTTCTAGTTCTGTGAAAAATGCTGGTGGTATTTTGATATGGATTGCATTAAATATGTAGATCGCTTTGGGTAGTATAGGAATTTTAATAATATTTTTTTCCAATCCATGACCGTGGGATGTCTCCATTTCTTTTTTTTTTTTTAAGTTTTTCTAATGTTCATTTATGTTTGAGAGAGAGACATAGACAGAATGCGAGTGGGGGAAGGGCAGAGAGAGAGGGAGACACAGAATCTGAAGCAGGCTCCAGGCTCTGAGCTGTCAGCACAGATCCCAACGCGGGGCTCAGACTCACAAACTGTGAGACCATGACCTGAGCTGAAGTCAGATGGTCAACCGACTGAGCCACCCAGGTGCCCTGAGATGTCTCATTTCTTTCTGTCCTCTTCAATTTCTGTCTTCAGTGTTTTACAGGTTTCAGAGTACAGATCTTTACCTCTTTAGTTAGGTTTATTCCTCGGTATCATTATTTTTGGTGCAATTGTATGTGGAATTGTTTTCTTGATTCCTCTTTCTGCTACTTCATTATTGGTATATGGAAATGCAACAGATTTCTGCACATTGATTTTGTATCCTGTGACCTTACCGAATTCATTTATCAGTTCTAGCAATTTTTGGTACAGTTTTAGGGTTTTCTGTGTATAATATGTCACTTGTCAATAGTGAAAGTTTTGCTTCTGAAAATAGCTTTTTGAAAATAACCTTTCTTGAGGCACCTGGGTGGCTCAGTCGGTTGGGTGTCTGACTTCGGCTCAGGTCATGATCTTGCAGTTTGTGAGTTCGAGCTCCATGTTGGGCTCTGTGCTGACAGCTCAGAACCTGGAGCCTCCTTCGGATTCTGTGTCTCCCCATCTCTCTGCCCTCCCCTGCTCATGTTCTGTCTCTCTCTGTCTCAATAGTAAATTAAAATGTTAAAAAATTAAAAAAAAAAAGAAAATAACCTTTCTTATACTTTTTAGAAATTACAGAAAAGTATAAAGTTAAAATTACTAGTTAACTCACCTCTCAGGAATGAAACTTTTGTAGTTTTCTAGACATTTTCCCATACATACACATACACAAAATATTTTTTAGTATTTATTTTATCAGAATTGGATCATACCAGATTTTAAAAAGATTTCTTCTTTTATTTTCTAAATATTTTTTTAACATTTATTTATTTCTGAGAGACAGAGACACAAACAGAGCGTGAGTGGGGGAGGGCAGAGAGAGAGGGAGACACAGAATCCAAAGCAGGCTCCAGGCTGTGATGAGCCAGCAGTACAGAGCCTGATGTGGGGCTCGAACTCACAGACCGTGAGATCATGACCTGAGCTGAAGTTGGCCGTTTAACCAACTGAGCCACCCAGGCGCCCCTTAATGTTTATTTTTGAGAGAGAGAGAGGGTGGGACAGGAGGGGTAGACACATACATACACACACACACATACACACACACAGAATCCAAAGCAGGCTCCAGGCTCTGTGCTGACAGCAGAGAGCCTGATGCAGGGCTTGAACTCATGAACTATGTGATCATGACCTGAGCCGAAGTCGGTCACCTAATTGACTGAACCTCCCAGGCGTCCCCAACGTGTTTTTGTTATTCTTTGAGTACTTTTTTTTAATTTTTTAAAATGTTTATTTATTATGGAGAGAGAGACAGAGTGCGAGCGGGGCAGGGGCAGAAAGAGAGGGAGGCACAGAATCTGAAGCAGGCTCCAGGCTCCGAGCTGTCAGCACAGAGCCCAATGCGGGACTCGAACCCATGGACTGTGAAATCATGTCCTGAGCCAAAGTCGGATGTTTACCCGACTGAGCCACCCAGGCACCCCTGAGTACTTCTTTATTTTCTGGCAAGGCATGGTATTTCAGCCTCATTTTGTACTTTCCCTGCCCCACCTCTGGAATCAGTCATTTCTCCATGGAGCCCCTAATTCCTTTTAGTGGGCAATATAATTTAGAAAGCAAAATATAGATGTTGGCTGTGTTTGCTATTACTTGGGGGTTATAGTTTCCAGGGTTCTCAGCAGACAGACCTGTGGGAGTGTGTGTGTGTGTGTGTGTGTGTGTGTGTGTGTGTGTGTGTGTGTATTTCGTATGGATACCTCCAGCCCACTTTACTTTTGACTTTGTGTTCTAGGAAATAATTTTTGTTTTTGTTTGTTTTTGCCATGCTTCTTTCAGTATACATCCAACATCTCTATTTCATTATAAAGTGGGCATTTCAAATTCAGTGTGTCCAAAATCAAACACTTTTTTTGCACTCCCCTCCTACCACTGCCCTCAGGCTGTTCTTTCCATTTTTGTCCCCATCTCAGCAAATGGAAACTATCTTTCTTGTTACTCAAGCCATATATCTGGTCATCTTTTATTCTTCTCTTTTTCTCATATGTCACTTGAAAGTGTCATCAGAAAGTCTTTTGGCTTTTCCTTTAAAATATATTTATAACCTGACTACTTCTCACTACTTCTTACCTCCATCAGTATCATGATGGTCTAATCTCTCTTGCTTGAATGTTTACAGTAGCCTCCTAGTTGTTGTCCTTCCTTCTGCCTTTGCTCCTTTATAACCCTTTTCTCATCCTAAGAAGCAGAATGATCCTTTTAAAATACAAGTCAAAAAAACAAATAAAAAAAAAATAAAATGCAAGTCAGATCATGTCTCAAAACCCTACCCAAAACCTCCTATTGCCCATATATTGTGATAAAAATCACAGTACTTAATGGCATGAAAGCCCTATAGGATCTGGACTGCCCTGCCCAACTCTCTGACTTCATGTAGATTTTCTTTGACTTCTGTTGTCTTTTCAAGTGGTGATTAAGTCCTTTCACAGGCCTTCAGGACAAGGACAAGGAGATGTACACTGTTTATTAGCAGGCATTGATCTACCATAGTTCTCTACTAAGGTATGGTTTACTTTTACCCCCATAGTGTGTTCTCTAATGCTTGTAATAATCAAATGTAGTAAAGACTGCAGTCTTCCACATGTATAAGCTACTAAAATTTTTCCTTTCTGCATCCTTGCTGATTTAGCTTTACTTGTAGGGACTCTGCCTCCCAGAATGCTAAATTGTTCAGTTAGTCCTCTCCTTTTTATCTCTACTATGTATTCTCCTTTCAGTTTTTTGTTTTTTGTTTGTTTTTGTTTTTTTTTTAAATAGGGTTAGTTGCTCTCTCCAAATAGCTGTAGAAAGCTTGGAGGGCTGCAACAAGAGCAGTGCCTGATCAATTTGCTGATTGATAACTCAACTGAGAGCACATAAAACAGGGAAAGTATGAAGTGTAAGTTGACTTTTAGTTAGGTTCCCTTTCATGAAGTGCTCTCTAGGGAGGCCCTGGAGTGAAGCCTAGGTAAACTTTTTTCTTTAATCTAGTTCTACGTGCCTTATAATTAATGAAACTTCCTCCTAACTTCTGTTACTCTTGTTTGTCAGTTTGTTGTGGTGTTGGTGTGTTTTCATCTTTTTTTCTTTGCCTGTTTAATAGCCTGGGTGTCTTGATATGAGTTTCCCTGGAAATGTGCTGTGGATCAGTTATTTCTTTTTTTTTTTTAATTTTCTTAATATTTATTTATTTTTTTTTTTGCTTTTTTAAAAAAATTTTTTTAACATTTATTTATTTTTGAGAGACATAGAGACAGAGCGTGAGCAGGGGAGGGGCAGAGAGAGAGGGAGACACAGAATCGGAAGCAGGCTCCAGGCTCTGAGCTGTCAGCACAGAGCCTGACGCGGGGCTCGAATTCACAGATCGTGAGATCATGACCTGAGCTGAAGTCGGACGCTTAACCGACTGAGCCACCCAGGCGCCCCTTTCTTTCTTTCTTTCTTTCTTTTATTTTCTTTTTTTTTGTTTGTTTTTTTGATGTTTATTTTTGACAGAGAGAGAGAGAGACAGAGACAGAGCACGAATGGGGGAGGGGCAAAGAGAAAGGGAGACACAGAATCTGAAGCAGGCTCCAGGCTCCAAGCTGTCAGCACAGAGCCTGATGTGGGGCTCCAACTCATGAACCCTGAGATCATGATCTGAGCCGGAGTCTGACACTTAACCGACTGAGCCACCCAGGAGCCCCTGGATCAGTTATTTCTTTTCTTTTTTCTTTTTTTTTTTTGAAGTCTTTTTATGTTTACTTATTTTTGAGAGAGAGAGACAGAACACGAGTTGGGAAGGGGCAGACAGAGAGGGAGACACAGTATCTGAAGCAGGCTCCAGGTTCCAAGCTGTCAGCACAGAGGCCAATGTGGGGCTTGAACCTACAAACCGTGAGATCATGACCTGAGCTGAAGTCGGACACTTAACCGACTGAGCCACCCAGGTGCCCCTGGATCAATTATTTCTTATGGTAAATTTTATTATTCAGAATCTTGGCTTGGCCAGGAATTTGGCTTAGATAAGCAGTGACTTTATAAATATAAAAATATGGAAGTGGACATACACAGTGATAATTTTTTTAATTAAACAAAAATTTCACTGTTAAACAGGTATATACATCATACATATAGGCTTAAACCAGTTTGTACTGAGTTAGACCTAAGTTGGAACAATGCCTCTGAATTATTTACTGTATGATTTGAGGAAAGTTATTTATTTTAGCTCTGATTGTTTTCATTTGTAAAATGACATTTTAAAATGTTTGTCTTGCTTTTGCAACTTACTTTGAAATGTAAAAAATAAGATGGATTGATGGATATCACATGTATGTGATATGCAATTATAGTAAAATGCAATAGACTGTGAGTGGTAGATATGTGGTTTTTCACTGAATAAATACTCTACTTCTCTGTATGTTGGAAAATTTTCATCATGTCAGAAAAAATGCCTATCTTGCAGGCTCATTAGAATTAGACAAGATATATGTAAGAAGTGCCTGGCATGTAGTAAGTGCTTAATAAATAGCAGTTATGGAAAAAAAAGCACTTCATAGGAGAGACATGTTTTGTAGCATTGATAATACAATAAGGTAGCTTATGAAATGTTTAAAAGTTTCTTTTCTTGTTTTTTGTTTTGTTTTTCTTTTTCTTTCTCCCCTCCTCCCTTTCTCTCCTTCTCTTCTCCTTCCCTTGAGATTATAACCTGCATCCAGGGCTGAGAATCAGTGGTGGGGGGAGGGCAAATAATAACAAAGTAAGTTAAGGAGAAAGAGGGTTAGGAATTAACAAAAATTTCTCTGTGGTGTGCACAAGGGGTCTCTGCTCCTCAGTACTCTCTGGAGTCATTTATCCATTCATTAATTTCCTTTTACTGACTCAGTTTTTGCTTCCATCACTTATAGCCTCAGCTTGCTCATTTGTAAAATGAAGATAGCAATACTTACTGCTCAGAGTTGTCATAAGGGTTTAAGTAAGTTTAAATAATGTATATTGGGGCGCCTGGGTGGCTCAGTCTGTTAAGTGTCTGACTTCGGCTCAGGTCATGATCTCACAGTCTGTGAGTTCAAGCCCCACGTCGGGCTCTGTGCTGACAGCTCAGAGCCTGGAGCCTGCTTCGGATTCTGTGTCTCCCTCTCTCTCTCTGCCCCTCTTCCGCTCATGCTTTGTCTCTCCTGCTCTCAAAAATAAATAAAACATTAAAAAAATTAAAAACAATAATGTATATGAAGTGCTTAACACTTAATAAATGCTTAATAGTGATTGGTTTGTTGCTATAATAAAAATAAAAACATTGAGAATATTATAATAGTGAAAGACAATTAATGAGCATCTATTCCTATTTCAGGTGTTGGTTGGGCGCTGGGAATATTGTGATAAATTTTAGAGATATGGTTTCTTCCCTCAAATAGCTCAAAGCATCCAGGATGAGAAAGACCTAGAAACAAGTGTAAGAGAGTGTTCTAAATGTCAAAATAGAGAGGAGAGCATGGTATGGCCCGTGGAATCCAAGGCTAGTTTTACTTTTCATTTTGGCCTTGTCCTCATTCTGCATGTGTCCAGATGTACTTCAGTATTATTGAATTTTGCTAGCAAATTAGCAAGGTTTTTTCCTGGATAAATTAGATTAGCTTCTGATTACAGGTTACATAATTAGCTCTTTAACCTACTCACTATTTAAAAACACTGAAAGCAAATACTTTGGCAATGAGATTTCTTTCTTTCTTTTTTTTTTTTGTACACACAAGATCCAACAAAATGTATCCAACTTAAATGGTTGTATTAAAGAAATTTTAAAAGAATTATATTGAGTCCCAGCAATATAGAACAGTGACATGATATCTTGATGCATAAATCTGGAGGCAAAGAGTATGGATTAAGTAAAGAGAAATAAGACATAGTTACTATGACAGCAATCTGGGATGATATTTTATAACCACTTGTAATTATTAACAGGATTATCAATGCTACTTTGTGTCCTCAGAATCATGGCTAATAGTTGGTTCATCTATCTTTTCATATGATAGCTTCAAATCAAGTTCTCGGGGCGCCTGGGTGGCTCAGTAAGTTGAGCGGCCGACTTCGGCTCAAGTCATGATCTGACGGTCTGTGAGTTCGAGCCCCGAACTCGAACTGATGGCTCAGAGCCTGGAGCCTGCTTCGGATTCCGTGTCTCCCTCTCTCTCTGCCCTTTCCCTGCCCGTACTCTGTCTCTGTCTCTCAAAAATAAATAAATGTTAAAAAAAAATTAAAAAAAAATCAAGTTCTCATAATATTTTGAGGAGTTTCAAAACTAATATTTACAAATAGATGCTGAGCTATTTTTATAGATGTCTTTCAAATTTAATGAAATGTTCCATTTTTACTTTTGTCTAAAATGAGTATAATGTTATGCATTGAAATAATGGGGACCTGTACTGTGATTACCAGATTTGAGAGTTGATAAATCTGTACAAAGTTGAATTTATTTTTTTCTTATTACCAAAGCAAGATAAATATACATAAGCTTAACACCTTGTTGTGTATTCTTCCAGGTCATTTTATATGCTTAAACATACTCGTAATTTTAATGTAACCGTAGTATACATATTCTTTTATAATTTGTTCTCACAAGATAACCTATATATCTGTCACTTATAAGATAACATATATAATACAATTATTTATTTAATGGAGCAAATAAAGGAAACAAGTGTCTAATTTTTTTGCTCTTTGCAATTATATTCTGTATTGTGAGGAACATTCTTGTAGCTAAATCCTGCTATATACTCTTAATTATTTCCTTTGTATACATTTTTAATTATTTTCTTGGGCAAATTTCAGGAAACATAATTGCTACATGTTTTTAAGACTTCATGCATTGATTGTCAAATTACTTTTCAAAATTGACTAGTCAGTTTACAATCCCACCAGTGGTTTATGAAAATATCTATTTTCCTGTACACTTAGTATTTGATATCTTTTGAAAGTTTTAAATTATAAAATATACGTAGTAACATCATAAAAAGGAAAATTGGGAAAAATCACTAGAATGCTATTTCCTTGACATGGCAGTGATTAATATGTTATAGTATTCTCAGATTTTGACACATGCGTATGTGGTTGTACTTACGTATACAGTTTTGTTCTCTACTTTTTTCATTCATCGATAAGTGATCTTCCCTGCCTTCATTTGGCCTTCACAATTACAGTATTTAATGGTCACATGATAATGCAATAAATATTCATATTTACCTAACTCTTCCCCTATTCCCAAACAACTTATTTGCTGCCAATTTTTATTATGTATAATAGCACAATAAAAACACAGACGTATCTATCATTTATTGAATATTTACTATGAAACAAACTGTATACTATGTACTTTTTTCTTCCTTTGTATTATTTCCTTAGGATTTGTGTCCAGGATTCGTAATAATGGATCATGAACATTTTTATGGCACAGCCTTTCTTCTTATGTCAGTGTTTTCTTTCTTATTTCTTTCTGCCTTAAAACAATTAATCGAAGCCTAAAATGTGCCAGACACTGTGGTAAGTGGTAAGAGGAACTGAGAATACAAAGATAGCAGAATCCTTGGAGTCAGACATTAAACATATATGATAAAGAGGGATGTGATAAAAGGCATTGCTGGATGACGGACTATCGATTTGTTATTTGGTTGGTCATTCTGTCCATCCATTCGTCCATCCATCTATCCATTCATGAACACATGATTTTCCCTCTGAAGTATGGGAGAGCTAGTTGCAGATATGATGCCCTTTTACTCCTAAATATTTCAGTATAAGAATAAGGACATTTCTTTGATCACAATACAATGACAAAATTAAAGGAATTTAATATAAATATATTATTATTTAACCTGTTGTTCAGTATAAAATTTCACCAATTGTCCAATTAATGTCCATGTAGACAATTTTGCTTCATTGATTTAAGATCAAATTGAAGATCATGCATTGCCTTTAGTTGTGTTGTCTCTCTTGTCTCCTTTAATCTAGAACAGTTCCTCAGCCTTTGTCTTTTATAACATTGATATTTTTCTGAAGACTAAAGATTGGTTATTTTGTAGAATGTCCTTCAATTTGAGTTTGTTTGAAATTTCCTCTTGTTCAGAATCAGATGATGCATTTTTTGTCAGGAATACTATATACACGATGTGTTCTTTGCACATCATATTATATTTGGAGGCATGTGATGTCAGTTATTACTGAGGTTAAATCTGATTCCTTGTTTAATGTGGGGCCTGCTATGTACTGTATAGTTTTCTAGTATACAGTGACAGTGACCCTTTTTTTGCTTTTATAATTAATAAGTAATTTGTGGGGAGATATTTTGAATCTATGTAACTTTTACCCACTAGTTTTATCATCCATTGATGATTTTATGATTTCATCATTCCTTATATTTATTAGTTGGCTTTGGGCTGCAAAGACTTTATTTATTTGTCTGTATCAGTATGAATTCATGTATTTTTATTTTAATGAATGGGTTATATTCTGTTACTATCATTATTTATTTTGATGTCCAAATTGTCCCGTATTTGGGCAGTGGGAACCCCTTCAAGTGGGCTCCTGTATAATTTTGATATGTTCCCATCATTCTTTGAGCAGTTCTTTACTTTTTCGCATAACAAGATGATCCAGCCTCATCTTGTACTTTCTTTGCCCCAATGTTGGAATCAGTAATTTCTCTAGGAAACTTTCATCCCTTATTGTTTAGAAAACAGAATGTGAGCTAAGGTATATGGTTTTTTTAAAAATAGTTTTTAATGTTTATTTTTGAGAGAGAGAGAACAATCAGAGGAGGGGCAGAGAGAGAGGGTGACAGAAGATCTGAAGCAGGCTCTCTGCTGACAGCAAGAGAGCCCAATGTGGAGCTTGAGCTCACGAACTGTGAAATCATGACCTGAGCTGAAGTCGGATGCTTAATCAACTGGGCCACCCAAGCACATGTTTTTTAAGAGGACCCAAAGCAATTTTGCTGGACTGTCTGGAACCTACCGTTATAGAAACTTCTTATACAAAGGAATTCTGTCCATAGAATGGACAGAACTGAGGAGAAGTTGAAATAGACCAGGAAGATGAAGGAACATGAGTAGAATCACAATATATGGAAGAGCCCAACTCATTCTAAGGAGCTACGTACAGTTCAGTGTGGCTTCAAGTAGAGGAGTCTAGAGAATGTGGAGGGACCAGTTCATTGAGGACTTTGCCATCCAAAGGAACTTAACCGTAATAGATGTGGAATCATAGGGGTTTTAAATTTGGTAGAGCAGACATCAATTTTGGTTGATTCGCATTTTAAGGTCACTGCGCTATCACTAGTGGCAGTACATAGGATGGATTAGGTAAATGTTTAAAATTGTTTTTCCAACATGGTTGGCATTTTCCTTCTTAGAGGGCTTAAGCTTTTCTCCTAGAAGCCAGTATTGCAGCTGCTGATACTAATGCCTTGAAGGGATAGTTATTAGCAGTTTAGTGTAAAGAGAGCGAGAAAGAGCCAGAGCACACAATAAGTTAAAGCTTGAGTCCTTTATTTATCTATTTGTGAAATGGCAGCAAGTCTTCCTTTTAGTACTGGTTTTCCCATCAGGCCTGGAAGCTGAATGTTCGTGTTCTCCATTGAAAAATAACACAAAGGTATATAAAAGAATGTTGTATTTTTAATGGAAAATCTTAATGAATATGAATACTGCTACATTTTATCTTTCTTTATCTTTGGTAGTAACATCAAACATTCCATAATGTGGACATTCTACCTATTTAGTGAGTTAACTAAAATGTGAAATGTAAAAACCATGTTTTTTTAAATAATAGCAGATTGCATTTTTAGCTTGAAGTCTCCTGTTATATAACAAGTTTTATTTCTGTACTATTTACAGCCCGTATCCCAGGCAGTTGGAGTTGAACAACAAGCAACTCTTCTAAAACCAGATTTAGTTAGAAGGTGAGTATCTTCACTAAAATGAACAAATCAGGAAACTATAGATGCTGGCGAGGATGTGGAGAAGTAGGCACCCTCCTACACTGTTGGTGGGAATGCAAACTGGTGCAGCCACTCTGGAAAACGGTGTGGAGGTTCCTCAGAAAAATGAAAATAGAGCTACCCTATGACCCAGCAATAGCCCTGCTAGGAATCTACCCAAGAGACACAGGAATGCTGATGCATAGGAGCACGTGTACCCCAATGTTCATAGCAGCACTTTCGACAATAGCCAAATCATGGAAAGAGACCAAGTGCCCATCAACTGACGAATGGATAAAGAAGTTATGGTACTTATATACAATGGACTACTACGTGGCAATGAGAAAAAATGAAATCTGGCCATGTGTAGCAACATGGATGGAACTGGAGGGTATTATGTTAAGTGAAATAAGTCAGTCAGAAAAAGACAGATACCATATGTTTCCACGAATAGGTGGACTTTGTGAAACTAAGCAAAAACCAGGGGGAGGGGAAGAGGGGAAAGAAAAAAAAGACACAGAGAGGGAGGGAGATAAAACATAAGAGACTCTCAAAGACTAAGAAAAAACTGAGGGTAAGGGGGATGAGGGAGGGGGGAGAGGGGGTGATGGGCATTAAAAAGGGCACATGTTGGGATGAACACTGGGTGTTATATGTAAACCAATTTGAAAATAAACTATTATAACAAAAAAAAAAAAAAAAAGAAGGTGAGTATCTTCAAATTAATACCATGAAAACAATGAGTATTTTGAAGTATTTGCACGCAATAGGTGTGTAGTATATCTTGATTCGAGAATCTTCTGTGTTCTTGTATTTGTATGTTCAATAAAAATAGTAGGTATTATTTTTAATTTTTTATGTTAAGGATCATCATATGGATTGTTAATTTAGTGACTATGTTTTCTTGTTCTCATTATTATAATACTCTGTTCTTCAGAAAAGCTTATAAGGGTTACAAAAAGAAACACAGAATGGTATATTTTAGAGTAAAATTCCAACTAATCTAAAGAAATAAGTTACAACCAGGTATATAATTGTGTTATTATTTGGTAGTCGTAAATTAATACTTTCTCTGTATTGTTCAGATTGGATCATTTTTATTGATCTCTCCTCAAGTTCACTGATTTTTTCCTTTGTCCTGTTCATTCTGTTATTGTGCCCATTCAATGAGTTTTTTATTTCTATGATTGTACTTTTTTTCCAGGAATTTTCATTTGCCTTCTGGACATTTTGGATATTATTTAGGGAGACTCTGGATCCTATTTAAATACAGTACTCTATTTTAGCAGGCAGTTACCCTATTTATCCTGGTATACTTTTGTGGGCTGTGGTTCAAATGACAATTTAGTTTTCTGAGTCCCTGTAGTATTAGTTTGGTCTGCTTGGTTCATCTGACACCACTGAGCCCCACTGCTGCTGGCCTGGGACAGAACTGCAGGCCACACGCTACTAGTGGAAATCCCACCAGTGTTACCAGGGGAGGAAAGGGCCCCCCTGAACTGCCTTCTGTTGGGTTGGGGTTCAGGACATTACTGGGCTTGTGCTGCCTTTGCCTTTGAACTCAGAGTCAGGAGACACTGAGCCTGGACTGTCTTGTCACTGGGTGGGGAATTGGAAGATGCCAAACTGCTTTGTATTTCCACAAGTCCTGGGAGTCCCTAACCAGTCCACCTTCAAATTTTCATCCTTCAGTACCCCACTGATTATGCACTCTATTATTTCCACATTATTTAGTTGTACTTATGAGGAAAAACAGAGAGAATTTAATTTCTGCCATCTTGTCCCAAACCCATACTTTGAAATGTGAATGATATAGCCCCATTGAATAGAATTATGTCCCTTTTATCTTTTTTTTTTATTTTAATGTTTATTTTTGAGAGAGAGAGAGAGCGTGACACAGAGAGAATGACAGAGTACAGGCAGAGGAGGGGCAGAGAGAGGGATACACAGAATCCAAAGCAGGCTCCAAACTCTGAGCTGTCAGCACAGAGCTCAACATGGGGCTCAGACTCACAAACCAGGAGATCATTATCTAAGCCAAAGTCTGATGCTCAACTGACTGAGCCACTCCTCCTTTTTATCTTTTGAAGGCATAATTTGTTACTGTTATTTCTTTGTATGTTCAAAAACTAAGAGTAGTATTAATGTATCTTCCTCTACCACTTGTGTTTATGCAAATGTTTTTCACATGGACATAGGAAAAATTTTAAAAGTTATTTTTGTATCTTTCATATCTTTATACGAAGATATCATGAGTAGTTTCTAGGGGAAAGTACTTTACCTAAAAATTAATTCAAAAGGTATGTTTTTGGTGCTAACAGATCTTCTCATTTAATTTTCAAATGTCTTTATTGGAATTTTTGTATTTATTGAAATATCTTAAAACTTATTAAACAAAATGCTGAAAAATGCCCTGACACAGATAAACTGAAAGCTGCCTTTTCATATTGATGTGAACCTGCAAAATGTAACTAGTTAGAACTAATCACATTGAACCATTTTGACATCATTTTTATTTTTTTTTTACCAGAATTGGAGTGTATTTTAGCATGTATTTTATTGAGGTGTAACTGACATACAAACTTACATTAGTTTCAAGTGTATAACATAATGATTTGATATTTGATCACCAAAATAAGTGTAATGAACATCTAACACCATACATAGTCACAGGCTTTCTTTTCTTATGATGAGAACTTTTACGATCTAATCTGTTAGTAACTTTGAAATATATAATACAATATTAATAACTGTAGTCACCATGATGTACATGACATCCCATAAATTACTTACTTTATAACTAGGAGGTTTGTATCTTTTGACTGCCTTCACCCATTCTGCCCAACCCAATTTCCCATATCTGGCAACCTCTAGCAATGATTAATTAATCATTAATCTGTTCTCTGTATATCTGAGTCTGGTTGTTTTTTTTTTTTAATTCCACATATAAGTAAGATCATGTGATATTTGCCTTTCTCTTTCTGACTTATTTCACTTAGCATGAGAAACATAGGGAGGAAAATAATGTTCTCAGTGTCCATTAATGTTGTTACAAATAGCAAGAGTCCATATATTTTTATGGCCAAATACTATTCCTCTGGGTGTGTGTGTGTGTGTGTGTGTGTGTGTGTGTGTGTGTGTGTACGTAGGTATGTGTAAACACGTGTATACCACATTTCCCTTTTTCCTTTAAATATAATTTTTTTTCATTTTTTTTAACATTCAGTGTCTTATTAGTTTCAGCTCTACAATATAGTGATTCAGCAATTTCAAACAATTCCCAGTGCTCATCATGACAAGTGTACTCCTTAATCCCCATACCTATTTAACCCATTCCCCTCACCCTCTTCCCCTCTGGTGATACTCACTTTGTTCTCTTTAATTAGGAGTCTGTTTCTTCATTTGTCTCTCTCTCCTTTCTCAATTTTTTCCCCTTTGCTCATTTGTTTCTTCAGTTCCACATATGAGTGAAATTGTATGGTATTTGTCTTTGTTTAACTTATTTTGCATAGCATTATCCTATCTAGCTCCACCATGTCATTGCAAATAGCACGATTTCATTTGTTTTTATGGCTGAATAGTACTCCATTGTATATATACACCACTTTTATATCCTTTCATCAATCAATGGACACTTGGACTGCTTCTGTAATTTGACTATTGTAAATAATACTGCAATAAACATTAGTGTACATGTATCCCTTTGAGTTAGTGTTTTTGCATTCCTTGGGTAAATCCTCATTTAATGCAATTGCTGGTTCATAGGGTAGTTTTATTTTTAACTTTTTGAGGAACCTCCATAATGTTTTCACATTGCAACAGTTTTTAATTTCACCAAAAGTGCAGTAGGGTTCCTATCAACACATGTTGATTCTTCTGTTGTTGATTTTAACCATTCTGGCAGGTGTGAGATGATATTGTAGCTTTTATTACATTTCTCTGATGATAAGTGATATTGAACATCTCTTCTTATGTCTGTTGTCCATCTGAATGTCTTCTTTGGAGAAACGTTTGTTCATTTCTTCTGCCCATTTTTAAATTGGGATTATTTGTCTTTGGGGTGTTGAGTGTTATAAGTTCTTTATATATTTTGTGTACTAACCCTTTATCGAATATGTCATTTGCAAATGTCTTATCCCATTCAGTAGGTTGTCTATCAGTTTTGTTGACTGTTTCCTTGACTATGCAGACACTTTTTATTTGATGTAGTCCCAATAGTTCATTTTTACTTTAATTTCCCCTGCCTCAGGAGACATCCTAGAAAGAAGTAGCTACAGCCTGTGTCAAAGAACTTACTGCCTGTGATCTTTTCTGGATTTTTATGGTTTCATGTCTCACATTTAGGTCTTTAATCCATTTTTAATTTATTCTTGCATATGGTGTAAGAAAGTGATCCAGTTTCATTGTTTTGCATGTTGTTGTCCAGTTTTCCCAACACCATTTGTTGAGGACACATTCTTTTTTTTTTTTTTTCTTAATTTAAAATAGTTTATTTTCAAATTGGTTTACATAAAACACCCAGTGTTCATCCCAACATGTGCCCTTTTTAATGCCCGTCACCCCCTCTCCCCCCTCCCTCATCCCCCTCACCCTCAGTTTGTTCTTAGTCTTTGAGAGTCTCTTATGTTTTATCTCCCTCCCTCTCTGTGTCTTTTTTTTTTTTCCCCTCTTCCCCTCCCCCTGGTTTTTGCTTAGTCTCACCAAGTCCACCTATTCGTGGAAACATATGGTATCTGTCTTTTTCTGACTGACTTATTTCACTTAGCATAATACCCTCCAGTTCCATCCATGTTGCTACGCATGGCCAGATTTCATTTTTTCTCATTGCCACATAGTAGTCCATTGTATATATGTACCACATCTTCTTTATCCACTCGTCAGTTGATGGGCACTTGGTCTCTTTCCATGTTTTGGCTATTGTCGAAAGTGCTGCTATGAACATTGGGGTACACGTGCTCCTATGCATCAGCAATCCTGGAGGACACATTCTATTCCCATTGGACATTCTTCCCTCCTTTGTCAAAGATTCATTGACCTATAGCTGTGGGTTTATTTCTGGAATTCTGTTCTGTTCTATTGATCTATGTGTCTATTTTTGTACCAGTACTGTTTTAATTACTACAGGTTTGTAATATAACTTGAAATCTGGAATTGTGATGCCTCCAGCTTTACTTTTCTTTTTCAACATTGCTTTGGCTTTTTGGGGTCTTTTGTGGTTTCATACAAATTTTAAGATCATTTATTCTAGTTCTGTGAAAAAAACATGTTGGTAATTTGATAGGAATTGCGATGAATATATAGATTACTTTGAGCAGTATAGACATTTTAACAATATTCTTCTATCAGTATGGAATGTCTTTCCATTTCTTTGTGTTGTCTTGGATTTCTTTCATCAGTGTTTTGTAGTTTTCAGCGTACAGATCTTTCACCTTTTTGGTTAGGTTTATTCCTAAGTATTTTATTATTTTTGGTACAATTGTAAATGGGATTGTTTTCTTAATTTCTCTTTCTGCTGCTACATTATTGGTGTATAGAAATGCAACAGATTTCTGTATATTGATTTTGTATCCTGTGACCTTACTGAATTTCTTTATC